>LPNX010390437.1:788347-859438 GCA_001517045.1 Pseudotsuga menziesii
TCGTTCTCCCACAACATCAAAATCCCTCAAATCTGGAGGGGTTTGATCAGCACATATAAAATAGAAAACAGCCCACCATTCCGGCAAAACAAGAAATGCATGTTATGTACGCCTTTCTAATTGCCTTTTAACTCGCCGATCGCCATATATAATTGAGTCTTTTTTGTTTAGAAAAACCACATCCGTGACCACATAATTGTGAATTCTAGCAAAAGACAAAGCAGAAAAGCTGCCCGCCGTCCCGGAATCTTCTTAGAGAATTTAGAGCTGAAAGAAGAGGGCCCAATTTCCAACCCGTAGCTGCTGTCTTCTTGTAAAAGACAAAGCAGAAAAGCAAAACGCCTAAAAATATCCACGCATTTTCCAAAACTTGGAGAAAAATCAGAGAAAACACAACCCGAAAGTAAAATTTCAGAACCCATACTTTACTTAGGAAGTGGATGACACCGTGACTTTGATGATTGGAATTTTATCTGACCGAGATTGGAAAAAAACTCCGAGTCGGGTCCCTTTTTCTTTATGTTGCAATAGTGAAATAGACTAGGCGAAAAAAATTAGGAGATTGTTTTGTTATATTCAGAGATGGGAAATAAATATATTATTTCGATGGATTTTATGGTAGTGATTTTAAATTCAAAATATATAATTATTGTTTTATATATATATAAAATAATTATTGTTAAGTGGTTGTGCTAGTAAGATTAGCATATTAATATATTTTGTGGCAGGATCAAGTGGATAGGGATCAAATGTTTAAGAGATAGTTATGGAATAAAAGTCACTTTGAAAGTTTTGTTATCCATGCCTAACTACATGTTATCTCGGACAATCATCATGTTATCCATTTGTTAACTATCGTTATTATATATATATATTTATATATATATCTTACATTCTTCTAGTTATCTGACATGAACTATTGTTTATCCATTCATATGAGTTATCCATGCATTGCTATCAATTATCCATTCATCAGGTAATATTATATATATATATNTTTAAAATAAACCTATGTTAATATATATCAAATTCTAATCAATATTGATGTGACACACACACGTATCAAAATTTAAAATAAATCTATATTAATATATATCAACTTCTAATGTGAATCCCATATTATATTATATATATATATATATATGATATGATATGATATGATATGATGGGAGTTACATCAATGTTTAACAAAATATATATAAGTTACATCAATGTTTAACTATATATATATATATATATATATAACATTTTATTAAGTATTAATCCCATTTATATATCTATTTAATATTGTAACGAAACATTGAAAAATTTGCTCGTCTTAATTTATTAACATTTATTAACATATATATACATACATATATATATTAACTCAAACAAATATATCTTTTTATTTATGTTTATGTAAAAATAACGGTTTAAAATCACAATTGCCAAATTGCCAATCAACCAGATTACATAATCGAGAAGAAATACTTCGATAGGACTAGAAACTATACAAAATCATACAGATAAGGAGAGAGTCTCCTAATAGGACAAATTACAAATTAATGAAACATAATTAAGGAATTGGATGGAGATAGTTGGATTCTCCATTGATGCTAAGGAAACCCTGAGATAGCAGGCATGCTTTGTTAGCCAAGGCATCTGCAAAATTATTAAGGTTTCGAAGGATGTGGAAGGAAGAGACCATATCAAAATCTTTCAATAAATTTTGAATTCTATACAGGGATTTTTTTCAAGGCAGAATTATTGAAGCAATCAACTGAATTCATTGCTTTAATCAACATCTCAGAGTCACCAAAGATTTGGATTGACTTGTATCCATTATCCTTAGCAATCTGGATCGCCATAAGAAGACCATAACTTTCAGCCTAGTTATTTGACATGATTCCAAGTCCCTAGCTAAAACTGAATTCAATCAACCTATCTGGAGAGGAAACAAAGCCCCCAACACCTAGAAATCTAGGATTCCCCGTGGATGCACCATCGAAAAAAATTGCCGTAGAAGAAGAATTCATCCATAATATTTTTAATTCATCCAAAGATCCACAAAAACACTAGGGGATAGCACTAACAGGTTTGATACAAACCACCTTTCTCGATATAATAGAACTAGAGCCTAACCACTTTGAGAACGCAACAACCAAAGGAGAAGAGGAAAACACGTTTCCAGCTGATTCGACAATTAACATTTTGGCATTAAAAGCCATGATCTGCAGGTTCAAAGATTGATTATTGAAAATACAATTATTCCTGGAAAGCCGTGCAGTTTCCACCAAATTATCTTAGGAATCGAATGCCAAATCTTGTGCCAGACAACATCATCACCGTTATTATGGGGACATCATTCATTCCAATAGAGATATAAATCTTTGACAAAATTTTGAATAGGAACATGAAATCTAGTGTCGTGGAGCACCAAGGCCCACACCCGTTTAGCAAATTCATAGATAATGAAGATATGGTTAGCTGATTCAAAGTCTAATTTCAAAAAAAAACACCAAAAAGGGCCATTAAATCCACATTTTAGCATATTATCGCCAGTCAACACCTTGTTGTGCAAGAGCAGGCATGATTTTTTTTTAACTTGGGGAGGCAATGCGATGAACAAGCTGATTTCCAAATCGCTGTAGAGAGACTTGAAGAGTGTGAAGCTTGGAGTTCGAAAAAACCTTTTGTAGCATAGTAAAAACCAGTGTGGCCCCAACCCCAGCTGTCTTTGTAGGAGTTGTGAACTGGAGCAAGACCAAATAGAGAGGAAAGCAACAGATTTTTTTGGGAAACAAGATAGTCAGGGAGGTTAGGAAAATACCAACCTACCCAGTTACCAACACCGTCCCAAGAGAAAATGTTAGCCAAGCGGAGCAGGCCTTTGTTAGTTGACCAGTCCATGATTTCTCTATCAAAAAGAGAGAGGAAAGAGCAGGATTTCCAAATATTTTGTCCTCCGAGAGGAGGATCTTCTTCCCATTTCCAGGGATTTGATAAAGCTATTGATTAAATTTGTCAATGCCTCTTTTACATGAATTCCAAATAGTTGAACCCGAGGGAGTATTAGAGGATGTTATATTTCTCAGTGAACCACCTTTGAGATATTTCATTATGAAAATCTTACTGACAGGATGGTATTTGTCCACATAGAGCTGCCAAATAAATTTTTCGCCCAACGCCATATTATCCAAACAGGGGTCACAAATTTGTAATCCACCTTCTGATAAAGTTTTTTAAGAATTTCCCAGCTTGCCAAATGCATCTTATTCTGAATTCCTTTACTGTCGTTCCAGAGAAAATCACGCAAAAGTTTAGAAATCTAAGTTGAGATAGACTTGGGGGAAAGCAATAATGAAGATTGAAATATAGGAAGAGCTGATAAAACGGACTTGATCAGAATGAATTTTCCAGCCTTAGTTAACCATTGACCACCCTAGCAAACAATTTTTGCTCTCATCTTGGTAAGCACTTCGAGCCAGAGAGAAGGAGGGGCCAGACCAAGAGTTAAGGGAAACCGCAAATATTTTATCTTCTCCAACTTGTCAAATCCAGGGAAGCCTAAGAAGCTTGCTATTCGAAGAATGACGGGATTCTCTACATTCCAGCCATAGACTGGACTTTTTTTTATTGTTGATCAAGGCTCCTGAAATTAGACAAAACTTTTGAAGAATAACATTGAAGTCCCTGGCAACCTTCAATGAGGCCCCCTCCTAGAAGAAGAGAGTCATCCACAAAGAGAGAATGGTTTATTGGGTCCAGTCCCCTGGTGATCTTAATGCCTGGGATGTAACCAGCTTCCACTTCAGCTGAAATTTTTTCACTAAGAGTTTCTGCCATCAAGATGTATAGAAAGGGTGACATCATACATCCTTGGCGAATACCTCTAGTGGATTGGAAAAATCCTGTAGGTCTACCATTAATAAGAGGCGCAATCGAGGGCCTATCTGTACAGGCTTTGATCAAATTCACAAACTCAGAGCTAAATCCGAAAGAAAGAATAATTTCATAGAGGAAGGGAAGTTTTACACGGTCAAATACATTTTTCATGTCCAGCTTAATTAACATTCCTTTCTCCTTCCTTTGGAAACTTGAATGGAGAGCTTCTTGGACTTGGATAACATTATCAACTAAGTGCCTACCATTTACAAAACCCCCCTGAAGAGGAGAGATTAGCTTACCTAGCAATAACTTGAATATATTGGCAAGGAGTTTGGCTAAAATATTGTAAGAGGCATTGCACAAAGAAATAGGTCGAAACCTGTCAAAAGAGGAAGGATTAACTTCCTTCGGAATAAGATCAAGGAATGTAGAGTTTGTACACTTGCCAACTTTAGCTTTTTTCTGGAAGGCTATCACCATACGGATCAAATCTAATTTGATTATGTTCCAACAAACTCTATAAAAATGGAAGGAAAATCCATTTGTCCTAGGATCTTTGTCCAGCTCCATTGCCCAGATGACATCCAATATTTGCTGTTCAGAAAAGGGTTTCATTAAGACTTGATTATCGTCTATGCTAACAAGAGAGGGAACATTGTCCAAAAATTCAACAGACATGTCACCATCAACAAGACCATCTTCCTAAAACAAGAGCTGGAAGTGCCTATTTGCAACTTGTTTTAGAATAGATTGATCTTTAATGATGACCCCATCTCCAATAGAGATTTTCGAAATATGGTTCCGAGACAGTATAGACCTGCATTGGCGATGGAAGAAGGCAATGTTTTTATCACCTGCCTGCAACCAGATGCTACGAGACTTCAACCGAAGATATTCATCTTCCTGACAAAAGGATTGAGAGGTTTTAAGTTGAGCAAACTATTCCAGAGATAACTTGGATTTTGTGATTTCTCTGTCTTCCATACCTAGCTGAATCGCTGATAAATCAACCACTCTCTCTTGCTTGATGTTGGTTGGAATATTCATAGGAGTTTTAACCCAAGTTTTCAAAGCAAATTTAGTTCTTTTAAACTTTTGTTCCCAGGCGAAACTGGGTGATCCATCTACGTATTGTGACCATGCTTGATAAAATATATCCATAAAGCCGTCTCTCTCAGTCTAGAGTGGACTGAAATGAAACGGTATTGGCCCAAGATCATCTTCTTTTTCGAAAAGTAGAGAAATTGGGTGATGGTCAGATGTGAGTTTAGGCAAAATTTTTGAACTAATGATGGAATTCCCATCCAACAAAGTATCATGAACTAGAAACCTGTCCAGATGGGTAGATATATTGGTTGAACCAACTCTGTTATTAGACCACGTGAAGTGTCCAGACTTGGGTTTAATATTGTTCAAATCGCATGCAAGAGTCAATTCCTCAACTGTGTCTTGAAGTTGATCTTTACAGCAGAGCCCACCCTTTTTATCACTTGGGGCTAGAGATATATTAAGATCTCTAGCAACTACTGTGTTTGAAGGAGAATTATACTCTGTAAAATCAGACAATGTTTTCCAGCAATATTTTTTTCGTTGAAATTGACAGGAACATATAGGTTAAAGAAAGCCAAATAGGTCATACTAGAGACATGGTAGAGATCTGTAAAGATCCAATGTTGGGTGACAAACCATCTTTTTAAATGAAAGTTTTCACCACACCAAAGAGTAGCTAAACCTCCGGAGGTACCTCTCGTGTTGATAGCTTTGCTGACATTCAATTTCCATTTTGTTTTGCTAAGGAGAAGATGTGCTTCCTACTCTATCTTAGTCTCTTGGCGCAAGAGAATTTTTGAAGGAACCATCCTCAACAGATATTTGACTACTTCAGATTTTATTGGGTTCCCCAATCCCCTGCAATTCCAAGAAATTATCTGCATTATTTACCCAAGTGGGAGGGAGTGAATACTCCCTTTGGGGGCCTAGACCTCTTTGCTCCTACCATACGACATTTCAATGGTGGACTGGCTGCCTTGCATCTTAAGCCTCTTAGCCTCTTCTTCACGAGTCTCCTTTTTTTACTTCCTACCAACCTTTTTAGAGAGTTGCTCGATTGAATCTTCATCAGAGGAGTCAGAACAAATAACTTGATTCTTCCTAATTATATCAGCATAAGAAGGAGAAGCTTTGGCTCCCTCTGGAGAGATTTGCTGCAAGGGTTCACCTTCCCTAGGAAGTTCCAAATTAGAAACTATGACTTGTTCTCTTGGTCCAACACTGAAGTCAGGTACATCGACCTATCCTTCTAGTTGTTTTAGTTCACCTTATTGAAGAACATAAGTTTCGGGAGTGCTTTGAAATAACAAAATGATTGGAAGATGTATTTTCTACAGCCCCAGGATTAGGAAGATAGTTCCGAATAGAAATGACACCTTTCGTAATATTCCCATCTTTATCTTTCTTTCTAGGATCCTAGTTGGAATTTGTTGCTTTCTTATCTTGAGTCTACTGGTCATCCTTTTCATTTTGTAGTTCCTCTTCAATTTTTTTTTTGTAGTTACGGGAAAAATGACCATAAGCATGACAAAATCGACACTTAAAAGGAATTTTCTCACAGTCCAGTTCTTATATGTAATACCAGTCAATTACTGTAATCTTGATCGCCTCTAGAAGTACAACCTCCAAGTCAACTTCAATGCAGATTCTAACGCATGAATATTGATCTTTCCTTTCTTCTCCGTCAATGTAATTTCCAAGCTTGTTCCCATTGGCTTCCAGAGAATCTGAGTTCCAATAGTGAAGAGGTAAGTGGGGGAGTCTTACCCAGACAGAGACTGCATATGGAACATCTTGGGTAGGGTCAAAATAAAGAGTCCATTTGTTCAGGTAAAGACCTTGAGGGCCCATGAAGTATGGTCCATTTCAAAAGATGAGGTCACAGTCTTCAACTGAATCAAACAGAAAAACAAGGTAGCCTCTACCAACAAAGTGACTTTGGATGCCTTTAGCTACTAAGGGCCTCCAATTTCTTTGAAAAAAACTATCGATAGCCTTAGGAGAAGGCCAGAGGCCAGTGAATTTCCCGATGAGCCCACGCTTAGTAAGATTGAGGGCTGATCGACAGAGATCCTATCATCGAGTAGTTCACCGTAGGGGATGTCAACCTTCTTCATAAATCTCTGCAATGGACCCCCTTTCCTCTTGCCACATGATGCAACCAATATTTTAAATGCGACCAATTTAAAAGGAAGAGGAGGAGGAGGGTCCCCTCCAGCATCCATGAGCAATCCACCAAAGAGAGGAACGATCTTCTTGGAGCAAGATACCTCAAAAAAACAACAATCTGAAGGCAGAGCACACCAGATCTTCTTGGAGGGAGATGCAAATGATCAGTGATCACAAAACTGCAAAGACACACAAAAATCGAACCAGGAGTAGAGAAATAAGGAAGAAATCCCGAAGGCATAAGAGAAGAGGTCCTCCACACTTTCTTGGAGCCAAAAACCTTGATCCCAATCTTAGGAACCTGGCTTTGAACTCAAGAAAGATGCACAAAGACATGCAGCAACTAATCTTGCAAACTACTGAGCAGGTGATCCAGAGAAGATCCAACCAGCATCGGTAGATAAAACCTGCAAAATTTCACAATCCTCCACCGAGCAACTTCAGGAAAACTCTAGGAGCAGCGAGCCAACAGAGAAAATCTGAAGCCTCTCTAAGCAAGGGATGAACGCGGGCTAAAGAAAACCAAGAATATTCTTGGAGCCCAAAAAAATTTAAATCATCCACCAGGATATGACTTAGTCCACCTCAAATCTCAAATAACTAGTACATCCACTTAACTCGTGGCTGGTGAACATCAATAGGTCACAAGTTAAGTGCTACTAATAAGTTATCAGTTACTTCTTTTCACTTATTCTAGTTAAATGAGTTATCTCTCACAATTATCTTTCACAAAACACGAGTTATCCATGCATCAGTTAGAATTTATTCATGCATCAACTACGAGTTATCCATGCATAAACTACGAGTCATCCATGCATCAATTATGTTTATATTCTTTTTTTAATAATTTTTATTTTGAATTTGTAACGACTGCCATAGAATCAATCTGGACATTACACTTGTCTCATCCTTGTCCATCGATGAAAAAGCATAGGTGCTTGTACACCCCAAAATCTCAAATAAAAATACCTATCGATTTAAAAATGTCTATCGACGTAATAAAAACACCCACGTAAATATAGTAATTAAAATTAAAAAAGTTGTGATTAATATTTTCTTAGAATATTAAACTAACACAACCACTTAATTTGTGGTAGGTGAACTCCAATAGACCATAAGTTAAGTACCAAAAAAATATATGTTATCAATGTGTCAATTACCAGTCCACCAAAAATTATATGGTATCCATGCATTCATGCATCTTCTACAAGTTATCCATTTATCAACCTCTTACCAGTTGAAATGGCAGGTTATTTCCGTCGGTAAGCATATGCAGAACAAGTGACCATTTTCACCTTAGTCACTTTCCCTTAACTACTTTGGAAGCAGTAACTTCCTAGGGGAGAGTCCTATGTGGCTCTGCAAAAGACACTAAACTCAAATATATCTCTCTCGAGTATGTGAATGATCAATGCCTAATGGAGTCTAATTCAAGAGTGAATAATGTGTCTCTCAGATAATTAAGTATTGTTATGCTAACTCTAACCATACAATTATCTAGTTGTAGGCAATAAATAATTAGCTCAAAATAATATCCAAACATACAAATAATTAATAACCAAATAATAAGAAATATGCAAATAATAATTCAACTATGCAAATACTAAAGTGATATCTAAATAATTAAAAACAAGTTAATGCATATACATAATAAACATTAATAAAACATGCAATATTTATATTTCTCAATTTAAATCGATTTGAGACTTGAAGTGTAATTGTTATTGAAAAACATTAAACAAACTCTAAGCTATGTTAAATATGCAACTAAAATACTATTAATAAAACCTTGCAAATTAATAATCATTCCTAATTTTTAAATCAATTTGTAACTATTGTAAATCTCACATTTAATAATACTATTTCCCATGCAACATGAGCATTTACCTAACCCTATCTAGATCAGTTGTAGGGTGGGAGAGTTAGAAACGCATGGAGGGGCTAAGAGTTGCGCATAAACAAGGAATCCCATGAGAGCAAAGGGTTGTGAAGGAGGAAGGAGTAGAGGGATGGAAGCGAAGGCATGAAGACAGTGGAGATATAAGAAAACGAGAGGAGCAACGAACAGGTGGAGCAGTGACATCCACGAGTTGTAGGAAGCATGAGCTTAAGGTGGAGCTGCGAGGAATTTTTGGGTAGCAGTTGCAGCTCAGAGGAGGGAGAGCTCACGTGAGGAGGTGGAGCGACGCGAAGGAGTTGGAAACAAATGGAGGGCATGCTGGAGGGATGGTTTGCCGAAGGTGGAAGAATGATTGGGATGGAGATAATGAGCTGAGGAGCAAGCTAGTTTGCGCAGCTAGAAAGGAGAGTGGAAGGCCCGCGTAGATGGTATTGGGATACAGTGCAAAGGATAGAGCATGACCAAGGAGGTGGAAAGTGGACCTGAGGTAGCAACATGAACTGCGCGGAGACTGAAACACAGAAGAGGGAAGAGAAAGGAAGTTGCTGGCTAGTGAGGGTGTAAGGTAGCTACAGGAAACGAAGAGACTAGCTTCCTAAACAAACCCAAACTAACCTAAGGAGCTGAATTTACTAACCATAAACCATCCTAGGAACTAACTTTAACCTAATAAAAGAGCTAGGATAAGAAACTGACCTAAACCTAAATATGAACTAGAATAACCAAGTTTTGTGAGAGAAAAGTGTGAAAACCTAGGAAAACTCTAGCACAAGCCCTACCTGGCCTAGGGTTTCCAAGGAGGAGCGCTAACCTAGTGAGGAAGGATCATAGGTTAGACTACTAGCCTAGAAAAACTAAAGAGAAACCCTAGGAAAATCTCACGAGGAGATGTGTCATTGCTTGCTAAAGCGATAAGAGGAAGGTAAAGGCCTATCCTAGAAAAAAGTGCAGTTCTAAGGCTACCACCAAGACTCAAACATGCACATCACCAACGTCCAACAAAAAGGTAAGAAGCTTGAATTCCTTGTGCTTGTGTTCATCCAACAAATCGAAGCATCACCAAAAGCAGATATTCACAAAATAATTTCCAAAACACAACTTGCATTAACAAGAAAACTTCCTCACTAAGAGCACATCCATCCAGAGAAAACCCTAAGTAGGGTAAAACAAGTGCATAATGATTTATCCCATTAGTTCTGATTTAAAGTGAAAGTTAGGATATCTATTTATATGATCTTACACTCACTTATCCATGCTTACATGCCTTAAAATAGGTAAATTAATAATTATTAAATGTCAACTTAAAATTATAAGAAAATAATAATAAAATATAAAGTATGGTAGGCTACATGGGGGTATTTCCATCCCCAGGTGCCAAAACATTCTCAAATAAGTGAATCACTATGAACGAAAGGCCGAAGCAGGTTGGAGGGAGGGAGTTATGCCCCATCTAACCCCTAGAATGCTATAAATTTCCTCAATGCCCTCTTCAAAGCATGGAAATGACATGGTATGGAGGATGCCTTCCTCTGAGGAAAGAAGGTTAGGGAGAGCAAGGAACCACTAACCGAAGGGATAGGAGGGTGTATGAAGTGGATACGACTAAAGATGAGTGTATCATAGTTGAAGCATAGGCCACCAGAGTGTGTAATAAATGAATGGGTCCATGAGACCCAGTAGTCAACCTTTAGGGGCCCCATACACCAACCTGGAGGTTAAATCCTCTTTAATGGGAAGTCAACAATGCCATTAAGCCATAGTGCCCTTAAAGGGGGACCAAAGGGTCCGACCATGAACACGATCACTCATTAACACCCCTCCTGGTCGAAAAAATTGGCCTTCTCTCCCTGGGGTACACCTGAAGGTGCACTGGGTACAAGTGCATCATAACACTGGCTCCAACTGCGGGACAAGTTCTCTTCTCGGGAGTGCTCAAGAACCTGTGAATATACTGGTACCTGTATACCTTCACACATATCAAATTCCTCAGAGATTAAAAGCATCTAGATGCAGATACTTCTGTCTTGCCTTGTTCTCTAAATGAGGTAAACAAACTAAGAACAATGAAAATTAACTAGACAAGAAAAGACATGAAATGCAACACACAAAAATATGGCTAATGCAACTAAACCTACCTACTCTAAACATGGTAATCAAAACAGGGTAAGTAAAATCATACCACCAATGTAACCACTTAAGTAAGCAATTCACACCTGCTACCTTACCTTTATCCCTTAGTGTAATCCATAACAATACCTTATTGATGATACTTTGAGCTTGTACTAGGATCTTTATCTTGATGAGTGCATGAAACAAGAACTTCCTAAGAACTTGGAAAACTTGAAACTGGTGCCATGGAGAAGCATCACTTTGACATGCTTTGTTGATCTATTCTTCTAATGGGCTTATGTATCGGATACCTCCATCATACATATCTTCAAAAAATTTTGGCATGAAAACCACCCATGAATCCTAAACTTGGGAGACTATCCGTGGAGTTGGGCTGCACAAATATTCACATGTGAGTCGCAATATATCTACGCATTTACTCAATCTCTTCTTTGTACATATAGGTATATCTCTTATATTTTCCACAATCATGTTAGTAACCCCAATAATCCTTGAACTCTTGAAATTGTCAACAACATAATTCATCCCTTCATGCCTCAAATTAAAAGATAAACAATTAAATAATATGAGACCGAGGGATGAAATTCATACCTGTCCACCTACCTTCCTCGGTATTATTGAGATGTATCATTAAAGGATTGCTGATGTAGGATAGAGCAGGCTGAACAACTTCTTCTACACTTCTTGAGGGGCACAACTGCAAGTGATAACGTAGGTTCGTTATATGATGAGTATCTGCAAAAGAATCTCCTGTGCGAAAAGCTTCCCTGCTGTAGGATGAGTATGATGGAGACATCATGGAAGAATCACTAGAGATATGAGGCTCCAATTCTTCTAACTTTTCATCATAATTTCCTAGCTGCATATAGAAACTATCTTCAGAGTCTAGCGGAGTCCCATGTTCAATCATGGTGGCAAAAGGGTTGAGCCAATCCTCGTCATTAGCCTCATAAGGGGAAGGAATGATCATGTCTCTTTCAACATGGTTTTCATAAGTTATGTCTTCAACATCCCTACTGTAGGTGACTGAGAGTTCCTTGTCCCAAATAGTGTCTAGTTATGGATCTTCCTGAGTAACTTCATCAAGCTGCTCTTCCTCGCCACAACGTATGGAGACAATTCTACCTAGTCTTGAGGAATCATATAAAGGATGACCCATAAATGTCCAATAACCATCGTCCTCAAAATTCTCATTATTATGTTCCCAGAGATCCAGTATTTCATAAGGAACTTCTGTATGTTGGAGGGGAGGACTCATCATATCCTTCTGTTCCTCAGCTTCTTCAATTAGGACTTCTAGATTGTCATATACAAGACCATCATCATATTCATCTACTTGGGAAGATTTATCATCGTGAATAATGGTTGCTTCGACATGATCTTCACTTTGGACTTCTTTACTGAACAAGTCCTTCGCATTATTGACATGAGGTATCCATTTGTCATGGCGTCTTGAATCCCAATGATTACAGAATGTTTCCACAATTCTGCAAATGATGATATCGTTCCTTTATCTATGCCCATAAACCAAAACATGGGCCTTGCTTCTCAGGTAGAGGACAAATAATCACATGTAAACATCTTATTCTTCTTTAGTACCATATTCTGAAGCCATATCATACACCATTCCACGTGATGCATGGCATTATCATGATAACCCTTGAAGGTGTGCCAGAATGCCTTTGGTAACTCATCTGAATAGCTTGAGAAAGCTGATAGATCAAGAGGAGCAAAAGAAATTTCCATTTCTATAGTAGTGAGATTATCAGGATCTTCAAAATTGAATGGAATACAATCTATAGTTCCTTCTCTTGTATCATCTTGAGCCTGTATTTTTCCCAGGGTTTCTTCCCTTATCTTGTCGATGACGGACTTTCTTTCCTATTCTTCTACACCGTAATCCCAACCTGTGTTGAATGCATGAATTAATTTCTTGAGATAAGAAAAGATCTTGCAAGGAAATCCTTCATACCAATTTCTGACAGATAAGTTTATTTGTAGGTGAAGGGACAACAGAAATAGTCTCATCTTGATGTCTACATGCACGATGTTACTTGCTTGGATGAATTGCATGAATTCCTGCACATGGGATGTTGCATGGTTTTGATACTATTGGAAAATGGGAACAGTGCCTTCCCACCATTGTGTGGGAAACCTAGAACGCATGAGGATTCCAATATGTCCATCCACAATTCATAATCAGATTCCATCTCGTCGGGCTTCCCTATCTTTATAAAGTTCTTTCATTTTTCTACGATTGAAATCACCAGTAGAAACCTGCCGGGTTAGTTAAGAAAATATCACCAAAGTACTAAGAACAAAATAGGCATACCTGATAGATGGGATGTGATGAGCTCTTTTTGGATTCACCAAGTAAGCCTGGAGGTTAGTCCTTTCAAAAAAATAAGCAATCATATATAATCAAGACTTCAAGACTTACGAAAGTGTCACGCCTTGTTGGGATTTTTTGTGGAGTCGCTAGGTAATATATACAAGATTAGTCTTTAAAAATAATTTCAAAAGACCCATAAAGACTCACCTCAATTCTTTCTTACTGGATGTTGTTTTTTCCAGGGTGTGAATCACTCAGAATCAACTGCTTCAAATTTCAAAATGGTCCCCGTCAACGACACTAAAATGTCACCGGTTTAAATGGAAGGTTATTTCCTCCGGTAAGGATATGCATAACATGTGACCATTGTCACCTTAGTCACTTACCCTTAGTTGTTTCGGAAGTCGTAAATTCCTAGGGGAGAGCCCTATGTGACTCTGCAAAAGACACTAAACACAAAGATATCTCTCTCGAGTATGTTATTGATGAGTGCCTAATGGAGTCTAATTCAAGAGTGAATAATGTGCATGTGGGATAATTAAGTATTGTTATGCTAACTGTGACCATGTAACTATCTAGTTGTAGGAAATAAATAATTAACTCAAAATAAAATCCAAACATGCTAATAATTAATAACCAAATAATGAGTAACATGCAAATAATAAAATGATATCTAAAGAATTAAAAACAAGTTAATGCATATACTTAATAAACATTAAAAACATGCAATATTTATATTTTTCAGTTTACATCGATTTGAAACTTAAAGCGTAATTATCATTGAACTAACTTAAACAAACTCTAAGCTATGTTAATTATGCAACTAAAATACTATTAATAAAACCTTGCAAATTAATAATCATTCCTAATTTTTAAATCAGTTTGTAATGCATTTAACTGTTGTAAATCTCACATTTAATAATATTATTTCCCATGCAACATGAGCATTTACCTAACCCTAGTTGGATCGGTTGCAGGCTAGGAGAGGTGGAAACACATGAAGGAGGGGCTAAGAGTTACGGACAAATAAGGCAGCCCGTGAGAGCAAAGGGCTGCGAAGGAGGAAGGAGCAGAGGGATGGAAGTGGAGGCGTGAAGTCAGTGGACGTCTAAGGGAATGAGAAGAGCATCGAAAAGGTGGATCAACGATGTCCATGATCTGGAGGAAGTGTGGGCTGAAGGTTGAGCTAAGAGGAAGGTTTGGGTTGCGGCTGTAGCTCAGAGGTGGAGCGATGCGCCGGAGGTGGTAGGGGATGGAGGGCACACTGGAGGGATGGTCTACCTGAGGTGGAAGAATGATTGGGATGGAGATAAGGAGCTGAGGATCAAGCTGGGTTGTGCAGCTAGAAAGAAGAGTGGAAGGGTTGCATGGATGGTATTGGAAGACCACACAAAGGAGAGAGCATAACCAAGGAGGTGGACCGTGGACCCGAGGTAGCAGCAGTGAACTGCATAGAGACTAAAACAGCCGAAAGAGGGAAGATAAAGGCAGCTACTGGCTAGTGAGGTAGCGACAATACTGACTTCCTAAACAAACCCAAACTAACCTAAGGAGATGATTTTACTAACCATAAACCATCCTGAGAACTAACTTTAACCTAAGAAATGAGCTAGGGTTAGAAACTTACCTAAACCTAAATATGAAGTAGACTAACCAAGTTTTGTGAGAGAAAAGTGTGAAAACCTAGGAATACCCTAGAATAAGCCCTACCTAGCCTAGGGTTTCTAAGGAGGAGCGCTAACCTAGTGAGGAAGGATCTTACGTTAAACAACTAGCCTAGAAATACTAAGGAGAAACCCTAGGGAACTCTCATAAGGAGACGTGTCGTCGCTTGCTAAAGTGACAAGAGGAAGGTAAATGCCTATCCTAGGGAAAAGTGCATCTCTAAGGCTCCCACCAAGACTCAGACATGAAAATCACCAACATCCAACAAAAAGGTAAGAAGCCTGACCTCCTTGTGCTTGTGTTCATCCGACAAATCGAATCATCACCAAAAGCAGAGATTGACCAAAGAATTGCCAGAAAAACAACTTGCATTAATCATAAAACTTCCTCACCAGGAGCACATCCATCTAGAGAAAACTGTTAGTAGGGTAAAACAAGTGCATAATGATTTCTCCCATCAGTTCCGATTTAAATTCAAAGTGAGGAGATATATGTATATGATATTCCACTCACTTATCCATGGTTACATGCCTTAAAAGAGGTAAATTAATAATTATTAAATATCAACTTAAAATATAAGAAAATAATAATAAAATATAAACTATGGTAAGCTACTGGGGGTATTTCCATCCCCAGGTGCCAAATCATGCTCAAATAAGAGAATCACTCCAAATAAAAGGTTGAAGCGGGCTGGAGGGAGGGCATTATGCCCCGCATAACCGCTAGAATGCTGTAAAATCCCTCAACTCCCTCCTCAAAGCATGGAAACAACTTGGTATGGAGGATTCCTTCCCCTGGGGAAAGAAGGTTAGGGAGAGAAAGAAACCACTGACTAAAGGGTCAGGAGGGTGTATGGAGTGGCCGCGACTGAAGACAAGTTTCTAATAGCTGAAGCAAAGGCCACCTGAGCACATAAGAAAGGAATGGGGCCATGAGACCCAGTAGGAAACCTTTAGGGGGCCCGGACACCAACCATGAGGTTAAAACCTATTTAATAGGAAGTCAGCAACACCATTAAGCCATAGTACCCTTAAAGGGGGAACAAAGGTCCGACCATGGCCACCATTGCTCATTAACACCCCTCCTGGTCAAAACAATTGGCCCTCTCTCCCTAGGGTACACCTAAAGGTGCGTTGGGTACAAGTGAAGCGTAACACAACCATTAGTACTTTATATATATATATATATATATATATATATATATATATATATATATATTATCTCTCATGCTCTTCTAGTTATCTGTCATGAATAGTTGGTTATCCATTCATCATCTACGAGTTATCCATGCATTAACTACCAGTTATTCATTGATCAACTATCGGTTATTTTTATATTCTGTTTTTTTAATAATTGTTTATTTTGAATTTTGAAACCATAAAATCAATATCGACAGTATACTTGTCTCATCTTCGTGCAATCCTCGAAAATCATAGATGGCATTCCACCCCAAAATTCTAAGATATAACCTATATATGTAATTATTTGTTTTAAATTTTTAAATGTTTTATAATTTCCATTTTATTTTTTAGTTAAGTTTTTTCTTAAAAATATAATAATTAAATTCCAAAAGATTATTTATGTTAAGTTCATGTGTGACAATAAGAATTTGGAGAAAGTGATTTCCTTAAAATAAATTGATCTCATCACAAGTATAAGTGGAATTATAGCATTGGGAAAGCTATTAATGAACGGTGGAAATTTTTTTATAGAATTGAAAACAATTGTAAATCAATAAACTTTTGGATTTGCGATAAGAATCAAATCCGCTTTGAGACTCTCATCACTTATTACTCCTTTTTTTCCTCAAAAAATATAGTGCAACTTCATTATATTAATATATAAAAGCACATTTTCTCAAGCATATTTATATAAAATAAATTTGTAATCAACCACAAAGGTGAATACATCATTTTCAAGCAATCAACCAACTGAACTCTAGAACTAACATGAACTCTAGAACTAACAAAAACTAAACGAAATTAAATTAAAACATTGTCTAAGAACTACCCTTGTAATCTATTCATTAAGAAGAAGGTCCACAAAGAAATGAGGCTTTGATCCATGATCCAAAATGAAAAATAAAAATACCACAATTAACTTGAAAGTGGTTGTTCCAAGGGATAGCCAAAACCCCAACAAAGAAAGATGTCAGACTTCATGATGGTGAAGCATTGGGAACTCATATATGAAAGGATCCCTTTATATTTCTCTGTCTTCCAACCTGAGCATCCAAAATTGTATGATCCATAGCCATGGTTAGTGCCAAAATACGACCCCTCATCCAAGGAGAGCACTTAGGAAGACTCTACAACAAAAATCCATGAACTACATCCGCTAAGAAGGAGCATAAAGGATTATGAGGTAGAAGAAAATAATGACGAGGAACAATAAAGGATCCTAGATTCTGTCTGAAAGAGGGATCCTTTAAAGTATTCATAGGAGTCTCATCCACATCAGAAACCCCTTCTTCCTCCTTGAAGAAATAATCCTCCAAATATAATACAAAACTAAAGCTAGATCCACAAGGAAGAATGGATAATTAAAGTGTAGGTAGAAAGCCAAGGATACCCCCTAGGTGGGTTGAAACCAAAATCTCATGTAGCATCACCTCCATAACAAATGGAATATCTCAGATGGGAGGAACTATACTCCGATAACAAAGAAGAAAACCTTCAATTCAAATCTAAATCCCCAAGACAAAGTACCCTAAGGCTCTGACATAAGACATTATAGGAGACACCACCAAACGAATAATGGACACAAAAGAGGGAGAAAAAAAGGAGTCATATTAGTCCCCATGGATAGTGGCAGAGGAGAAGAAGAGGATTCCCCAACACTTGACCTTGTAAATGAATTAGCAACAACATCGAACTTATGCATGAACTAAGAAACATCTTGCACCTTCATACCATTAAGGAGTTCCATAGATCCAGTTGACAAACTTAGAGCCAAAGAAGGACAAATGGGGACAAAAAATGCACTACCAGATAAACAACCTCCAGAAGGGACAACACCTATCCCCTTGTAAATAAAAATCATATGAAACTCATCACAAAGAGGGATGTCCTATTGCAAATGGGCCTCAAAACCAAACAACACTAGAGCTGAAACATCATAATCCTTCCAAGAAAAGTCAGATTGTGTAGTGTTGTTCAGGAGAATACAACCTTATAACCTAGGGTCTCTAGGGTTACCAACGTACTAAATAAACTTGCAGACAATCAACCATTTCATAATTTGAAATAGAAATAGGAAGGAATTAGGCATACCTTATTTATGACGGTCGATCCTAGATTTCTTCTTCACTTCAAATCACTTCCATAGCTTCTAGGGAATCTCCAACACCTAAAAAGAACAAGATCTTTCTTGCAATATATTATATATTATATAGATGATCAATGAAATAATATGTTTGCAATGAAATGAAAAGACAATTCATAAATCCTAATACATAAGAGTACAAAGACATAAGATTGGAAGAAAGACTCTCTTTATTAATAAACAAGTGAGGTAATATTGCAACTAACATCTGAGAAAAGTGATCCTTTGCTAGCCAAGGACACTGAGTTCTGTTGCTCCAAGATATCTGAAGGCAAACCACCAGCATAACTTTGCTCTAGAATTCATGATGATTAGCATCAACCCCTACTCTCTATTTATACATGAGGAAAGAGAGTGGTTACGGAGGTTGATATGGTTGGGGAAGTTGGGATAGTTATGATTAAGGGACCAGCTGTCCTTGACTAATCGTTTTTATATTTTAAACTTTGGATTAAGGAATACACGAATATTAATACTAGTAGGTCGTGTATGATACACGACTTTCATAAGAGCAACCCGTTTATTCAAACCCTAATGATGTATACATGAGTTGCAATGTCAATACTCACATATGATACGTGGGTTGCAATGGAAATAGTTGTGTATTCACCTCAATGGCCTTACAAAAAATAGGTCTTGCTAGTAGGAGGATGATACATTAAAGGTCATGCCCATCTATAGTGTTTTGGCCACTTTTATCCATTTTTGTCATTTTGTGTGCCGACACATTGAGTGTCAGTACTAAGATGGATAAGTATGATTTTACATGAGAACAAATGCCCCCTAATGTGTGAGGTCAGAGGGAAGCGATGTCCAAAATACATTACAATATTTAATCTTGGAGAACTCAGTTACCAAGGCAGTAGGGAGGTACCTAAAACATTACATATCAAATTCATATACAAAATCATATATGAGGATGCCTTGTTCAATAAAGAAGAACACTAGCTCCTTTATAATATTTGATTACATCATATGATACAGGTAACAAGACCACATATATTACAAAGATGGATTGAAGCCACAATATACAATGACGAGTCTTCAAAATCTAGAAGCAGCATTGTTGAACATAACAAAATCTTGTGCAACTTAGGTTATAGAGATTGAACCTAAGGTCTTCGTACAAATCCAAAGGAACCAGTACAATCACTACCATGTGAATAGATGAGATGAAGTTGAATATGAAAACTCAATAGAATGTCAGAAAATGAATAATACTGACAACTGAAGCAAATGATTTCACCAATAAGGGTAGTGAATCCTAAGGTACCATCTTCAAAACTCTAGGTCTTTGTCTTTAGGAGATTTTGATGAGAAACCGTGATGTGAGGAGGAAGGCAATGAATCCTTCAACAGATCACAAGAGTGACTAGGAAACTGGATGTGGGAAGGTAGACACAAGGAATTCTCAAAGAGGATTATTATGGGAATCAGGATAATCATCAGATGAAGGCATATATCCTTTAACAGTGAGCACGACACAGAGATGAACCAAGGCAACTTTTTACTTGCAGCTATGGCAACTAGACTTATTTGTCATGTAGAGATAGGATCAGATTCCCCATGTATAAATGACAAGTTGAGGAGTAAAAAATCGAAGTAATAGCTGAGCTGGAAATGTAAATTGAGACATGAGTATCGGAAGGTTCAGAGAGTGCTTTGTTCAAGGATGACATGCTGCCACTGTTTATAACCCAAAGAGAGTAATTCTTCCTTATCTTTCTTGTTAAATTTTAACGAGTCCAAGAAAGTCAACTCAAGTCACTCTTTGTTTTTTACAAGCTTGAAGAGGGGAGAGAATAATGCTTGATATGTCATTGGTTCATGGATTTTACAAGGCCAAACTAGTGTAGTGGATGCTCGTTGGTGTTTTCATAATTTTGAGAGTCTGAAAACTACAAACAAGACTCTACGGGGGTGTTTTTTTGTACAATTTGGTTTCCTTAGGCCAAAAAAGTATAAAACAAACCACAGAAGAACTCTCTTAGCTCCCGAAGGACTAAGGTATACCTTTTTCATACTTAGTCGACAAGGTCATAAAAATGGGTAAACTAATACTAGACCAACACATCTTCAAAAGTGACATGTAGCATGACAAGAGACATGTATACCTTTCATTCTTTATGTTTTACAAGCATGACAAAGACATAAAGTACACTCAGAATATTTTTCATGTTTGGGTCTAAAGCATGAAAAAGAGAAAACTAAGCTCATATTGGGTGTTCCTTTTCCATAAGTTTAGTCGCTCAGGTCCGAAAAAGAGATAAACCTATTCCTGAAGATAATCTTCTCAATTCCACAGAAAAGAGAGAATTCCTTTTGCATAAATAATCTACATGGTCCGAGAAAGAGATTACTTACCACCAATGTAGATGCTCCTTCACTTATTTTTAATGAGTCTAAATGAACAAATTTACTTGGTAGTCTGGTTTGTTTTAAGGAGTCAGACCAGGGTCTAAAGAAAATTACATAAGTGTGGGGAGCCTTATAAATAGGGATAGATCGTAAAAAGATGCAAAATGAGGCTCAGTTTGTCATGAAAAACAACTAAGAAGGCTCTTGCAAACATAACACAACTTTGGACTGATCCATTTCTGGCACCATTAGCCATGTGTTGTCTCTTCCGGGGATTCTAGAGATTTTTGAAAATGAGCTTACAATTGGCCACCACGATATGATAAATCAAACTATGTTCTACATGTATAATTCAAAAAAATAAAACTCTGTCCATAAATATTATATCAAGCCTGTATCAGGGATTCCCAATATTCTTCATGTTGGTCATCGACCATTGCATACACCTCCCTCTGACTGCTTCCCCTACTATATCATCTAGTCCATGCGATTCACTAAACTTGTGGTTTCTTATTTTTCCTACGGCATTGGTAGGTTTAGTGGCCCATCTCTCCACATTTGTAGTATTTTGTTATTTGGTTGTTAAATTGAACATTTCATATGGGTCCTTTTGTTGTTGCTCTTTCTGTGGCTTACTCTGTTGCTAGTTTTAGTGCTTAAACTAATAGAACTGTATAAACTACTTAAGGATCGAATGATTTATTTGATGCTGATGGTGAAACCTTTATCAATGCTTTTTCCACTACTTTTTAATCATGACATTGAGTTTCAGGCATTGAGATCATGAAGGTATGCCCCCCGGAGCAAAGAGTTTCATTCAAAATATGGTCTGTATTTACTTACTGAGATATTCTATATGTTTCCATAAAACTGATTAAACCCTTTGATATGTAATAATAGAGCTTCAATTTCTCCTCAACGTTGGATACCTGGGTAGATACATGATAATAAGGGTCAGTAGGATCTTTCCCTTTATTATCCCTCTGAATTCCTTCCCATTTTAGCTAAGTAACAAAAAAGAGTACAATACCTCCTAATGGATATATTTTAGAATTAGTTGTAATCCTTTAGATATCACTGGTTGAAGTAATCCTTTTCAATTAAGTAATAAAATGACCTAATCAAGGTGGGAATGAAGAATTTAATTAACCATAACCTGGTATTGCTTTTATCAATGTAATTACATATAGAAAGAAATAAAAAAATAAAGATACCAAATTTGTCAAATTTATAGTTTAAACCCAATAAAAATAGGATTCGTGAGAAGACTTACCTTATTTATCAATCAGTCATTCTCAGTCAGAGCCTATGATAAAATTTCTTTTTGAGTGCCAGTGTTAGGGTTCTTTTAATATGTTACATGCCATAAAGAAATGATTAGAATACTTCTAAATCAGGGAGTTGTTCCAATACTTACCTTCTCGATCAGGGAGTAACTATAATATTTACCTTGTTTATCGAAGAGTCATTCTAATACTTACCTTTGAAATAAGGGAGTAAAGAAAGGACTTACCTCATTAATAAAGGAGTTGAGAGATAGAAGAAAAAGATAAAATGCAAAGGAGCGAAGCTGCTTGTCCTTCATAGGGCAAGGTTTAGGTAGATTTTTGGCCTTCCCCTCTAAGAAGGGGGGTTATTATATATTCTCAAGGATGTGAATACCTACCCTTATGGGTAAAATCTTGCCTCCTCTAGACGTGATACACGTTTCATTCAGCCCCACACTTTCCTCTATACTATATGCTTTCTTCCTTGCTTTCCCCCCCACTTTTAATTAGTATTATTTGTATTCTTACCTTCTCCATATAGTTGGGTTTATATAAGGTATACTTAGGTTTTCCTCCACATAGTAATTGTGGACTCACTTACGCGCCTACTCGCCTAAAAGGCTCCTCCCTCTATAGCTATTATTTTTTCACCTTATCACCTTAGCAGTCCTTTGGGATCCCTACTCTCCCAAGCCTCATAAACTAGATAAATTGCTCCTTAAGTGCTCCCTCCATCTCAATAGTAGCTACCATATAGGTATTTTATTGGGATAGGAGATTAGGATCACTATTTCCCCAATAAAACTAATAAATTCGTCATGTACTTGTTTCCCTAGTGAGTATAAGAATAAATCCAATAAAACCCAAAGGTTTGGATTCGGTCTCTCCTCAATAACACTAGTCAGAGGCTACTGGGACGGGCTTGCTACTCATTGTTTGCTAGTCACCAGAAAGACAATAAAGTTTTCTAAACTAGGGTACCCATGAGAAGGAGGCCCTATCCACAGAGGAACAATGATTTGTACGTGGTAAAAGTGGTTTAACACCATAGTCCATGGATGAAAATTTGATCCTAGGGTTTAATGATAGATAAGGTATAAGTGCAAAGTCAGCAATGAGGACCAAATACTACCTTATATGTGACAGAAAACAACTTTTTAATGATCCCGGACCTGTTGTAGTTAGTCTGTATTGCGGAGGAGAGGGCCAACATCGACCAAAGGAATAACCACGACCCTCTCATTACCGACATGACCTAGACTTTAAATGTGGTTGGTAGAAACCCTAGACAACTCCAGCAGTCACAGAGAAGAATTCCTAACCCCATCCTCAACTAACAGAGGAGAAATGGTTTACATGGGCTGAGAACCAGAAGAAAAATGATAGAAAGGAAGAGAACATGATTTCATATGATGGCCATATTTCAATACTTGTGATATATGATGCAAAGGAAATGCACCCCAACATAGTCAAGTTTTTGGAGATAAGATGAGCCTGAGTTTCCTAATTGAAATCTACGGTAGTGATTGATTCCCTAGTGTCAATATTTACATGGATGTGCGTCATTTTCATGACCATAGAGCTCTAAAATATTATATTAGCTTTAATAAATGACCTCAACGCCTGTCCAACCAGAAAAAATATTTGTTTACTCCATAGATATGGCAGAAAACCAATGAGAAGACACCAAATGTATCTTATGCATATATTCTATTGCCTAGCATCAAAGAATGACGTCCATAATTTATTCATAATAGAAAAATGCTAAGTCCAAACCCCAACCAATATTTTGGATGCATCTTATGAGGACCAAAAAATAGCTCTCACCCAACCCCTAGCTAGAACATAGAAATCCATAGAATAACCAAGAAACTTATCCCAATGGTTTCCTATCCATGACTTCAGGGTCTTGTGGCAGATATTCATATTAACGAAATGGCCTACCACAACTATTTTAGAAAGGGAGATAATATCGCTCATGGGTACATAATCTCCTAGAGCCAAATTTAACGACTTATTCTTTAGCTACAGATAGGGTTTTAAGTGAGTTTCAGAATCCAAAGAAACCCTACCCTGGTTCAAACCAGGAGAAAAACGGTCCACGTTCACTCCCCTTAGAATGCATACTCTGGTCAAATCCAAAAATGCTTTATAATATATAATCTTAATTTATTAAAGTAAATACACCATATCTTATCTTTCTCATAAAAGTGAGTCTATGTCCCATTGAGATCATGACTATGAATAGGTACTTAATGTACAAGAAAAAGATAAACAACATGGGAAACAAGAGGCTTCCTAATATTACTTCATTCTCTAGTCAAAACAACCCGTGGCTTCAGTGAGGTTCACTTAAAGATGCCATGTCTTCACTAAATCATTGGGGAGTCGAGGAAGAGGTCACTATTAAGATATTTAGACACCCAGAAGTTAGTTAAGATGAACTTGGTATATTGTTTGTTTAGGTAAAGTGTGTTTATTTACTATGCATCACTATGAATTTGTACTTATGTAGTTCGGTGATTATAATATGTTCTAGACACAGACTGATCTGATTTCATCTTCACCTCGATATTAACCACTATTGATCCATGGCTTAACATTTGATTGTTCTATGATATCTATTTAAAAAACATGGAGGGTCATTTGCTTGATGATTGATTGTGAGAAACTGATTGTAACATTCTTTTTCCTTTACATAATAATATTTCATCGAGTCGTAACTTCATTGGGGATGTGGACTTTCCCTCTTCTAGGGTTTTAACATTGTCAAAACCTGGTGTGTTAATGTGTGATGTATTTTTGTGAGCGGTTTCTCAAGTTGTTCAATATTTTTGGAATATATTTTGTTAGTCAAGCATGGTATCAGAGAACTTATGAAGTCCTGCTATTGTTGTTAATCAAGATCATGAGCTGGTGTAGGCATGTGCACCAAAGGATTTATGGATTTGTCTATTGAATCTATGTATTTCTGGGTTGAGAGAGGTGTCCCATTGCATCCAAATCACTTCTTTTAGCTTGAAATGATTTTCATTTCACTCAAAAAGGTTTTCATTTTCCTAATACACAACTATTTTATTAGATCTAGAGGTATACTATCTACATTTATAGATTTTAAAAAAATATTTCTCATCTTCTTCATATTCTAGCCTAGTTTTCTATTTTATTCTTTGTTTGTCACCTTTTTTATATGTGTATATTTTTTTTCATGCGGTATGTGCCAACTCAACAAATAAGAAACATAGTAGAAATGGTTCTATTTATTGCATATAGTATTTTCAAATAAGTTAACCAGGGACTAACAAAAAATTTGAGAAATTTCGATTTCAAGATTTCGTTTTTGTTTTATTTTGTGTAGTTGTGTAAAGTGTATTGCATACCAAAAAGCAATTTTTTTTTAGCAAGGAAACCCAGATCCCAACAACAACAACAATACAATGCCACCCACATTCTCCTCTATGATACTACTAAATATTTTGTTTAACCAATTTGGTTGAAAGTTACTTTAATAAGTAAGAGGTCTTGGGTTTGAGTCCTTTTGTTACATTTTGTAAAATTTCATGTAACTTTAATTTATAAAGTAACTAATTTGTAAAAGTGTTTCTTACTTGTGCTATAATAGTGGGTAATTTATTTAAGTAACTAAATTGTAAAAGTGTTTCTCACTTTGTTATAAAACTGGTTCACTTTTCAAATTATTTTGAAGTTGGTAAGGGGATAATTCTTTATTGCATTTATTGTTCCAATTATCACCATGTGGATCAACCTTTTCCTACCACGTGGTTGCTTGGTTCCTTTAATGCCTTTCTTCAAAATGGTATAACTTTAACATCCAAAGTCTATTTTCAGCGTTGCTTTTTT
This sequence comes from Pseudotsuga menziesii, assembly GCA_001517045.1. Lineage (NCBI taxonomy): Eukaryota > Viridiplantae > Streptophyta > Pinopsida > Pinales > Pinaceae > Pseudotsuga > Pseudotsuga menziesii. The sequence goes on from LPNX010390437.1 coordinate 814,275, forward strand.
AAACTACCTATTTTTTGAATATCTTTGTTGCTTTGAAGCCATATTGCATGCATATTTTAATATGATAACTCCAAATGATATTATTCTTACTACCTACTACTCATAGAGATCCACTATGGAAGGCGTCCTATGAAGTAGGGGACTTTACCGGATTGCCTTGGGAAAAGAAACTACCCCCATTGATGCTAACAAGAAAATAAAATGGGACAATAAAAGTGAAAATCACATGGATTAATCATGATGTCCATCTCTCATGAGTTACAATTCCACCTTCAAGGAATTGTTGAACTAGATGTAGCTTGGGAGAAGTTAGAAACCATATTTGGTAAACATAAGAAGATTCGAGGCTATCAGCTAGAAAATGAATTGGTTATTTTAAATCCAAGTGATTTTTCTTACATTCAAGACTATCTATCTAAGTACAAAACCTTTAGACACCTAGTTGAATAATACAATATAAAATGGAAGAAAAACACTATATTTATCATATTCTTGCTAAGCTCAGTCTTGCTTATTATGTTTATGTATTTACTTTTTAATCCATGAAAAAAGCTCTAGGAACTAACTATTTAGAATCATCCCTATAATCCTCTTTTGATGCCTTGAATTGAGAGCAAGATAAACTCTTACATCTTGAAATGATAAACATTGTCCATATATCTAGTAAAACTTTAATAGTACAACAAAATGATAAGTCCAAGCAACCCAAAAATACTAATAATGTTAAAATTGACATGTAAATTACAAAAAAGTTAAATAATATTATTTTTGAATTTTTTTACTAATATTTATATATTATCATTAAATTTTATGGCTTTAATTCGTTTAATAAAGTTGAGGAAGTCACAACTTTTAATAATACAAAACAATTTTAAATTTTAATATGAAACTAACACAATATCTTATATATAAATATAAAAACACAAATTACGTCAATAATATTAAGTTGTTAAAAATATTAATGCAGACCTATATATACACCCTAACAATAAATAATATTTTTCATTTAAAAAGTCTTCAAATCTGTTTGAAATTTTTAGGTCATTGGTTTGGAAATTTAAGCCTTCGAGTTTTATATCTCGTTCAAATCCCAATTTCAGTTTTCCTTACATTGGTTACATGTTAAATGAATTGCTGATTGGTTACATGTTAAATGATTTCTTGATGGGATTGAAGAGAGGATATTGAATACTCATGACTCCATAATGCTTATGGTATATATTAATTGGGATTATTTTATGTATATATATATTTTTAATTTTTTAAAAGTTATAACAAAACACAATTAAATTAAATTTTGTAATAGATGGAATTAAAAATATGTAAATACAAAAAATTGCATCCCAATAAGTAAGTTAATAAGTAAGTAGTGAAAGAAGAAAAAATTGTATCCTAATAAGTAAGTAAGTAGTGAAAGAAGAAAAATAAAGATATAACTATAAGGAATCAATTATTGTAATTTTTGTTTAATCTTTAAAGTTAAAAATAAAATAAAAAGAAAAAATTCCGAAAAGTTGTAAAATTAAAAAAAATCTATTTGATAATAACTTGAAAGTGATTTGATTGGTTTATTTTTTAAAATATTGTAATGTTAAGTGAAAAAAACTACAACACATTTTTCATTTCGTTATTTCTTCATTATTTGAATTTACTAGGTATGACATTCACTCTTTATGTAATTAGTGTGGCAATATTTTTTTAAGAATATAGATTACTAATTATATCACCACAATGCAATCACTTATATCACCACAACGTAATCACTCAGAATTAGAATTTATATATACATGAAATATTTTGCAAGTATGTTTATGGTATTGTCACGGGTGATGATAGGTGCAAGAGGGATAATTTTTTATCCAGAGGAAAAACAATCAACTCGTTTGTATGGCGGTTCGTAATCGAAACTAATAATGAAGTAGAGTGGTTGGCTCTCCTTCAAGGATTGGAAATAGTTTCTAAATTAAAAAATCCTTGTCTAATGGTTATTGGTGACACCAAGCAAGAGATTAGAAGATGTGCCGGGGTACACAACAAGTACATCAAATTGTGGAAGGATTTATAAGTGTATATCGCACCTTGACACACCTCCATTGATAAGTTTTTATCACATGAAAAGAGAAAACAACAGGTTAGATGATAAGATCGCATACAAAGGATTAAGAAATGAGCAAGGCATGGTTGTTTACGCAAACAATTCCAAGGTAATTAAATGTGTTCCTTAACCTTGAGGACCAGGAACCATTCTCATAGGTATAAGAAGGATAATTGAGAAAAAAAATAGGATTACGGGGGTGTACCCCATACCCACCCCAAAGCTTACTCGTTCCCTCCTTTGAGTGGGACACTTCGTAAGCCACCTAGAACTGAAAAATAAATATTTTTATTTATTTAAGAAAACATTATGTTAAAAGTTATTGTAAAGTTTTTATGACAAAGTTGGTGAAGGATGACTGTAATTGAATATTTTATTTCTTTAAATAATTAAATGAAGAGACACCTATCCAAAGGAGACTGTTGAAAAGTGCTCACTGGACTACTAGGAGGAATGAGCAGCTGTAGAAGGCTAAATGACAAGGGGAAGCACTAGCATTTCATTTTCTAGCTATTGCAGGAAGCAAAATCCCTAAAATTGTGGTCATGTTCCCTAAGAGGAGGAACTGAGCAGGTATCTCATTTAATTACAAAATTGACCCAAAGACCTAGGCAATCTTATAAATACCATCGAATGGAGCAAGAGGCTCATTGCATTCTATTCCAAGTGATTAGACCCTTGTGAATTGCTGCAAACTAAAATGTCAGGCACATAAGAGGAATTCGATGAGGGGATAACTAAAGTGAAATTGCTGAGAGTTAAGTCTGCTAGTGAGTTTGCTAAGTTGCAGATATTTTTGTGTGGTCTGTTACACAACCTCTTTGTCTTGGTGGTTCAGTGAACAGGCTTGGAGGTCCTAAAGCAAGTGATCTTGGCTACTTTCAGGAGATGGTTGGGAGGAACAGTCTTCCTTGGGTGTTTGTCCCCCTTCTACAATTATCTAGGTTCTAAGTTGTTTTGTTTATCATCTGTAAAATTACTTCATATATTTATTTACAGGTTTAGGAACGTTAAGTATTTCTCTGAACTAAGTAATCATTAATAAATTGGAATAGAAAATGAAGATCTTATTTTATGAGTTATTGTAAAGGATGCTACAGTTTTTACTTGTCTAAAGTAAATGGAAATTTGTAGATTATCATAGAATTTCTCTGTTCATATTTACAAATAATATCATAACTAGTCTCTGAGTTTATATTACTGTTTTTTCTTAAAGCTCCATATCATTAGCATGTAGGTTTATTCTAAGATAATACAGTATTCTAATGCCTAAAATCACAAGTTCTCTATCTAACATTGAGACTTAGGGATAGAGTTACAACTAAAAGTCTTTACTAATATGAACCATTACTAAAGGTCTATTATAAACACCAATATTATTATTACAAACAACAAGGTTTAATAAAGGTTAGATACCTACTTTCAAAGTTTTCAAATGTAAATACTATAACGACCAACCTCCATAAGGTATTCCTTCACGAAACCCTCATTAAATTATTAATATACATTATATAAATATATAAAAAAACTAATAAGCAAATCAACATTGAAATGAATAAATCAAGGGTTCAACCCTGTACACTTCACATTTATAACTTTTCATGACCAAAAGGGCCTTCGTTATCACACTGAGGGTTTCAATATAACCTAAATTACAGTAACCCTTTTTAATAAACATTTTCACATAGGATTTGCATAAAAACCAAGTTTCCAACTGAATGGTCTTAGAAAACAAACCAAATGTCTTAACTGGACGCAGGTCATAAGTAGTTTTTACTATATCTATTAACAATCAACAAATAACAAGTTATGGAGTAAAATAAAAAGAGTTAAGTACTGCATAAGAATTAAACCATATACATTCTCGCAGGATAAATACTGATTTTGTTCTTTTGATAGTCGTAACAACCTTATGGCTTCATCATTTTACCCAACTAACAAGTTGCTAGTTCATAAGCTTTTTACTTAACGAATTCAAGATTACATTGGCCTGACGACTTAATTTTTCATGATTTACAAATGCAGTGAAACCCTCATGGGAAAATATACACTGGAAACACATCGTAAGAAATAAACAAATTTACAAACGATAGAGCCAAAGTAAAGACCAATTTTTATTTCATAGCCAAAAATGTAGCGATTATAAACCCAGCGAAAAAACAATTCCTTAAAAGCTTGAACATTCTGTCTACAAGCTCTACAAGAGATCAAAAACCAAAATAGGTTTAAACATTACATGACAGTCCCCTTTAGACTCCATGGTCGAAGGGATTAGTATTTTTAATGACAACCACAAAATTCCTTAGGCTGAACAGCTAGAAGGTTACCATTTTTCCAACAAAAGAAAACGCGAGAATGGGTTCCAGTCCAGGAAAACGCGGAGCCACAGAGCTTCAAGCTACAATGAGCAAGGAGTACGGGTATAGGTCTTACTCGAGCAATGACCCTTTTCTTCATGGAGACGGGCCGTTACCCAATGCAGCAACTACGGTCGAAACTCCTGCAAAACAAATAACGTAGAGGTTAAAATATGGTTTTTAAAAGGTATACAAAAAATTTGAAGAGATTTAATGGAACCAAAAGGAACTTACCCTGCAATTTTACACAGAGGAAATAATGGCAGCAAATACCACGACAAGAATGCCATCACCAACAACAAGACATTGTTAAACCAGAACCACCTAACAGTCGTTACAAATCTAGACACAAGATTGAATGGTGTTGAGGGCCGAGGGCCTCGGCTCCTCCACCACCGAATACACATCCAAGGGACAAAATAACCCGATGCAGAGACATAGTAACTCAACACAGGAACAATGGATACATGGCAGAGGCTCATTAAACCCTTAGGGTTTACGAAAATACAAACCTAATGTATACCGGTTGGATACCGTGCCATCACGTGGCCCTCATAAATTCCACATAGTGGTTAACAAATTAAAACAAATCTCTATAGTTTCAAACCCGTCGAAATTGCACCATGGATACCATAGTGTATAATTCTTATGCTTGATTTATTTATATGGTCAAGAGCTTTGGTGCTATGAATTAGGATAGTTGTCTTCCCTTAAGCTTAGTTAATCCTCTATTTACCTGTAGCTAGGCTTATGGTGTGTTATCAACACAAGGAAAACTCTGAACTGTTGTCACCTGCAAAAGTTTACATAGTGGTTTTGCGTTAGCCAGAGACCTAAGTAAAACCATGAAAACCCATCCTCTTAGCTCCGTAGTAGAGTTAACAAGTACTAAAAAACATAACTAGAATTTACACCAATGTTTGACTGACGTTCTTTTCACAACTTGACGACAAGTAAAACAGTTATTTACGACAAAACGTCGCACTATAAAGGTTGTTTCCACTAAGTAGTTTTGCTCAATAGATGAAGAACTAACTCAGTTTCATTGATATAAGACTGAATTAGTATAGATTTATTACATTATGCATTGCATTTAGACCGTCAATAAAAATGCTTCTTTTATTTCTGAATTTTGGAGATGTTACATGTCAAAACCCCAAATTTTCTGAAAAATTTAATTTTTTTAAAATACAGATAATTTTCATAAATGCAGTCAACTAATGTTTAATTAGTTATATGTTAATGAATTCATTATCTGAATTATCTATTTGATTATGTTTACCTTATAGAATAATTCTTTTGCAGTTTAATAACTTATTTTTCTTTGCGACCACAAGGTGGAACTGTAAGGATATTCTGGGCTTACTTAGCCTTTGAGATAACGCAGAAAGTTTTCCTGTTCTTACAGACTTACAGGTAAGAAGTTTGGGTGCTACTTGTCATTAATTCTAAAGCATTCAGATATAAATTCATCGCACAATAATAACTCAGTAAAGAATATAAATGCTAATCAATTTCCAAAGCTTATCGAGGTAAAATCATTAAACTGTCCTTCTTTTTAAGACGCTAAGGAATGAGATTCAGTTCTATCAGTAATGGCTATAGCTGCCTTCTTTCTAGTATATGTAAATTTATAGTTCTTAATTCTTACTGAACTATTCGATGTTTATCAAAGTCGTCAAGTGTAAAAATGCCTTAAATCTTTCTTTACAAGTAGTTTTAAGAATGACAGAGTTATTAAGTTAAGGGTCTAATTTAAATTATGCACACGTACCATTTACGTCACGATGGTAGTGGTTACTGCTTGTGATAAGAACATAATGTACCTTGATACGAAGTTTATGTACTCCTGTTCCCACTTCCAAGATTTGAAGTTTTTAAGGGGTTTACAACTTTATTACAAGCTGCCTTTGAAAAGGATTACATTAGTATTTAATGATTTGAATTTTCTCTGCACATAATTTGCTTGGGAAACTATTATCTATTTAAGGCCAATACATCGTTAAAAGTTCAATGCCAAGATTCTTTAACATTTTAAGACTTACTATGCTCAATTACAAACTTTACTAGTTTAATAATTATACAATCAAAGCAAATGAGATTAACTTTAACAAAAGGATATTTATCATAGAATGATTCTATAGCTTCCTTTATAACATCCAATAGTGTACATTCAGGTTAGAATTATAGTTATTGGTTGAGCTACTACTTTACAATGCATAAAGAAGGCGCAAAGTGTGAAAACATGACGACAAAGAATAAACCATGTTTCACGATCAGTTTATAGTTTAACTTTGTTTTAAAGTTCTATAAGCTTTTATAAAATGCCTCCTTTACTTGCTTTTATGAGCTAGGGTAAGTATTGTTTCTACCCTTGCTTTGTTGCGAATACTTGGTTGAATGAGTATTTGTTGTATGCAATAATCTCACCAAAATAAAATGTTAATAATTCCTTTTTATAACAAAATTACAAGATTTTATTACTACCATGATTATAATTGCTTGAAGAAAGATTGTTTACATAGCATAGAGAGAAAGGTCATAAAAAGGACCACGCCATGATGAACATAAGGTTAAACTTGATTTAAGTTTTATGAACACCATAATTTATAAAGAAAGGGTCATAAAACTCCCCACGATTTTGATGATTGTTAAGGCAAGTGTTTATAGTAATGATTTGTAATTTACCATGCATCTTGCAGATAGGTTGACAAAGGGAACAATGATTCTATTGGAACCTCCGATTTGCCAATAATCGGAAATGATACTCTTGGTTTTCAAGGCTCGTCGGGACTATGTAATTGTACCCACTGGATGCAAATAATTTGCATGGGACGTGGCAACACTGTGGCCAAGCGTTGTTTGATTATAAGGGCAATCTCGAACCCTAGCTTGACATTTCCACCATCGTCTTTGGGCCTCCGGTCGCTCTGCTACCATGCTCTCGTCTGCACTGTCGCTTTCCTTTGTTGTCAGTAGTCTCCCTGCTCGCTGGTTCTCCTCATAAGCTCGCCTCGAAAGCTTAACAGAGAAGTCCTGTCACGAAACTGTTTGTTACTTGGGTGTAGGTTTGTGATACTTTCTCCAGGGTTTCACCTTCGTAGCTAGATCCATTCCGAATATTTTGACTATAAAGGGTTTCCTTCCTCCTTGGCCTGGCATTGAGAGTAGTGGTCTTGCATTCAGAGTTGCTGGGGCGTAGGGTTTCACCGTAGAATCATTTCCTTGGCTGAATAAATAGTGACGACCCAAGTGTAATTATATGCTATGCTTGCTGCTCCTATTCTCAGTTGCGGTTAGTTGTTTGCTGTGTGGTAACCTCCTTCCTTCTTGCAGCAAATGAAGGGTTTCCTTCTCCTCGCGCTGGTGGTTGCTTTACTGCTCGTGGGTGGTCATGCTTCGGTAAAATTTTAGGTAAGAATTATTTATTTCAAAAATCATTATCGTTGCAGTTTTGTTTTCAATACACATTTATTTATTTTGCAAACAAGTTTTAACACTTTCATTCTCCTTATTAGCAGGTGTTGGACTGTCTCCCTCTGCGCTGTTTGGTGTGAAGCTGTGGCAACTGCTTGTTGGTTCACAGGTAAGCCATGGGTTATCCATGCCAATTCCTCCTTTTTTGGTCCCCTATGGTTCCTTTAACAGTTGCCCGCCGTGGCCTGCAAAACCCTTGTGGTTTTGGTTTATTTGGGTTAACCCATTCGCTGTTTGTTTGTTGATGTTGAACCCCTTGCTTGACGCGGGGCCTTCGGCTTAGGCTGTGACTGTAAATTTTGGTTTTGTTCAATTACTATGTAAATATATATGAAAGTGAAGAAGGGATATTAAATACATAAGCTGTTAGTTTTTATTGGAAGCCGAGGGCATTGGGAGAGCTTTAGACTCTTTGGTTATTTCTTTGTTGTATATTTTGGATTAGTAGGGTTTTACCCTAACTTGGCAATAAAAAAAATATTTACAGCTTCTTTAAATTATCTTTAATTTATGTTACACTACTGTAAATGGTTTGATTGTTATTTATAATGTGTAAAGATTGGTTGAGCTCGGTAAATCGAGCCTAATATTATTCTGTTGGTTTATTTCCTATGCGTTAATGCATTTGATTCTTACCCTGTAATATTATTTACATATTACTTACTAGGGTTTCTGTACATTGTTTTTATAGTATTTAATTACTCTATTTCAATAAAGTTTATAAAAATTGTTTTATACTTGTTACCCTTTCGAATATAAGTAATTAATGTTCTTACAATGTATCTGTGTAACTGATAGATTACATCTTTTAAGGTATGTAATTTATATTTAATTAATATTTATCATATTGAGAAATGTGTGTTGTTTTACCTACAACAAATACTGTTTTACAATTGTAAACATTATCTATATATTTAGTTTATTTATAGATATATAAAGAGATAGTATTTTTATTGTTGTATTCTAGTACTTTCTGCACTGAATAATTTATAGAAATACTTTCTGTATTCTATATTATCCTGTTTATATTATAATACTAGTATTTATAGAATAAAAGAATAACACCTAACTATGTTCTCCATTTATTTAACATTTTGTGAAGGATAGGTTAGTAACTGTAGATTGTGTTTAAGCTTTAGCTGGATAATAATAATAAAAACAAAATGAATTGATTCCATTACCAATCATAAGTAAAATCTAAAACCATCTTGGTTCGACTGTAGAATTAAATCAATGTTTAACTATTCTTAGTTTCAGTTTTGTTGCTATACATATAGTAGTTAAATTATCCTAAACTGGAAGAAATAAACTGTAAAGTTAAAAAGCATGTTTATTTAGTCTAATCCTACTCTAGTGTAACTATTATATTCTTCTCCTTGGTTTAAAAATAAATAATAAGATTACTGAAAGTAAAATACTGTATAAAGAACAGTTCTATCTGCTAACAGATACTACTGTCAGTAAAATGATATTTCTTTTGATAATAGATAAAATAAAACATTCTATTATCCATGCTAACATCTTAATCTACATTTGCATCATACTATCTTCATTTATATAATTTCACCACCTATGCTAGAGTACAATCTGGATCTTTCTAGATGAGGAAAAACACAATTAGGGTTTGTTTCTCATTAAGCATAATTTCATTACTAAACAAACTGAGTTATCCTATCCTCTAAATTTCTACATAATAACTACAAATGCATCATTCAATCATACACAGATAATAACACAGAAATTAAATAATAACAGAACCTGTTCTTAGAGCTTGGTCGACAACAGCAATGGGAGGCCGTTCCACCCTACCAACTCCCGGAGAGCGCTCAAACAATGACTCCTGAGGACCCCCGAGCTTGCTCTGGTCTCCCTGGCTGGAACTAGGTGCAGCAAATGATAAAGTACTAGTCCCGAGACTCAATACCAGTCCTGAACTTATCAGTAAATTTCTCTCAGCTACCAAGTTGTATCAGACCAAGTTACTATAGTTTTTCTCTCAGAACACCTTCCTTATAGTTTTCCCTTTTCCCCAATGAATTCCTTGAAGTGCATTCCTCTTGAATGATTGTTCTCCTGGAAAAAATCTGAGTAGCCTCAGCTCTCTACATTGGGTACTTTTAAAAGATTGCCTAGGTCTTTTTGGGTTAGTTGTCATTTATTGAGCCACCTGCTCTGATCCCACTTTCTTGGGGGATCATGACCCCAAATGTAGGGAAGTTGCCACCTGCAACATAGGAAGTGTTTGAGGATGCTGCCACTTATCTTTTTCTCTCCACCTAGTTTCTTCCACGAGTTTGACCAGTAACACTCTTATTAACATCTCTCCCAAGCTGTTGTCTCCACTTTTTATTTATTAATAATAAAATATTCAGAATTACATTCCACATATTTTGACTCTGCTGAGTCATCAGTTTCTACTTAGCATTAAATTTAACATAATGTCTTAGGAATCAAATTAAAACAATTAACATTATTTTAGAAAATTGGGGTATGTGACATACACACCCCCTTAAAATGTAACATCGTCCTCGATGTTACTTATTATTCATCCTCTGCAGTTCCCTAGAACAGATTCGGGTATGCTTCCCGCATCTTACTTTATAGTTCCCAAGTGGCCTCCTCAGGACTAAGGTGCTTCCATTGCACCTTCACCTGTCCAATGGTGCGGTTCCGCAGGGTAATTTCCCTCCTCCCGAGGATACAGTCCAGTTCCACCAGAATTTCTCCTTCTGGTTCCACCTGTACAACATTCCAATCAACCACATGAGTAGCATCATGAACATACTTCTTCAAAATAGAAATATGAAAACATTATGTACTTTCAAGTTAGGTGGTAATGGTAGCTGGTATGCAACTTGACCAATCCTAGACAAAATTTCGAATGGACCACAGTAATGTGGTGCTAGCTTTGCACAACTCCCCAGTCTTAGAGAGCTTTTCTTTGGCCTTACCTTTATAAACACATTCTCACCTACCTGGAACTCCTTGGGAGTTCTTTTCAAGTATGCTTGGCTCTTTTGTCAATCCTGTGCCACCTTCAAATTTTTCTGCACTTGTTTCACAATTTCCTCCATTTCCTTCAATAATTCTGGTCCTAACACCAATCTATCTACTGGATTATTCCAAGAGATAGGAGTGTTGCATTTACGTCCATACAAAATTTCAAATGGACTAAATTTAGCTGATGATTGATAGTTATTATTATATGCAAACTCTGCTAGATGTAAGTAGTCTTCCCACTTACCTGGCTGATCTTTCTCATACATCCTTAATAAATCCTCCAACACCTGATTCACTCTTTCAGTCTGTCCATCTGTTTGAGGATGGAAGGAGGTACTGAAATTCAATGTTGTATTTAATCCTTTAAACAAGGACTTCCAGAAATTCCCTGTGAATTTAGGATCCCTGTCTGAGATTATAACCTTCGGTACTCCATGTAACCAAAAAATCTGCTTTAAGAAGATATCAACTATATTGGCAGCCTTGTAAGTAGTTTTGATAGGAATAAAATGTGCTGCCTTGCTTAACTTGTCAACTACCACCATAATAGAGTCATTTTGATTCTGATTTCTGGGCAGTCCAGTAATAAAATCTAAGCTAATCACTTCCCATTTCTAGCTAGGAATAGGTAAAGGTTGTAGGAAACCAGTTGGATGTTGATGTTCGGTTTTCACCTGTTGACAGTCTAAACACCTAGCAATGTATTCAGCTCCCTCAGATTTCATGTTTGGCCAAAAATATTATTTTCTTAGCATGGTTACAGTTTTTTGATAACCTGGGTGTCCCAAAAATGGTGTTTTATGGACTTCGTCCAGAATTAACAACTTAACCTTAGGCACATTAGGTACATACAATTTATCTTTAAATAATAAAAATCCATTTTCATCTAAACTATAACCTTTTATTAAGCTTTCTGTAGGTTCTTCTTTAGCTGTAATTTGCAATTTTTGATAAATTTCATCTTGTTTTACCCCTTCTTTAAGCTGTTCATTTAAATCAGAAGCATAAGTGCTGATTGCTGCTGTAAAGTTTAGCTTTGCGTTTCTGCTTAATGCATCAACCACCTTATTTTCCTTACCCTTTATGTGCTGGATTTCAAAATCATATTCAGTCAAGAAGGCTAACCACCTTGCTTGTCTAGCATTTAAATTAGGCTGATCTAGAAGATATTTCAGTACTTTATTATCAGTCATTAAAATAAATTTCCTGCCTCTTAAATGATGTCGCCACATTTTTAAGGCGTGTATAATAGTCGCAAGTTCTAGATCATAAGTTGCGTAATTCTTTTGGTGAATTTTTAATTTCCTAGACTCATAGGAAATGACATGCCCGTCTTGAGTTAGAACATTGCCTAAGCCATCATTACAGGCATCAGTGCATACTACGAAGCCCTTATTAGGATATGCTATTCTTAGAATAGGTGCACTAGTCAATAAGGTTTTTAATTTCTTAAAACTTTTTTCACATTTTGAGTTCCAATCAAATTTCTTACCTTTCTTTTGCAAGGAAGTAATCGAATTTGCTATTTTTGAAAAGCCTTCAATGAATCTCCGGTAATAACCGGTAATTCCCATGAACGACCTCACATCCGTTACATCTTTAGGAACCGACCAATCTTCGATTGCTTGAATCTTTTCAGGATCGACTGAAATTCCTTCCTTAGTCACTATGTGACCTCAGTACTAGATTTCATCCTTAAAAAAGTCACACTTGCTAAACTTCGCGAAGAGTTGTTGTTCTCGCAATTCTTGTAAAACTATTTTTAGGTGTTCTTTATGTTCTTCTTCTGTTTTAGAGTAAATTAGGATGTCGTCGATAAACACGACCACAAACTTATCTAAATACTTATGCATTATGTTATTCATTAAGCACATAAAGATAGCTGGGGTGTTGGTAAGACCGAATGGTATTACGACAAACTCGTAGTGTCCATACCTTGTTCTAAAGGCTGTCTTGAATATATATTCATCCTTAATTCTTACTTGATGATATCCTGACCTCAAGTCTATCTTTGAGAACACCGTGGCTCCACATAGTTGATCAAACAGATCATCTATGCAGGCCAACGGATATCTATTTTTAATAGTCATCTTGTTTATTTGACGGTAGTCTATGCATAGTTGCATAGTTCCGTCTTTCTTTTTAACAAAGATGACTGGTGCTCCCCAAGGAGACACACTTGGTCGAATATACTTCTTATCTATTAACTCTTTTAGTTGTGATTTTAGCTCATTAAGTTCTAAAATGTTCATTCGATAAGGAGCTTTTGAGCTAGGCACCGCACCCGATACCAGCTCAATGGTGAAATCCAATTCCCTCCTTGGAGGTAATCCTGGAATTTCTTCTGGGAATACGTCAGTATATTCTTTTAAAATAGGAATATCTTCTATTTTTAACTTATCTATTTTAGTTTTACCTTCCTCATCTGTAATAGTTACTGCATAGGATTTACATCCTTTTCTAACAGCTCTTTTAAGTTGTAAAGCAGAAATATGCCTGATTATAGTTTTTCTAGGAATACCCTTAACCTTTACTGGCTGTTCATCACTATTTAAGCACGTGAAAGTTTTATCGTAACAATTTAAAACTACCTTATGCTGCTCTAACCAATCCATGCCAATCAGTAAATCATACGAGCCAAGTGGCAAAACATTAAGCTTAACTATGGTTTTAAATTCATCCATAAGTAAAGCACATTCTTTCACAAAACAAATTAATTTTCCTTTTGCCCCAGTGGCTGATTGAACTAACCAGGAATTCTCAAACTTATCGACAGACAACTTAGATTTTTCCACTATCTGAGGTGCAATGTAACTAAGACTAGCTCCTGGATCAATTAAAATGGTTACAGGGGTCTGATTAATCATACCTTCTACTTCCACCATGGAAGTCTGATAATCAGCTTGGCGGTTCTCTAAAGCTGTGTTAATTCTGGGCATACTCCTCGCTAGTTCTCCAACAGTCATCTTCTCTTGCACAGTATGAATATTGCTGACTGACTTTTTTTGATTTGGACAAACCGAGGCATAGTGCGGGCCATTACATTCACAACACTTAACGGGCTTCTTACGTTCAAAACTCTTGGTAAAATTTCCATGGTTATTTGTAGCTTCCTTGCCCTTAAAATTATTCGAATTATTGGAAGTACCATTTCTATTTCCCTGGAAATTCTTGTTGTTAGAATAATTTTTAGTCTTATTATTCTTGAAATTCCTCTGGGGTACAAATTCCTTCTTCTTAAACTTAGGCTGATTGTTATTTTTCTTAGCCTTCCAGTTGGCTAAGCCTTCTCTCTTTCAGTTTTGCTCAAAACAAAAATTAGCCTTCCTCATGGATTCTTCCAGAGTCTTTGGGTTATCATACTCAATTCTGTCCTTAATATGATATGGTAGACAGCTGAGAAATCGCTGCACTCTAGGTTTCTCGTCTACTAGGTAAGGTACATACCTAAGCAAGCTTAAGAATTTACTGTTCAAATCCTTCATAGTCATTGAACCTAACTTCAATTCATAAAACTCTTTAGCTCTTTCTTTGTAATATTGCTCGGACAAAAATTTCTTCTTGAAATACCTTTTAAAGGTACTCCAATTAACTTCTTTTTCTCTGATACCCTTGACTCTCTTCAGATCTTTCCACCATATGTCAGCTTTTCCGGAGAGATTATATATTTGCATCCTTTCCTTTAACTGATTAGAGTAATTATATATATGAAAATACTTCTTCATTTTGGATAACCAGGACTCTGCTTCCTCCCCTTTTTCGGTCTCTCCATTAAAAGTTGGGGGCTTTATCTTTTTAAACTCCCCTGAAATTTCCTCCTATGGTCTATATTTTTTCTTTCTGTCATACTAATCATCTTCACTACTGTTACTAGTAGTATGGTAACTTTGTCGTTCACCAAACCCTTCAGATGATGAACTACTTTTAGTTTTTTCCAGCTTCATATTTTTAGATTTTCTTTGATGATTGACATCTTCAGATTCTGATCTTCTGCTCCTTCCTTCAGTTTGTAACTTTTCTATTAAAATTTGGTTCAATTCTTCCCGAGCCTTCAAAATCCTCTCATTCTCCCTCTTGACTAATTCCATTTCAGTATTCAAATCTTTTACAGTCTGCAATAGCTCTGAAGAGTTGGCAATCACCTTTTCTAACATAGGTTCTTGGGGAAATTGTCTTGTTTTTGTGTCTCGAGACTCCTCCTGTACATACTCTCCTAGCTTTTCTTTACCTTCCTGTTAAACTTTAGAAAAAATGAAAATTTTCTGTTCTTAACATAAAACAAAATATCTGTTAGCATCTTATTTTAATTTATTGTTCAATGAAATCTAGTTGGGCTGCATCAAGGCCTAGTGTTTGAACCTTGTGCTTTGATACCACATGTCAAAACCCTAAATTTTCTGAAAAATTTAAATTTTTTAAAATACAGATAATTTTCATAAATGCAGTCAACTAATTGTTTAATTAGTTATATGTTAATGAATTCGTTATCTGAATTATCCATTTGATTATGTTTACCTTATAGAATAATTCTTTTGCAGTTTAATAACTTATTTTTCTTTGTGACCACAAGGTGGAACTGTCAGGATATTATGGGCTTACTTAGCTTTCGAGCTAACGCATAAAGTTTTCCTGTTCTTACAGACTTACAGGTAAGAATTTTGGGTGCTTCTTGTCATTAATTCTAAAGCATTCAGATATAAGTTCGTCGCACAATAATAACTCAGTAAATAATATAAATGCTAATCAATTTCCAAAGCTTATCGAGGTAAAATCATTAAACTATCCTACTTTTTAAGACGCTAAGGAATGAGATTCAGTTCTATCAGTAATGGCTACAGCTACCTTCTTTCTAGTAGATGTGAATTTATAGTTCTTAATGCTTACTGAACTATTCGATGTCTATCAAAGTCGTCAAGTGTAAAAATGCCTTAAATATTTCTTTACAAGCAGTTTTAAGAATGACAGAGTTATTAAGTTAACGGTCTAATTTAAATTATGCACAAGTACCATTTACGTCACGATGGTAGTGGTTACTGCTTGTGATAAGAACATAATGTACATTGATACGAATTTATGTACTCCTATTCCCACTTCCAAGATTTGAAGTTTTTAAGGGGTTTACAACTTTATTACAAGCTGCCTTTGAAAATGATTACATTAGTATTTAATGATTTGAATTTTCTCTGCACATGATTTGCTTGGGAAACTATTATCTATTTAAGGCCAATACATCGTTAAAAGTTCAATGCCAAGCTTCTTTAACATTTTAAGACTTACTATGCTCAATTACAAACTTTACTAATTTAATAATTATACAATCAAAGCAAATGAGATTAACTTTAACAAAATGATATTTATCATAGAATGATTCTATAACTTCCTTTATAACATCCAATAGTATACATTCAGGTTATAATTATAGTTATTGGTTGAGCTACTACTTTACAATGAATAAATAAGGTGCAAAGTGTGAAAACAAAAGGGCAAAGAATAAACCATGTTTCACGATCACTTTATAGTTTAGCTTTGTTTTAAAGTTCTATAAGCTTTTATAAAATGCCTCCTTTACTTGCTTTTATGATCTAGGGTAAGTATTGTTTCTACCCTTGCTGTGTTGCAAATATTTGGTTGAATGAGTATTTGTTGTATGCAATAATCTCACCAAAATAAAATGTTAATAATTCCTTTTTATAACAAAATTACAAGATTTTGTTACTACCATGATTATAATTGCTTGAAGAAAGATTGTTTACATAGCATAGAGAGAAAGGTCATAAAAAGGACCACGCCATGATGAACATAAGGTTAAACTTGATTTAAGTTTTATGAACACCATAATTTATAAAGCAAGGGTCGTAAAACTCCCCACGATTTTGATGATTGTTATGGCAAGTGTTTATAGTAATGATTTGTAATTTACCATGTATCTTGTAGCTAGGTTGACAAAGGGAATGATGATTATATTGGAACCTTCGATTTGCCAATAATTGGAAATGATACTCTTGGTTTTCAAGGCTCGTTGGGACTATGTAACTGTACCCACTGCATGCAAATAATTTGCATGGGACGTGGAAACACTGTGGTCAAGCGTTGTTTGATTATAAGGGCAATCTCAAACCCTAGCTTGACATTTCCACCGTCGTCTTCGGGCCTCCAGCCGCTCTGCTACCATGCTCTCGTCTGCATTGTCGCTTGCCTTTATTGTCAGTAGTCTCCCTGCTCACTGGTTCTCCTCATAAGCTTGCCCTGAAAGCTTAACAAAGAAGTGGTGTCACGAAACTATTTGTTACTTGGGTTTAGGTTTGTGATACTTTCTATAGGGTTTCACCTTCATAGCTAGATCCATTACAAATATTTAGACTGTAAAGGGTTTCCTTCCTCCTTGGCCTGGCACTGAAAGTAGTGGTCTTGCATTCAGAGTTGCTGGGGCGTAGGGTTTCACCGTAGAATCGTTTCCTTGGCTGAATAGATAGTGACGACCCAAGCGTAATTATATGCTGTGCTTGCTGCTCCTATTCTTAGTCACGGTTAGTTGTTTGGCATGTGGTAACCTCCTTCCTTCTTGCACAAATGAAGGGTTTCCTTCTCCTCGTGCTAGTGGTTGCTTTACTGCTCATGGATGGTCGCGCTTTGGTAAAATTTTAGGTAAGAATTATTTATTTCAAAAATCATTATCGTTGCAGTTTTGTTTTCAATACACATTTATTTATTTTGCAAACAAGTTTTAACACTTTCATTCTCCTTGTTCGCAGGTGTTGGCCTGTCTCACTCTACGCGGTTTGGTGCGAATCTGTGGCAACTACTTGTTGGTTCACGGGTAAGCCCTGGGTTATCCATGGCAATTCCTCCTTGTTTGGTCCCTTATGGTTCCTTTAACAGTTGGCCGCCGTGGCCTGCAAAACCCTTGTGGTTTTGGTTTATTTGGGTTAACCCATTCGCTGTTTGTTTGTTGATGTTGAACCCCTTGCTTAACGCGGGGCCTCCGGCTTAGGCCGTGACTGTAAATTTCGGTTTTGTTCAGTTACTATGTAAATATATATGAAAGTGAAGAAGGGTTGTTAAATCCATAAGCTGTTAGTTTTTATTGGAAGCCGAGGGAATTGGGAGAGCTTCAGACTCTTTGGTTATTTCTTTGTTGTATATTTTGGATTAGTAGGGTTTTACCCTAACTTGGCAGTAAAAAAAAATATTTACAGCTTCTTTAAATTATCTTTAATTTATGTTGCACTACTGCAAATGGTTTGATTGTTATTTATAATGTGTAAAGATTGGTTGAGCTTGGTAAATCGAGCTTGATATTATTCTGTTGGTTTATTTCCTATGCGTTAATGCATTTGATTCTTACCCTGTAATATTATTTACATATTACTTACTAGGGTTTCTGTACATTGTTTTTATAGTATTTAATTACTCTATTTTAATAAAGTTTATAAAAATTGTTTTATACTTGTTACCCTTTCGAATATAAGTAATTAATGTTCTTACAATGTATCTGTGTAACTGATAGATTACATCTTTTAAGGTATGTAATTTATATTTAATTAATATTTATCATATTGAGAAATGTGTGTTGTTTTACCTACAACAAATACTGTTTTACAATTGTACACATTATCTATATATTTAGTTTATTTATAGATATATAAAGAGATAGTATTTTTATTGTTGTATTCTAGTACTTTCTGCACTGAATAATTTATAGAAATACTTTTTGTATTCTATATTATCCTGTTTATATTATAATACTAGTATTTATAGAATAAAAGAATAACACCTAACTATGTTCTCCATTTATTTAACATTTTGTGAAGGATAGGTTAGTAACTGTAGATTGTGTTTAAGCTTTAGCTGGATAATAATAATAAAAACAAAATGAATTGATTCCATTACCAATCATAAGTAAAATCTAAAACCAGCTTGGTTCAACTGTAGAATTAAATCAATGTTTAACTATTCTTACTTTCAGTTTTGTTGCTATACATATAGTAGTTAAATTATCCTAAACTGGAAGAAATAAACTGTAAAGTTAAAAAGCATGTTTATTTAGTCTAATCCTACTCTTGTGTAACTATTATATTCTTCTCCTTGGTTTAAAAATAAATAATAAGATTACTGAAAGTAAAATACTGTATAAAGAACAGTTTTATCTACAAACACATACTACTATCAGTAAAATTATATTTCTTCTGATAATAGATAAAAGAAAACATTCTATTATTCATGCCAACATCTTCATCTACATTTGCATCATACTATATTCATTTATATAATTTCACCACCTGTGCTTGAGTGCAATCTGGATCACTCTAGATGAGGAAAAACACAGGTAGGGTTTGTTTCTCATTAAGCATAATTTCATTACTAAACAAACTGAGTTATCCTATCCTCTAAATTTCTACATAATAACTACAAATGCATTATTCAATCATACACAGATAATAACACATAAATTAAATAATAACAGAACCTGTTCTTAGAGCTTGGTCGACAACAGCAATGGGAGGCCGTTCCTCCCTACCAACTCCTGGAGAGCGCTCAAACAACGACTCCTCAGGACCCCTGAGCTTGCTCTGGTCTCCCTGGCTGGAACTAGGTGCAGCAAATGATAAAGTACTAGTCCTGAGACTCAATACTAGTCCTGAACTTATCAGTAAATTTCTCTCAGCTAACAAGCTGTATTAGACCAAGTTATTGCAGTTTCTCTCTCAGAACACCTTCCTTACAGTTTTCCCTTTTCCCCAATGAATTTATTGAAGTGCATTCCTCCTGAATGATTCTTCTCCTGTAAAATATCTGAGCAGCCTCAGCTCTCTACATTGGGTACTTTTAAAAGATTGCCTAGGTCTTTTTGGGTTAGTTGTCATTTATTGAGCCACCTGCTCTGATCCCAGTTTCTTGGGGGATCATGACCCCAAATGTAGGAAAGTTGCCACCTGCAACATAGGAAGTGTTTGAGGATGCTGCCACTTGTCTTTTGCTCTCCACCTAGTTCCTTCCACCAGTTTGACTAGTAACACTCTTATTAAGAGCTCTCCCAAGCCGTTGTCTCCACCTTTTATTTATTAATAATAAAATATTCAGAATTACATTGCACATCTTTTGACTCTGCTGAGTCATCAGTTTCTACTTAGCATTAAATTTAACATAATGTCTTAGGAATCAAATTAAAACAATTAACATTATTTTACAAAATTGGGGTATGTGACATTACATGTGGTATCAAAGCCAGTTTCCAAACACTAGGCATGAAGATTGGCTCACTCGCATGCAAAACATGAAACCAAATATACTGATCATGTTTTAAAAACTATTTATGTACAGAAATATAAATTGTATTTTGAAGAAAATGGAAGGATTAGAAGCATCAGCAGAAGATTGATCCCATCACAACAATCCAAACAACATATATGTGGAATTAAATGTTTATGTATTTGTAACTTTAGAATGTATTCACTTTTATATCTTACGTATTGTACCTCGATGTTTATTCCGGGAAGTATCTATAATGTAATTGAGTCATGTCATGCCCTGATGTTTCGATTGGGAGATTCAATAATGTAAACAAGTCATGTAAAGTCATTGAGGTTAACCCTCCATTGTACATCGGGGAAATAGTCCCCACAATTGAGTCAATGTTAACCCTCCTTGTTATTAATCTTGCACATTGATCTAGGAACAAAGAATCAATCTCATCAAAGAATAATCAACAAATACTCATGAAATGGTGTTAATCGAAACCAGAATTGGCTTCCTCTCTGTATATTTAATAAACAATGAATGGTTACAATACCAATGTCAGGCAATAGCTTGAATCCATGAGGAATTCGAATACCTAAGGAGACAATTCAAATTCAATGCGTGAGTCTGGCTTAACTAAATCTTAGCCATTTAATCACACTCAGTTAACCACTTGACCAAAACCCTAATTGACTCACCAAACCCTAACTGAAGTCAGAGTGCAATAATGACTGAATCTCAACTGAAGGAGATCAAACACATGTCATAGGAATCCAACCATCAAGTGCTAGTGCTCCATGAATTCAATGAACCCCGATGAGGTTAACTGAAGCTGAACTGACCATCAGAAGTTGGTGGAGGCGCCCTATTGACTCCAGATCATTAAATAATAATAAATAATCATTAAATAATATATTTAATGAGAGGAGGCGCCTTAACTGACTGGTTGAACTGATAGTAACCACCAGTTAGCAATAGGTGCATTAATATCACTCAGATCACCCTCGGAGTGCTTGAGTTAGCCTCCTTGACCATAGGAGAAGGCTAAGTTAGCCTCCTTGATTGTAGGAAGGCGTGGGTGTGACTGGATGATGGAAATTAATGCTCCACTGATGTCAATTAATGCCAATTTTACTTAGGATAGTGGTTTAACTAGGCCAATTTGACCAAAAAGAGTGTGTATGATGGTAAATGTCTCCAACACTTGTTGATCGGAGGGCAAAGTCCCCACAGTTGTGGGGCACTAAGGTTATTAGACTCTCCTAGAGAAGTCGACCCTAGTAAGTAATTGTTAAGTGAGGCTGTCTTGTCGGAGTGGAAATAAAGTGAACGGAATAATATAAATAGAAGTGAGGCTCTCCTCATTTTTACACATCACACACACACTCACTCACTAGGGCGCATGAGTGAGAGAGGAGAAGCTCTCTCAAGTGAGAGAGAGAGAACAATTGTTGGAGATCATATTTTCTATCTTTGGGTTTTACTGCTGCCATTGGTGCTCATTCTATCTCTGAGGAAGTTGTGGGGTTTTCTCCTTTATGGTTTCCCCGAGGAAAATTCTTTGTCTCTTGTCTCTTGTGATTTTTGTTGTGCATGTTATTCTCTTAGATAAGATCCTAGATCATATTGCTTAAATGATAAAAATATGACATGGTATCAAGGCTAACCTGAGAAGAAGATATTGTGCAGCTGTATAAGCTAGGGATTCTTACTTTTTGGGTCTCTCTCCATAATCCAACAACAAAAGGATGCTAGGATAAATCTCCATTGAAGGGCGTACTTTCTATCGAAGCAGAATTTGATTCCGAGCATTTTCATTTTTTGATGCGGGAAATTAGGGCTTTTCACAAAAGAGGAATTTTTGAGTGAGCCTAGCATAGGATTACTCTCCTCATCAAAATAGAAGTTTAGAGACCTGGGTTGAGATTTTTGGTTGGGTGAAACTCCGGGAAATTCAAACCCTAATTTGACCCTGGGCCTGAAAAACCCTTAAATACTGAAACTGATAGTTTTGGTAGACTCGCTATATATTGAGATTGGAGAAGGCTTTGGTTTCAAAACTTTCATATTTTGAAGCTAAATTCTTGATGTACATTTTTTCCAACTTTCAGCCTCAGATTCGCAATATTCTAGGAGATATTATTCCTCCAAGTTAGGGTTCCAGCCTCTCCCAAGATTCCTCCCTAAATAAGAAACCTGGGGAGAATTGCTATATCTCGGGATACGAAGGTCCAAATGAAATTTATCAATATGTTACAGAAATGGAATGGACTTTAATTTATGTGGAAAAAATTTCAGACCCTGAAGATGAAACAACGACACGTGGCATTTCATACAACTTCGCTATGCTGAACAGTCCTGAAACATGTCACCTTGGGAAAACACTCATAAGTCCCAATTGGTGAAACCAATTCTAATGAAAAATATGGTGTTGGAACAAGGATAGATGAGGATACCTCAGTAGAAAATTTTAGACATGGCAGAGTAGTAATTTCATAGGTACTGCAGAAACAGTATCAGGAATTTGTGTAGAAGAAATTGGTAAACTAGGGCTTCCTGTTCCGAGAGCTTCCCTCCACTGTTTTCAGAAAAAGGGAGTACATTGGTCAACTCTCCTTGAAGAGGTCTATCTTTCTATCCAATTATATCTGAAATACTCAAAGTTTTGAAACTTAGGGTTTCTCTAACAAACCCTAGATTAGCCAACTCCAGAACTAGGATGAACACCTCAAATCGGTAAGATCTAATGTTTTTCTATTTACATTTGAGGTTCTTATTTCAAAATGTCTAATCACACCAGCTTGATGACAGGCTTGGTGAAACTAACAAATTCAAAACATGGAAGTATTGGATCTCTCTCTTTGTTGAAGAAAAATGAATTGGACACCTACATAAGTAGTGAGGTTCCAGTTCCAGAGGGAGATGAGGCTAAAAGCCTTACACAAGAAGAACTTGGTCAAGGCCAAGAAGATCATTTCTGATTCAATCAAGGATCACATTATACCACAAGTGTCTTCCCTAAAGACACCGAAAGAGATGTTTGATTCCTTAACCAAGCTATTTGAAGGAAAGAACATAAATCGAAAGATGACTTTGAGAAACCAGTTGAAGAATGTGAAGATCTAGAATGTAGAGACCATACAGTCATACTTTACGAGGGTCTCTCAAATCAAAGAACATATTGAAGCGGTAGAAGAAGAAGTGGAGAATGTAGAAGTTGTGATAACCACCTTGAATGGACTCCTAGGATCATGGGATTCATTCATTCAAGGAATGTGTGACAGAAGGAAGTGATTACTTTTAGCAGACTCTAGGAAGAGTAAACACAAGATGAAGCTCGACTCATAATAAGAGAAAAGAAGATGGGAGCAACTGAAGATCAAGATCTCATGATTCAAACAAGATACCGCAAGAGATGAGGAATATGAAGAAATCAATTCTTGAAGAGCCTCTTATTCATATTGAGCATTTGGATAAGAAATGATGCTATTGTGAATGAAGAAGATGATGAAGCCGAAAGAAGGAGTCTACCCACGAAACAAATAAATATAAGTATTCAATTGTCATTTCATGATATTGTTTTGTTATGCATTTATTTATATTCAGTTGATGTATTATGCATGATAGAATGTTTGCATTAATGACAGTATACTACTAATATGCATGTGATGGGTAAGTAGCCCATGGTGCTATACAACTCTACATTGCTACTTATTTAGAATGAAACCTCTTTGCTGACATATTGGATTAGTGCACAATCTCAATGTTGTCCTAGTAGATATGGAAGGCATCTAGAAATTTTCCGTGAGATATGGATGAATGTTGTATTGGCTAAAATAGTTGCATGATCATATATTTATGCATAATAATTTTTCATTATGAATATACCTTATGAAATGTTTCTAACCATACAACTGGTGCATATGACTTGTAGGAAAGATCTTGTACAATCACCTACAAGCAAAGAAGGTTGATACTTTTTCTGAAGAACAAGTGATGACAGTTTGAGAAATAATCCAAGATGAAGAATAATATGATGAATGCAGCAACATCATTGATGAAGAAGTAGCCAAGAAGAAAGGGAAGACCAGTTCAAGAAGAATGATGTCTAGGATGCAGTATCGAGACCTGAAGGGAAGTTCATAGTTCCATCATGTAGTAGATGGAAACATTGTGGGATACAAGGAAATATTTGTAACACGAGGCTTCTCATGAAAAGAAGGCATAGACTACGAAGAGACATTTGCAGCCATTGGAAGTTAAGACACATGACAGGTATACTCATGTGTGCAAATGAAAGAAGGCCTTGTATGAGCTCAGAAGGAACCCATGGGATAACACATACATGATGAGATTGAAGATCACCTAGAGTGATGAAGATCTTAACCTTTTCTACAAGGTTGAAGATGAAATCCTATAGAGGATGACAAGCTCACAGATGGGTGCAAGAAGAACGTTTTCAAGATAAAGGATCTTGGTATCCAGTGACCCTAGATGGATACATAGAATATTAGTAGCAGAGGAAGCTACTTGTCACTCTAGTACATAATGTTTCAGTGCATAAAGTATGAAAGGAAGAGGGAGAACGATGCTCCGTTTCAGAGGGAGTAACTACAAAAGATCCCAAGGTTCAACATGTTACGACATGATGGATAGCTTACTGATTAATCTAGGCTTTACTGAGAGTAAAGCGGATTCCAACCTTTTCTTCAAGGTTGAAGGTGGAAGACCAGTGATTATCCTTTTATATGTCGATGACTTGTTCCTGACATAGAAGAGGAACTCATTAAAGTTCCAAGAAGGAGATTTGCTGCCAAGTTCGAGATGAAGGACTTGGATATGATGTACTACTTTCTAAGCATGGAGGTGTGGTACAATGCAGATGGAATCTCCCTAGGACAAGGGAAGTATGCAGTAGAGATCCCAAAGAGGTTCAGGATGATGGATTGCAAGGCCATGACCACACCTATGGCATTGAACCTGAAGCTATTGAGTGTTGCTTCATCAGAGACGGTTGATGCCAGTATGTATCATCAGATGATTTTTTCCTTGTTGTACTTGAAAAATACAAGACCATATATTTGTTTTGCTGTGAACAGATTGAGGCATGTTCACCTGATGGTTGCAAAGCATGTTGTGAGGTACCTGAAGGGTATAATTGAGTATGGGCTCAAGTATTATACGAATCAGAATATTAACCTGTATGGTTATGTGGATTTGTATTGGGCAGGTAGTGCCATTGATAGCACCTCGAGGTGCTACTTCAGTATGGGATCAGGTGTGATCTCTTGGTTTAGCAGGAAGCAATCCTGCGTAGCACTGAGTACATCCAAAGTAGAGTACGTCACAGATTGTTTGGCTATGTTAGAATAACAACCCATAGTTAGCTACCTTATACATTAAATTAATCATTTTTGTCTTATTTGCCTAGTTTCATGATTCCACCTTATGCAAGTTGTCATCTACACATCCATAGTGGTCAAACTTTCTAATTTTGACCCATGGAGCACTTGGGAAACCTCAAGGAATCAATTCTGCTTTATTCCTAGCCTCCTAAGATCCCTTCTGCTTTTTCTGCTTTATTGCTTGCTTTTTCAGTGCTTTAAGGCAATTGGGAAAGTTTGACTAGGTGAGGTTAACTAGTTTTTTGTCCTCCACATCCTCCACTCTTTTCTCCTATAAAAAGCATGTATGAGTTGTCCTTCCATTACCTTTTAGCTTTCCTAGGTGATTTTTCCAATTCGTGAGCCCTTGACTGTTTTGGAAACTACTTTATGCACCTATGGGGGAATTGCTTAATTTTAGTAAGCCTGCTTTTGACTAGATTCGAATTGCCTCCTCATGCATTTGAATCCCTTATGTAATTATTTATTACAGTAGCCTATGATGTTATAGGTTTGTATATTGTACACTGAGTTAATACATTTTAGTGTTCAGCTCCATATTCAGTCTCTTTTGTGAGTGATTTTGCATGTACAATTGATAATTGTTGTGAGTGTAATTTTTCTATGACTGGGTTCAATTTCCACATGGTATTAGAGCCTTTGTAGATTGATTTCTATCCTTCCAATTTCTTTTGCAGGTTCGACATCAGTGACTAGGAGCCTTCTACTGACAGCTGGGACAATTTCTGAGCTATGGATCAATCTCAGAAGATCATCTTGACTCCCTTCAACTTCTTTGAATGGAAAGCAGAGATGGAGATACTGTTGAGAGTGAAAGGCCTCTATAGAGTGACTATGGAAATAGAAGCAGAGCCCAATGCAGCTGCAGAGAAGATAAAATGGCACAACAGGAGGGATGAGGCCTATGGTCTCTTGTGTCTGAGTATTTCTAGAGAACTCCTTTTCCATATTGATGGATTGACATCACCGAATGAAGTATGGGAGAATCTTGTTGATATTTTTGGAAATACAGATGAGATGAGGGGACATCAAATCGAAAATGAGCTGATCTCCCTGAGTCCAAATAGATTTGAATCCCTGCAACTCTATTTCTCCAAGTTCAAAGCACTTGTTTTGCAGCTAAAACAATGTGGGATTGAAAAGAAGGATGATCAGCCGGTCTTGGCCATACTCTCGAAGCTTGGCCCTGACTATTCAGTGTTTGTTTCGACCTTCTATGCCACAAAGTTGATAGCTTGAACCTAGAAGATTCCTAGCCTTGTAGATTTCATGGAATCTCTCACACAAGAACAAGACAAACTGGTGATGATGAGCACCATCAAACCATCCAAAGACCAAGCTCTGGTTGCTAGAGATTCAAGGGTGGATTCAAAAAGCAAAAAGAAAGCTAAAAATACACCTGAGCAAAATAGAGACAAGAACAAGTCTCTGGAGGAGCCTCAAGGTTCCAAGAAGAACTACCAGAAGAAGAAGAATAAAGGAGAAATGAGCAAGTGCGCATACTACAGTAAGGGAAATCATTCTGAGATCTCCTGCATGAAGAAGAAAATAGACATGCTGACCCAAATCCTGGAGAAGAATGACATCTCCCTTACAGATAGCTCAAAGAAGAGAGAAGGAGGATCAAGTTCAGAAGACAGAGAGAGAGTTCATGCATTGGTTGTTGGCACATCAAGCTCACCTGGTTTCATCATTGATTCTGGAGCTTCAAGACATATGGTTTTGACCAAGGAGGCATTATCCTCACTTGACATGTCGAAAGGTCCACCAATAGTACTGGGAGATGACTCTCTCATTGAAATTTTGGGCAAAGGGAGGATTGATCTTGATCATGGTCAGTTCAGCAATGTGTTGTATGTTCCTGGTCTTACCTCCAACCTCTTATCAATGTATTATATGACCCACACTGGGTCTCCAAAAAAAGGTCATATTCTCCCCTGATGAAGTTGAGATCATAGAGATCTCAAGTGGTAAAGTCATTGCAAAAGGAGTTGCAAAGCATACTTTGAAGGTATACATGTTCTCACACTTCCTACCCTACTCAAACCCCTCTGCTCTTCTGATTCATGCTAATGAGGCAAGCAAGATTTGGCATGAAATATTTGGCCACATAAATTACAAGTATCTTTCTGATCTTAGTGAAAAAGAGATGGTCATAGGGTTACCAAAGATAAAATTTTCCAAAGGAGTCTGCCAAGGTTGTATCCTAGGAAAACACCCAGAGCATAAATTTGAGAGAGCTAGTCATGAGAGAACCTCTGCACCCCTCGAGTTGATCCACAGTGATGTTGCTGGCCCATTCCCTCATATGTCCATGATTCAGGACAAATATGCATTGAATTTCATAGATGACTTTTCCAGGTATTGCTGGGTTTACTTCCTGAAACACAAGTCTGAAGTTTTTGGCCTCTTCAAAGTCTTTAAGGCTTTGGTTGAAAACCAGTCTGGGAGGAAACTCAAGGTCCTCATATCTGACAATGGTGGTGAGTATGTCAAGTCTAAGTTTATTCAATATTGTGCAGATGCAGGTATTCAGATGCAACATTCTATCCCTTACACACCACAACAAAATGGTGTTGCTGAGGGGAAGAACAGATCACTGAAGGAGATGGCAACATGCATGATGGAGGCCAAAACTTTGCCACCAAAGTACTGGGCTGAAGCTATACACTATGCAGCCTATATCTAGAATAGGGTGCCTCATAAACAACTTGATGGTATGAATCCTTTCAAAGCATGGAGTGGGCACAAGCCAGATGTGACCCATTTCAAGATTTTTGGCTCAAGGGCTTGGGCTAGAATTCCAACAGAAAAGAGGAATGCTTTGCAGCCCCAAAGCCAAGAGTGTCTATTTGTCAGGTACTCTAAAGATTCAAAAGGGTACAAGCTGATAAATTTGAGCACAAACAAATCCTTCATTGAAAGGTGTGTTCAGTTTCAAGAAGAACCCCTAGCAGCAGTGGAAGTTGGAGAAGCCTCTTCACCACCAGATCCTCTGAAAGTAAGTGAAGAGATTGTTGAACATGTTGATTCTGATATTTATAATAGTGATGAGTTTATTGCAGATCCTAACAGCCCTACAAGGCCAAAATGGGCAGCCAAGACCATTCATGCAGCAGGAGAGCTAGCTGCGAATCCTAATGACCCTAGGAGGACTAGATCTCAATTTGAGAGTGCTCTGTGCATGAAGGATCCTATGTTTGCTGAGAAATGCTATCTGATGGTGGAATCATATCCTCAGACATATGAAGATGCATCAGATTATCCAATATGGAAATCAGACATGAAGGAAGAGTTCAGCTCACTCCAGAAGAACAACACTTGGGAGCTGGTTGATCTTCCCCCAGGGAGGAAGCTAGTTCAGTGTAAGTGGGTGTACAAGACCAAATTTGCTGCTGATGGTTCACCTATGAAGTAAAATGATATATTTTTAGCAAAGGGCTACTCATAGGTTCATGGCATAGATTACAATGAGACCTTTGCACCAGTGGCAAAGATGGACTCCATCAAGCTAGCCTTAGCCATTGCAGCTTCAAAGCAATGGGAGGTACATCACATGGATGTAAAGTGTGCCTTCATAAATGGAGATCTCACTGAATAGATATACATGCAGCAGCCTCAAGGATTTGCTACTAACCCATCTCTTGTGTGAAGGCTAAGGAAGTCATTGTATGGGCTAAAGCAAGCCCCGAGGGCTTGGTATGCCAAGATTGATAGCTTCTTTCTATCACTGAATTTTGTTCGATGCAAATCAGATCTGAATGTCTATTTGAAGTTAATTAATGGTTCATTAATGATCATTGTGTTATATGTTTATTACCTTCTCATTACAGGAATCTCAAAGGATGAGATTGCTTCCTTGAAGGGTGCAATGAACCAAGCCTTCTCCATGACAGATTTGGGGCTCTTAAGCAAATTCTTGGGGCTTGAGATTGCTCAAACCAAAGATGGAATCAAGGTGCACCAGTCCAAGTATGCCTTGGATTTTCTGAAAAAATTCAGAATGAAGGATTGCAAGCCAAGCAAGACTCCTTTCCTTTCAAGAGTGAAGCTGGAAGAAGTTGATTCTTCACCTATGGTAAACAATACACTGTATAGGAAATTGATTGGATGTTTGTTGTATCTTAAACATACTAGGCTTGATATTTCTTATGCAGTAAGTGTGGCTTCTAGATACATGGATCAGCCTCATGAGATCCATTGGAAAGCAGCCAAAAGGATCCTTAACTTTGTTCAGGGAACAAGGACACGTGGGATCTTCTATAAAGCAAAATCTAATCTTGGGTTTACTAACAGTGATTGGGAAGGTGATAGCACAGACAGAAATTCCACATCAGGATATGTGTTCATGCTTGCAGAAGGGTCAATCAGCTGGTCAAGCAAGAAACAAAGTGCCATTGCACTGTCATCTACAGAAGCAGAGTACAGAGGAGTTGTAAATGCAGCAACTCAATGTTTATGGTTGCAGGGGTTACTTGGAGAGTGTGGATTCGAATCAGAATACTCAACTACTATCTACTGTGATAACTAGAGTACCATTCGAATCTGCAATGATCCAGTTCATAAGTAAAGAACCAAACACATTGAGATCCATATGCACTACATCAGAGAGCTTGTGCATGATGGCACCATTCACCTACTCTTCTGTTCATCTTCAGAACAAGTAGCTGATATCTTCACCAAAGAATTTTGTGAGAAGACCTTCAGCAATCTCAAATCACTACTGGGGATTTCTGATCATGCTGTAAAGCATGAGTGAAGACAAGATTTCCAAATTTTGTTTTACAGTCCATGTTTAAGGGAGGATTTTCCCACTGGTTTTTTGCCTCTTTCCTTGGTTAAATGGACATGCAGTATGTAAAGGGTGACTAAGCCTTATTGCTAGGCCCTATAGTTTTCTGATATATTACTCATGATTCCACCTTTTGCAAGTTGTCATCTACACATCCATAGTGGTAACAATTGCTAATTTTGAGCCATGGAGCACTTGGGAAACCTCAAGGAATCAATTTTGCTTTATTCTTGGCCTCCTAAGTGCCCTTCTACTTTTTTCTGCTTTATTTCCTGCTTTTTCAGTGCTTTAAGGCAATTGGGAAAGTTTGACTAGGTGAGGTTAACTAGTTTTTTGTCCTCCACATCCTCCAATATTTTCTCCTATGAAAAGCATGTATGAGTTTTCCTTCCATTACATTTTAGCTTGCCTAAGTGCTTTTTCCAATTTGTGAGCTCCTTGACTGTTTTGGAAACTACTTTATGCACCTATGGGGGAATTGCTTAATTTTAGTAAGCCTGCTTTTGACTAGATTCAAATTGCCTCCTCATGTATTCGAATCCCTTATGTAATTATTTATTGCAGTAGCCTATGATGTTACAGGGTTGGCTATTGTACACTGAGTTAATACAGTTTAGTGTTCAGCTCCATATTCAGTCTCTTTTGTGAGTGATTTTGCATGTACAATTGATAATTGTTGTGAGTGTAATTGTTCTAGGACCGGGTTCAATTTCCACAGGATAGTTGTGAGGTAGTATGGCTCAAGAAGCTATTGTCTGAGTTATTTGATCTCCTGTTGGATGCTACCTATGACAACCAGGGTTGTGTGAAGTTGTCTAAGAACCCGCTGTTCCACGATAGGTCAAAGCACATCAAGATCAAATATCACTATATCAGGGATATGGTGCAGAGAGGAGCAATGAAGCTCCAATATGTTGCAATGGATGAGCAGATAACAGATGTGTTGACCAAACCACTATCCAAGGTGAAGTTTGAGTACTTCTGAAAGAGGCTTGGTGTTATTCATATAGAAGATACTTCGAGGAAGAAGTGATGGGACACTGTTGTAGGAGCCATTCCAAGCATGATAGGAGGATCCTTCCCATGACTGTGGATGTAACCGTTGTGTGATGAGCATCAAGATTATGATCATATAATTATGATATGCATCAGGATGATGCTGTGATGAGTATCAGGATGATACTCTGTGGATAGATTGTACAGATAAGAATGCAAAATATCCTGAGAGATCCGATAGTCTATGCTTGAATGCTCTTTCGAGGTTTTGCTACAGGTTAGCTGTGGACAGGTTATGTAGGTAGCATAGAAAAGATCCTGTGAGATCCTATAGTCCATGCTAGGATGCTCTTTCGAGGTTTTGCTACAGGTAGCATAGAAAAGATCCTGGGAGATCCTATAGTTTGTGCTACGTTGCTCTTTCGAGGTTTTGCTGCTAGAGGCATGTAATAAGCCCTGGAGATCCGATAGGTTGAGCAAATTGCTCGTAAAATTCCTGGGATGCTCTTTAGAGTTCTTACAGGTTGCAAGACACTCTTTTAAGGTTTTTCCTGAACACATAGAAAATATCCTAGGAGATCCTATAGTTTGTGCTAGGACGCTCTTTTGAGGTTTTGAGGTGGTAGTCACATAGAAAAGATCCTGGGATATCCTATAGTCTGTTCTAGGATGCGCTTTCAAGGTTTTGTGATGGTCACATGTAAAATATCCTTGGAGATCCTATAGTATGTGCTAGGATGCTCTTTCAAGGTTTTGTTGACGCACATAATCAGTCTTGAGGATTCCACAGTATGGCCAAATATGATGAAGACCTACAAAAGCCATTCTATGGGAGAATGGAGGCACCTGGTCAGTTACCAAGAAATTGATTCAGCTTGGGACTGAAGCTCAACTTAGTGATAAGAAGCCATTCTCTGAGAGAATGATGGCATCTGGTCAGTTACCGAATTGATTCAGTCTAGGACTGAAGCTCAGCTTAGTGCTGAGAAGCCATTCTCTGGGAGAATGGAGGCACCTAGTCAGTTACCAGGAAATTGATTCAGTCTGGGACTGAAGCTCAACTTAGTGTTGAGAGGCCATTCTCTGGGAGAATGGAGGAACCTGTTTAGTTACCAGAAATTTGTTTCAATCAGGGTCTGACACTCATCCTAGAGCTGAGAGCCATTCTTTGAGAATGAAAGATGTAAGTGTTGGCCGGGCCATTCTGACATGGTTCTTGGACATGTTCCTCTCATGGTCAGATAGAAGTGTTGAAGAAGATGAAGACCTACCTGGAGGATAGGCCTACAACCAATATGAAAAAGGGTTGGTTCTGTAGAACTTCCCGTGATGAGAATAATGAAGAGATAGCACCATTTGATTGAGATAGTGGAAGCATCGATGATGATCCGATAATGCTCCAGATCAAGTGATGATCCAATGATGCTCCAGATCAAGTGATGATCCAGACTCGATGATGATCTAGTGATGATCCAGATCCAGTGATGATCCATACTTGATGTAGATGACTTGACGATGAATATGACTTGATGATGATCCATATCATACAGAGAAGAAGACTTGTGTTGATAAATTGTGTTGAGAGAATACCTTCCTAGTTAAGAGGGAGTGTTGATGTATTTGTAACTTCAGAATGTATTCACTTGTATATCTTATGTATTGTACCCCGATGTTTATTCCGAGAAGTATCTATAATTTAATTGAGTCATGTCATGCCCCGATGTTCCGATCATAATATTCAATAATGTAAACAAGTCATGTAAAGTCATTGAGGTTAACCCTCCATTGTAAGTCAGGGAAATAGTCCGCACAATTGAGTCAAGGTTAACCCTCTTTGTTGATTGGAGGGGAAAGTCCCCACAGTTGTGGGGAACTAGGGTTATTAGACTCTCCTAGAGAAGTCATCCCTGGAAAGTAATTGTTAAGTGAGGCCGATTTGTGGGAGTGGAAATAAAGTAAACAAAAGAATATAAATAGAAGTGAGGCTCTCCTAATTTCTACACATCACACACACACTCACTTACTGGGGCACATGAGTGAGAGAGGAGAAGCTCTCTCAAGTGAGAGAGAGAGAACAACTGTTAGAGATCATATTTTCTGTCTTTGGGTTTTACTGTTGCCATTGGTGCTCATTCTATCTTTGAGGAAGTTGCGAGGTTTTCTCCTTTATGGTTTCCCCGAGGAAAATTCTTTGTGTCTCTTGTCTCTTGTGATTTTTTATGTGCATGTTATTCTCTCAGATAAGATCCTAGATCATATTGCTTAAATGATAAAAATATAACATTAAATAATCAACCATCAGAAGTACTACAAACTGTAAAATATTTAAGAGATGAACTACAAATTGTAAAGGAAGATAATGAAAGAATCTTAAGATCTTGGGAGGAACTAAATAATATTTTACTAGATAGAATACACAACAGAGGAAAGGATAAAAGAAAAGAGAATGAAATTGAATTTGGAATAGTATCATACAAATGTAAGGGCAAGAAATTAATTTGTTCTGATAGCGAAAGCAAATATTCTTCAGGAATTAAAGTAAGGTTGCACAAAGAAAAGTATAAATACACTAGGGAAAGTAGTGATAGCGACAGTGGTCCTAGAAAGAGGAAGCACAAACCTTATGAGGAAATCTCAGGAGAATTTAAAAAGATAAAACCTCCTATGTTTAGTGGAGAAGTGGAAAAGGGTGAAGAAGCTGAGGCTTGGCTATCGGGTGTGAAAAAGTAATTTCATATTTATAACTACTCAGATAGACTGAAATCTCGAACGACTATCTACAACCTAACCGAAAAGGTTGACATTTGGTAGCATGACATAAAAAGAGTTAAAAACCTTAAAGAAAAATATCTAACCTGGAGAATCTTTAAGAAATACTTCAAAAGGAAATTCTTATCTGAATAGTATTATGAAGAAAGAACTAAAGAGTTTTATGAACTTAGACTAGGCTCAATGTCTATGAAAGAATTCAGTAGCAAATTTTTAAATTTATTAAGATATGCACCTGATATAATTGATGAAAATCCTAAGATACATAGGTTTTTGAGTTGTTTGCTTGCTATTTTCAAGGACATAATTGAATTTGATAATCTAAAGACCCTTGAAGAGGCAATGAGGAAAGCTAACTTCTGTTATGAACAAAGTAAAAATAAGAGAGAATGTATACCTAACTGGATAAATAAGAGGTCAAGTATCTTTGATTAGAGAAGGAAAGTTTTTAAGTCTAATAAAAGTTTCGGAAATAATTCCCAAAATTTCTCTAAGAATAATTATCAAGGAATAGATTTTAAAGGTAAAACACAACAAAACATTACGACACCAAAAGGCTGAGATATGCCTATTAATTATATTAAAAACAATGAACAAAGAGAACCTGTGAAGTGATGGGAATGCTAGGGACCTCATTATGCAAAGTATTATTCGAACAGAAAGGGGAACTTCAACAATGTACATACCATTTAGGAGGAAGAAACGGTTGGAAACGTAGCAAATGAAATTCTCATAATTAATGTAGCCTTGGAGAATCAACAGGCTGATCATCAAACATCCATGGTGGAAATACAATGTATGATACAAAACCAACATGTTTCTATTTTGATTGACCCAGGTGCTAGTTTAAGTGATGTGTCACCTAGCATTGCAGAAAAATGAAATTTATTTTTGAAATTTTTTGAAAATTGTTGGTTGGTTCAGTTAGGTATAGGAACCAAAAGAAAAGTAGTTAATTATGTTGAAAGCTGTGAAATGTTTATGAGTCAGTTCAAAACTCAAGTAAAGTCAAATGTATTGCCGTTAGGGTATTATGATGTTTTAATATGTATGGATTGGATGGAAAATCATCAAGTAGTTTTAAATTGTTTTGAGAAAACATTTACTTGATTAAATGATAAAGGAGAAAGAGTTACAGTCAAAGGGATGCCTAGGAAAGTTTCTCTTAGAGAAATCTCATCATTAAAAATGAAAAAGGTTGTACGAAAAGGTTATAAATTTTATGTTGTGCATGTAATAAATGACGAACACTTAAACAAAGAAGATAAGTTAAAATTTGATGATATTCGAATCTTGAAGGAATTCTTAGATGTTTTCTCGGAAGAGATTCAAATATTACCTCCAAAAAGAGACTTGGATTTTACTATAGAGTTAGTACCAAGAGGTTCACCTAATTCAAAGGCTCCTTATCTGATGAACATATTAGAACTTAGTGAATTAAAAATACAACTACAAGAATTTATAGATAAGAATTATATACGACCAAGTGCATCACCTTAGGGAGAACCTATCCTATATGTTTAAAAGAAAGATGATACATTACGTTTATGTATAGAATACCCTCATTTAAACAAAATGACAATTAAAAATTGATATCCTTTTCCCTGCATCGATGATCTATTTGACCAGATATATGGAGCAACGATATTTTCAAAAATAGATTTGAGATCTGGATATCATCAAGTCAGAATTAAAGATGAAGATATTTTTAAAACTGATTTTAGAACCCGATACAAGCATTATGAGTTTGTAGTTATGCCCTTTAGGCTAACGAATGCTCCAACAACTTTTTATGTTTAATGAATAGTGTCTTAAGTAAATACCTAGATAAATTCATAGTCATATTCATATATGACATATTAATTTACTCGAAAAAAAAAGAGGAGCATGATGAGCATTTGCAGATAATACTACGAGTTATGAGAGAACTTAAATTGTGTGCTAAATTTAGTAAGTGCGAATTCTTTAAAGATAAAATACAGTATCTAGGTCATGTGATATCCAAGGAAGGAATATTAGTAGACCCGTATAAGATAAAAGCAATAATGGAATGACATGTTCCCAAAGATGTATTGGATGTACAATCGTTCATGAGAATTACAAGTTATTACCGAAAGTTCATAGAAGGATTCTTGAAGATCATGAATCCCATAACATCCTTGTAAAAAAAGGGAAAAAGAGTTGTTTGGGATCAAAAGTGTGAAGAAAGTTTTAATAAATTAAAAGAATTGTTAAACTACTACACCTATATTAAAAATAATAGATCCAAACAAGGATTTCATTGTGTGCTCTTATGCATGCAATGAAGGTTTGGGTGGAGTACTAACATAAGAAGGTCATGTAATAGGTTATGAATAAAGGGAGTTAAAAACATATGAAAATAATTATTCCACCCATGATTTAGGGCTGGCTGCCATAATTCATGCTCTAAAAATGTGGCACCATCATCTAATTGGTAAAAGATTTCTATTAATATCTGATAATGTCATAAGTTTGAAATATTTGTTTGATCAACAAAATCTAAACGCAAGGAAAGCTACACTACAAGAAAACCCCGTGATTAGCGTCTCTTTTAGATTCCTTTTCAGTGTCCACTATCACTTTTAGTGTAATTTTCATCATTTTTTGGACAAAGTGGACGCTTTTCCACGAGATGGCGTTTTTTGCGTCTCTTTTTAAAAGTTGTCGCTATTTTGGACACTAAATAGCATCCTAATTAGCCTGCCAATTAGAGTCCCAAATAACGTCCCAATTAGTATCCCAGTTAGCATCCCAATTACTGCCCCTTTTTAAAAGTTGGCGCTATTTTGGATGCTAATTAACATCCCAATTAGCGTCCCAATTAGCGTCCCAACTAACATCTCATATAGAATCTGAATTAGCGTCTCAATTAGCATCTCAATTAGCATCCCAATTAGCGTCCCATTTTAAAATTTGGTGCTATTTTGGATGCTATTTAGCATCCCGATTAACATCCCAATTAGAATCGCAATTAGCATTGCAATTAGCGTCCCAATTAGCATCCCAATTATCATCCCTTTTGAAAAGTTGGCGCTATTTTGGACGCTGATTAGCATGCCAATTAACTTCCCAATTAACAGCACAATTATCATCCCAATTAGCATCCCAATTAGAATCCCAATTAATGTCCCAATCAACATCCACAAAAGAATCCCATATAACACCAAGAATAGCCTCCAAAAAAACGTCCCGAATAACATAGCACCATATATCAATCTAGGGTTAGCGATAGGAATTGCATCATGAATTTCGATAGGAAAAAATCCAACATATAACCAAGTATATATCTAGGAATTATGCCTAGAAAACATCCAACATAGCGCCAGGTATAGATCCATGTATAGCACCTGGAATAATACCAGAAATTTCGAAGGGAACTGCGCTAGGAATTGCACTAGGTTTAGAGCTAGGAATTGTGTTTGGGAAATGTCTCACATAAAGTTAGATATATCAATGTCAATGTCAATGATCATGATCCATGTGATAGTACTTTTGGATCTTGATTTATCATAGTTGCACCTAAATGATCGTAATCATGTCACTTTTGGATCATGATTAATCCTAATGAGGGGTAAATTACCTTAATGTCACCTAAATTTCTCTTATGGCATTTTAGTGTCCCCAACAAAATTTGATAGACCCTAATGGCATATGATTTTCCCTAACAACATGACGATGATGCATTACAATAATTATTATGGAGCATATGGATATGATTTGATAAGTATAAGAGTATATCATCCATTCTTGTGAGGTAGTATGGGTCATTTCTCATTATTATCACAATTATATTGATGATGACTATGACGATGAAAATGATGTTGATTTATTGTATTATGATGATGGCGATGTGGATGTCAATGATGATTATGCATGTGGTATCACTTTTGGATCCTAATTGATTCTAATGGCACCTAAATGTATCTAACGACATATAAAAAACCCTATTATCATCGTAATGACTGTAATGACATACAAATGACCTTAACAATTACATGACATGAATCCTAATGTCGATGAGTGATTAAGAACAGTAATGGCATATGCCGGACCATAATGACATTGATGGCGATGATTTTGTTGATGATGTACTTGATGTTGATGATGATGATGATCAAGATGATGTTGATGTGCCATATGGAATTGATGATGATGATGACAACATCGATGTCCATGATGATGATGCATTTCATAATACTTATGTATACTCACTACTACATATGGGTCAAAAGTCCCACGAAAATTTGCCACAAAATAGGTAAAATCATTGCTTTCGTCACTAAACAGTTTTAATTTGTTGAAAAAATTCAAAATTATCCCGACGTTCGTCGCTATTGCGACAAAATAGTGTGCTATGTCGCTTTTGTGACGAAATCCCATATTGTCTAAAGGCAAACGTCGCTATTGTGACGGAATAGTGTATTCTAAAGTTTCCCTTCATTAGTAACTTTTATATCATCATAATTGAAAGTATTTTCTTTATATTATATTGATGAAACAAGTCTTTGTCTCTATTCATCATCATATTTGCACTCTATGCTCACATGATCAATATGCATGTAATAGAATAAATAAGTGTAACAAAAAATGTAGTATATGAGATAACAATTA
Source organism: Pseudotsuga menziesii (assembly GCA_001517045.1). Classification (NCBI taxonomy): domain Eukaryota; kingdom Viridiplantae; phylum Streptophyta; class Pinopsida; order Pinales; family Pinaceae; genus Pseudotsuga; species Pseudotsuga menziesii. The sequence goes on from LPNX010390437.1 coordinate 853,035, forward strand.
CATTCTAATTTTCTCTAAAAAATGTATGACATATTATACCATGTCTATCATGTTTACATCTATTAAAACTAAGATTTCTATAATTTTATCCCCTCTACATTCAATACAAGTATCCCATATCTAGGTCTCTTTCCTTTTTTGTTATAATCTTTAGAAATGATGTTAGGTTTTTAATTAAGCTTTCCTGCAACATAAAACACATTACAATGAGCAATAATTATAATTATAAATGAAACTCTTGGTAAAATAAATACATATTTTTCAATACTGTATGAAATCTTAAAATATGTAATTACAACTCATCAATGTCTTGTCACCGTTGTTGTATTCATTAATTGGGATATGTTTCCTTTTCTTCTCTCATGTTACTGTCTTTCCCTATGTCTAGTTTCATCATTTGATAAATCTCCACTAGAATATGTATAACCTATAGATATTTTACAACAACATTCTACTAAGTTAAGTGCAAAAATTCGTGTAATAAAATATATACTTGACTTGACATGAAAATTTTGAAAATATACATGCATAAAACCAACATAGGAAGAGATACAAAGAATAAGCTTTAAATTAAATATATATGCATAGGATAACGCTCCAACTCTCTAACATACTCACTATAAAGTGAATATGTGTTTTTTTATACATGGATTCCTAACTTGCATTTTATAGGGGAATCTTGTTTAACATTAACCTTTATTTCCACTAAAGCTACACTACAACATATCTCTATTCATAAATTTCATTTACTTTTAGTGAGTGTTTTTAATCCTAAGGGGTTTTCAAATATGCATTCAATTTATATAAAAGTATTGAAACAAACCAAATCTCGTATAATGATCATGGTCTTTGATATCATGGATAAATATGGATTTGTTAGTTTTGAAATACAACATATCTAAAGCGGGGAAATGTGATTTTCCTTTACCTTCTCATAGTAAGGAGTATAGCCTCGAATATGTTTCAGTATTTTAACCTTTAATTTTCAAAATGTTTTGAACTAGCTCTTTTCATGTCATATGGTTAGTTTGTTGAATTTAGCATCTCTAACTAGAAACTATTTCCTATTGATATATGTAGTTGCAAAGAAATCCATGTAAGAGAAATAATGGATAAATTTGGGCTACAAGAAAATTTGATCCTATCATGTAAAGTTGGACCTAGGGGGTTTAGAAAAATAGATCACTGCTGGGATGAACACTTTGCATAGTACATCTGTTTATCACCACATCACTTATATTTATATTCTACATACCTTTGTCAATTTGTTTCAATCTCATTGAGGATAAAACTAAAGGGTGAAAAGGAACCGAGGAAATACTCATGCATGCATCTCTCTAAGGATTAGTTACAGTTTGTTTTTGCCACATATTCCTCAAGTGCATATAAAATGGTCATGGTTCTACAATCATTTGAAATTGTAAATGTGGATTTGAATGGTCATTAGGAATTATCATAATGATAACACACAAACATTGTTGTGAATTGGCATAGGTTAACCTACATTGTATTTGTTACACTTATAATATAGGTTAATAATGTCACCTAAGCTCATTGTCAACCTGTGGATTGTGTCCCATTTTGATTCCTTTTTTGCATCCATACCTCCTATAAATATATTTTTCTTCATTTCCTTGTCCAAATCAGCACAATTTCTTGGGTCGACCCAATTTCTAACTTTCACTTCACATGACCAAATCATTTAGTGTGCACAAGTGGAGTTCTTGGGTATTTTAATTGTTAATTTGAACATGCTTCAATTTAATATTTAGTAGCATGCCATATCGAGGAATCTAAGGTTTCTTAGAAATGGAAAATTGTTTTCTACAAACTCATATGAGTGCGATCAATATATAGGGAAAACATGGTCTAACCATGCTATGTGCATCAATGCTATTAGCCTAATTCATGCCACGATCACACTTATAGAGTGAAAAAAGAAAAAAAATAAAGTTGTTAGAACTAAGCAAAATTAAAGTAAGCTTAAGAACAACAACAAACTAAACTCGATGAGAAATCACATCTATAAAATCAAACAACAAAAAAGAACATGAAGGAAAAAACTATTTTATTAAAGAAAAATGAGTAGCTTATATCCTTCTTAAATGCATTATACAAAACATCCACTACTACTATACAAGGTTATAGCGTCACATTTAGTAGTGACGCAGTTTAGTTTTTTCCAATAAATAAATAAATTTGTATGACACAAAGTGTGAATCAAGTCGAGACATCATATTTTGGGTTAGATTTGTGTCACTCATTTATATGAACACTCTTTGAAGTGCCACTTAATTACAATAGAGGGAAGTATTTGCGTCAATTTGTTGTATTAGTTTGATCTTGGTTGCATCAATAATGTTTGGAAAACAACTTTTCAATGTCATCTTTGTGTATTTTTTGTGTTACAGACACGTTTTTTGCATTAATTTAGAGTTAGTATGCATTGTATTAGCATCGTCGTTAGTACCATTAGCGTCATGTTGGCAATGTAGTTTAATTTATTATCATTGTATTAGCATCAAAGTACACAAATTTTGCATCATGTTTACATCTTCCAAGTGGTAGATGATCATCATTTTTACATCATGTTTAAATCATCATTAGGAAAACCTATTTAAAATTGATTTGACTATAGTGGTAGATTATTCTCTAGTAGACATCATAGAATTTATGGGACCATAGGGAGAGAGGAAGAGAAATGGAAGAAGGGAGATGAGAGATAAGAGAAAGGGAATATGGGAAGAGTAGGAGGGATATGGAGAGATGGAGATGAAGGATAAGAGAGAGAGAGAAGGAGAGGGAAATAAAGAGAGGAAGAGAGGAGAGGGAAATAAAGAGAGGAAGAGAGGAGAGAGAAATAAAGAGAGGAAGAGAGGAGAGGAAGGAGGAATAAAAGACAAGTGAAAGACAAGTGAATACTGTGTCAGTTTCAGTGGTGCTCCATCAATGTAGGGACAATGTCACTGGTGCCCCATTCTTCCATTACACTTTCTCATAATGTCATTCAAAAATACTATCCCATTCATAACTTGAGTCAACTCATATCTCATCTCCCATCAATTTCAGGGTTTGGAGAGCCCTTATTTAGCTATTTACCCTTTCCCCAAGGTAGACCTTCTCTACCACTTATTGATGAGAACTTGGAATATGTTTTATTTTATTATTATGTCACTTAAGAAACATAAAATTTTCGTTAGTGAGTCATTTTCCTTTAGGGTGATTTTGTTACATTATTTATTTACTTTATTGGAGCACATGACACCCACTTTTAATTTTATTTTATCTTAGTACTTAGTTAAATTAACATAATTATTATTCACCTTTCACTTATATTCTAGAGGTATAGCTTGGGTGAGAGAGTTTACAATACCTAGTCAATATTGTTGCCCCCATATCTCTTTGGAATTCTCATTTTCTTAGGGGCCTTCATCCTTTTCTTGATATCTGCTAACATGCCATTTCTCCTTCTTGACATGTGAGAATAAAAAAAAACAAACCTTCATCACCTTTTTCTATCCTTAAATTTCATATGATTCAATCCCTTCGGAGTTAAGTTCACCCTCATCCATACGTAGAGCACATATCTCTTGAGTAGCTCCATATAACAATATGTTTTGAACCAATGTGAATCCCAATTCAAATCCCAAGTCCAATCCTAATCCTAATCCAAATACCAATGCCAATATGGATGCAAATTCCAATGTGACTAGCACATTAATGCTTCCATTCATGACCATTTTAAGTATTTATTATGTGAAAAGGCTTATAATTATCCGATTCAACATGTTGATGTATATGTAACTTTGGAATGTATTCTTCTATGTATCTTATGTATTGTAACCCGATGTTTATTCTGGGATGTTTCTATTATGTATTTGAGTCATGTGATCATGCCTCGATGTTCTGATCGGGAGGATTAATAATGTAATCAAGTCATATCAAGTCATTAGGTAAGTCCCCACAGTTTCGGGGCACTTGAGTTATTATACACTAATTAAGGTGTAGGCTCGAGTAAGTAATTGTTAGTTGGGCCGACATGATTGAGTGCACTTCAAGTCAACGGAATAATATAAATAGAGAGTGAGAGACTCTCTATTTATCACTTGTGAAATACATCACTTGCTCTCTCAAGTGTGGCACACTTTTGGAGAAGGAAATTTTGGGCCTAGACAGAAGACAGAAGACTACTGCTGTTTTGGGAGATCTCTTACTGTTTTGGTGTTGATTCTATCTTAGAGGAAGTTGTGGGGTTTTCTCCTTTATGTTTTCCCCAAGGAAAACTCTTTGTGTCTCTTGTCTCTTGTGATGTGCTTATGTTTTATTGCTGTGCTTGTTATTCTCTCAGTGAAAAGATCCTAAGATCATAATGCTAGCTTAATGTGATGGAAAAATAACGTGGTATCAGAGCTAACCTGAGAATAAGACATTGTACAGCTACAGAAACTAGGGATTCCTAGCTTTTGGACCTTCCTCCACATATTTTCAGCAAAATTAAGGTGGAAAAACTCTCCTCCTTAGGGCGCATCTTTATGTCGATGCGGAATTCAATTTCAAGCATTTTCAGTTTCGATGAGGAAATTAGGGCTTTCTACAGAAGAGGAATTTTTGAGTGAGACCAGCATAGGATTTTTCTCCTCATCAAAACCCAAGTTTAGAGACCTGGATCAAGAAATTTGGTTGGGTGAAACTCCGGGAAAGTCAAACCCTAGTTTGACCCTCAGCTAGGAGAAACCCTAAATACTAAAACTGCTAAGTTTTGGTACAGTCGCTATATTCTGAGATTGGAGAAGTCTCAGAAGCTGAAAATTACAGGGGCCGAAGATAAAATCCTGATTAAGCCTATGTCCAAAATCAGAGTCATATTCACTGTACTCCAGGAGATATGATCTCTCCAAGTTAGGGTTCCAGCCTCTTTCAGAATTCATCCCTAAACAGGACATCTGGGGATATCTGCAATATCTTGAGCTACAGAGGTCCAAATGGAATTCCTGAAGATGTTACAGAAATGGCACAGACTATACTTTCAGTGGTCCAAATATCAGACTCATAAGATGAACCAATGACACGTGGAATGCCATACAACTTCGCTATTTTGAACAGTCCCGTAACAGGTCACCTTGGGAAAAGGATCATAAATCCCAAATGGTGAAACCAATTCTGATTAAACCTATGGCGTTGGATCAGGGACATGTGAGGTTACCTCAGTGAGAAAATTCGGACATAGAGGAGCATTAATTTCAGAGATATCACAGAAACAGTAACAGGAATTAATGCAGAAGAAATTGGAAAATTAGGGATTCCTGTTCCGGGAGCTTCCCTCCACTATTTTCAGAAAAGGAGTACATTGGATAGCTCCATTTGAAGAGATATATCTGTTCATCCAATCAGATCTGAAAGATTCCATGTTTTGAAAATTAGATTTTCTGTGACAAACCCTAGAGCAACCAACTCCGGGACAATGACGGACACCTCAAATCGGTAAGATCTAATCCTTTGCTATTTCCATTTGAGGTTCTCATTTCAATATGATATATCACATCAGCTTGGTGACAATCTTGGGGAAGTTGACAAATTCCAAGCCTAGAAGTATTTGATCTCTCTGAAGAAACTGGATTGGACACCTACCTGAGTATAGAGGTTCCAGTTTCAGAGGCAGACGAGGTTAGAAGCCTTTCACAAGAAGAACTTGGTCAAGGCTAAAGAAGACATCATGCTCATGCTGCAGAGGATGATGAACCATCCAGAAAGAGATCCAGATATGAAAGTGAAGATTCTTCAAGAAAGGATGAATATGTTCTAATATCAGCTCTCATAGGTAACATTACTCATGGAAGTGATGATTGGCTTATAGACAGTGGGGCTTCCAAACATATGACGGGATTCAAGGAATCCTTTGTAAGACTGTCAGAACATGAATCACCTCACAAGGTGAAACTAGGAGATGACTACCAATATCCAATAACAAGTAGTGGGGAATCTTCATACAAGTTAGACTCTGGTAAGTCTCTAACAATGAAAGAAGTATTGTTTGTGCTAGGATTGAAGAAGAAGCTTCTCTCCATTTCAGCATTGATGCAAAAGGAATGCGGGCTGCATTCATAGATGGTCAAGTCATCATATGGCCAAAAGGAAATACTATCGATGATGTGGTAGTGATTGAAGAACAAGAAGGAGGCTTGTACAAATTGAAGGGATATCCAAAACAAGCCTTGATCCATGACACAGTAGAGCCAAATGAGCTTTGGCATAGAAGGCTTGCACATGTGCATTACAGAGCACTACCTATTGCAAGCGAAGCTGTTGAAGGTCTTCCAGAATTTCAAGCTATTTGAAGGGAAGAACAAAATTAGAATATGACTTAAAGAAACCAGTTGAAGAATGTGAAGATCCAGAATGCAGAG
>LPNX010390437.1:861740-930919 GCA_001517045.1 Pseudotsuga menziesii
TGATGTGATAGAGGGATGTGTTCCCACTTGATTAGATGTAAGGGTTGAACCATTCTATTCATGGATAAAGGATTAAGTTCCTTCCATGTCAGATGTGAGTGTTGGCCATTCCGACGAGCAAGTCAGATGTAAGGGCAATTTCCATTCTCTAGGAGAATGGAGGCGCCTGGTCAGTTACCAGGTGGCTCAGTTGAGGAGGACTGGGGGCCATTTTGATATGATTGCTGGGATGTGTTCCCCTCATGATCAGATATGAGTGCATGCCCTTCCATCATTGTGAGCAGGATGTGTTCCCGCCTGGATGGTTGTAAGTGCTGAGCCTTGTCACAGATGATAGTAGGTGTGTCCTATCATGCTGGTGACTGTAAGTGCTGTGCCATTTCACATATGGTAGTAGGTGTGTCCTACCATGCTGTTGATTGTAAGTGCTGAGCCTTTCCACAGATGGTAGTAGGTGTGTCCTACCATGCTGATGGATGTGAGCACTGTGCCTTTCCACAGATGATAGTAGGCGTGTCCTATCATGCTGGTGGTTGTAAGTGCTGTGCCATTTCACAGATGATAGTAGGTGTGTCCTATCATGCTGGTGACTGTAAGTGCAGTGCCATTTCACAAATGGTAGTAGGTGTGTCCTACCATGCTGGTGATTATAAGTGCTGAGCCTTTCCACATATGGTAGTAGGTGTGTCCTACCATGCTGGTGGATGTGAGCGCTGTGCCTTTCCACAGATGATAGTAGGTGTGTCCTATCATGCTGGTGGTTGTAAGTGCTAAGCCATTTCACAGATGATAGTAGGTGTGTCCTATCATGCTGGTGAATGTGAGTGCTGGGCCTTTTTGATGGGATTGTAGTTTACTACATGATCAGATATGAGTGCTGGGCGTGCCTTTCTGACAAGCAGGTCAGATGTAAGTGCTGGGTGAAGACCTACATGAGGGTAGGCCTACAACCAACATGAAAAAGGGCTGGCTCTATAGAACTTCCTATGACGAGAAGAATCATGAGATAGCACCAGTGTTGATCCAGATCGAGTGATGATCTAGATCCAATAATGATGATCCAGCAGTGATGATCCAGATCGAGTGATGGTCCAGATCCAGTCCAGTGATGTTGATCTAGATCAAGAGATGATCCAGATCCAGTGATGATGTTTTATGTTGATCCAGATCGAGAGATGATCTACATCCAGTGATGATGTTTTATGTTGATCCAGATCGAGAGATGATCCAGATCTAGTGATGATGTTCTATGATGATCCAGATCGAGAGATGATCCACATCCAGTGAAGATGACTTGAAGATGAAGATGAATTGAAGACGAAGATGACTTGAATACGAGATGATCCAGTTGATACAGAGAAGAAGACCAGTGCTGAAAATTGTGTCGAAAGAATACCTTCCTAGTTAAGAGGGAGTGTTGATGTATATGTAACTTCAGAATGTATTATTCTATGTATCTTATGTATTGTAACCCGATGTTTATTCTAGGATGTTTCTATTATGTATTTGAGTCATGTGATCATGCCCTGATGTTCCGATCGGGAGGATTAATAATGTAATCAAGTCATATCAAGTCATTAGGTAAGTCCCCATAGTTTCGGGGCACTTGAGTTATTATACACTAATTAAGGTGTAGGCTCGAGTAAGTAATTGTTAGTTGGGCCGACATGATTGAGTGCACTTCAAGTCAATGGAAGAATATAAATAGAGAGTGAGAGACTCTCTATTCATCACTTGTGAAATACATCACTTGCTCTCTCAAGTGTGGCGCACTTTTGGAGAAGGAAAATTTGGGACTAGACAGAAGAAAAAAGACTACTGCTGTTTTGGGAGATCTCTTACTATTTTGGTGTTGATTCTATCTTAGAGGAAGTTGCGAGGTTTTCTCCTTTATGGTTTCCCCGAGGAAAACTCTTTGTGTCTCTTGTCTCTTGTGATGTGCTTATGTTTTATTGCTGTGCTTGTTATTCTCTCAGTGAAAAGATCCTAAGATCATAATGCTAGCTTAATGTGATGTAAAACTAACACAAAATGATCCCACATGCCCCCCATTCCCACTAAACATTCTCTAGATATCCTAAAATTTAAAGGACCGGTTGGCAAAGGTCTATATAACCACATCATAACTATGAGTTTTTCTAATAATATTGTTGGTAATTAATACTATTACACTTAAATGCACTCTCATTATAATTTTAGTGAAGTGTTATATTGAACAGCTCATATCCACGAATGTCATGTTTATGTCCTTAACAACAACTTTTTAAACTTATTTTTTCCCCCTATTACCCATTAGAGATGAAAAGCAAACGTAGATCCTTTTATTAATTCATCATAATAGGACCACCCATATCATATACTATATTGATGAATGAAAAAAATGATATTATGCAATATTAGGATAGCAGGTCTGATATTTCAACATTGGATTTTGAAATCCTTCCTTCCCATCATAGCTAAGGATGTTGCTTTGACAATTCCATAGACTGGGGCAGGTTTTATCATAAAGGATTAACGATACGAACTTATGAATGCAAAATCAATATATTTATTTTATACCCTTACCAATTCTTGTCGATCAAACTTTATCCATTGAGCTCGGTTAGGAGCATCCCATGTAGCAAATGGGGTGGTCGATTTAATCACATATACTTCTAAATTGTATAATAAAATGCCCTCCTCTAGAGGAATAATATGTATGAAAACCACTATGATGGAGATGTCTATCCCAAATTCAATGGGGGAAACAAGAATATCATAAATAAATATCCACATGATAATTCAAATAAACCTCCTAAACAAGGTAAAAATAATCATTTACAAGCAAATAATCCATTTTCTATTATTGATGTCTATGGACAATATATCATAATTGTTTAGATGTATCTTGAGATTTTCAAATATAGAAGAATGAATAATAAGATTGGCTTGATTCAACTAATGCTTATCTAGGTCAATTTAGAACTTATCCTACTCCTCCCCACTACACAATTGATCGTGTTGTAGAATCATTTCTCTCCACAAGGGTTACCCTCAACTTAATCAATAACCCCTAAACCTCACCAACCATTTATGTATACCCCGGAAACCCTTGTTCTCAAAACATATAATGGCAATGACAAAAAAATAAAAATAAAATATAATATAATATAATAAAACAAAACAAAAATAAATAAAATATAAAATAAATAAAAATGAAAAATATAAAAATAAAACAAAGAACATACACATTAGCCGCATACAAACCCTGTGAACAGATTACAACCACTATCTACATCCTCATGACATCCAAACACCATGACAGATGTTGTTGGAGGTCTCTACAGTGTTACATACAAGTCTACCCCATATACATGCTATAGAGGAGGGCCATCCGCATAACATTACTCATGGGCTTGGATAACGGATATGCTTTGCTGCATCAACATAAGCAAGAGGATAGTGCCCAAGTCCATTAACCAAGAGAATTTTGTGGCCCACCCTTTCTAAATTGAATCCATTTAAATATTTGTGTCTCTCCTTCACTGTGATTGGATCTTTGTGGATTACGTGCTATCTGAGGTCATGACAGATGCTTTCGAAGGTCATGCAGAAGAGGAGGCTTTGCACAGATAGAGGAGGGGCTGCAGCGGTTCGAGGGTCTACAGAGGCAGAGGAGGGTTTGCAAAAGCTGACAGAATGCCCCCAAATCAATGAGTACCCTATAATGATTGAGCATGCTCCAGTTTTATTGATATTATACCCTCCATCTCGTTTATTTCCAAAGGAAACAAGATAAGACCCACAGATTTAATAAAATAATAAAACAATATATGTTTGCTCAAATAATTTTGATTTGGAATTATAAAAAACAAATTCTCTATGAATAAGAAATATTTATTTATCATGGATTTATATTGGTATGGAAAATATGAAAAGACCGTGTTCATAATATAGTTTAAAAGATGAACTTCTCTTCCTTTGAGCTAAACTATGCTCTATTAATTTCTTAATTTCTACCCAATGAGGGTGTTTATTAGTTCGGGTTGGGAGGAAGGAACTCACAGCTGGTAGCTGGGAGAAGAGAAGACAGACTGCTGGGAGATTAACAAATGCTTCATTGTTTACGCCAACCCTGTCCGCACAGTAAAAAAAAACCCTCCCTTAAGTAAGCTCATAAATGGTATTAGGTTTAAAGAAAATAATTTCTCTCCTTAAATGACTTTTCCTCCTTAAATGATTTTTTATACCATAGGTGAATAAAATACATTTGGATATGCTCATGGATATTAAAATTAATCAATTTGATCAACTCTTAAATGGGTGTTTCAATGGGATATGAAACTAAATACCACATGATTCCCATTGCATTGCATTTGTCAAATGCATAGTCTGTATGCCGCAAACACACCAGCATTAAACAAAGACATGACATAAGAGGTATTTAACGTTGAGATGGATGATATTCATTAATTAATATACATGCCAGCACGTACAGAGGAGAATTCAATTCTAGTTGCGCCCTTTCCAACGTTTAATCTTCTAGTTATTGCTTTTCTTATATTTTGACAACCAAAGTATTCAAACAAGCATAAACTAACTTCTGGCAAATATCTGTTATCGGCGCAATTTGGAAATTCCCCATTAGAGGAAATTTCAACTCAAAATAGGCCTCCTAAGAAAAATAATAAAATAATAGTTAAAATAATAAAATAATATTTATTAATTTAGGAGGAAGAAAAGAAAAAAAACTACTTTTTTTGGTTTTATTTTCGACATATCTCCCTGTGATTTTTTCCCAAATTTTGATCAAGAGAGCTCATTGGATGCGAAATTAAATTCCACATCTAATGAGTACCCACTCGACATACTTTTGACGGACCCTTCTACCCCCAAAACAAGAAATACCTAAAAAAACGTGATGATGACATCATCATCACATTTTTTTCCAGGTATTTCTTGTTTTTGGGGTAGTGAGGTTCGTCAAAAGTATGCCGAGTGGGTACTCGTTGGATGCGTAATTCAATTTTGCATCCAAGGAGCTCCCTCGATCGAAATTTGAGTAAAAACACAAGGAGATATGTCGAAAATACTAACAAAAAAAGTAGTTTTTTTTATGATACATATCTCCAAATTTATATTAAAAATTGTTTAAGACCTATACGGTATTTCAAATTTAAATCAATTTCATTGGCTAACACACGATGACATGGAATTTTAATTATGGTTAAAAGGCCCATTTTGAGTTGAAATTTCCTCTAATGATTTGCATGGAATGGAATTCCCAAATTGATAGGAAATTTGCGCGGAGTGGAATTCCCTATGCTGAGATGTTTTGCGATTCCTTTCCATGTTTCATCAGACCATCCTTTTTGAATACAAATTCAAAGAGAAAATAATGAATACCATTATTTACTATAATATCATGAGGGAATGCAACAAAAACAGGGATGAAGATTTACTAGATCTACACATTTAGGTGTACATGACAACTAAGGACCTCTGAAAGATGGACATCCCTCCCTCCTTTGAATGCCAAGTGTCTTCAATGAGAATATGGCATTCTCCATTCATGCTAATAAATTTCATGGAAGGTGTCTCTCTATAATGGAAAAGCCTCCTCAAAACTCTTCAAATAATAACTTCCCCAAGCTTTGGAACATGAGCTGATTGTTAGATCCTTTCCCTAAAGCTAGGAAATTCCTCGAATCAAGGGGTTAATCCAAATAAATACTTAAATGGTTTATTTGGTATGAATACATGTGAAATATAGTGTTTGATCCATGTGCCAAGCAACCATATTTTCTTAAAATATGCAAAAACAATGGAATGCTCCTCCTAAATCAGCCTCAATTTCCATCATATATACTTCAATAAGTGGAACACTTTTTCTCTTCTTGATGCATTGAGGGCTTAGAATTTCTCTTTTTCTCTTTTTCACTTTTTCTCTTCTTGATGCATTGATGATTAGTGATCCTCCCTTTTGATGAACATGACTGAGGTGCACTCTACTAACAGAGAGAGCTTGGGCAAGAGTGATGAGAGTGTGCCCCTGCACTGAATATTACTTGCATGGTCAATGCGCTCTCTAAGTGAATATTTAATCCAATTTTGCCTACTTGAATTGATCTCACTTGCATGCATTAAGCATGGCGCTGAGGGAATCTATACACTTCCAGGTTCTATCTTCATCTGAGGGCATCTATACACACTATGGCATGCATTTTTTCCTCAACAAACTTAGGACTTTAGGTGCTCAATTTTTCTAATGGAAGAATAAGGTTCTCCCATTAATGTTTAAATTCCTTTAAAATTGGTAGGATTATAATTTAATCTTTTAACTTTGTTGTTGTTGTTGTTGTTCAAATATCTGAATATTTGGAATTTTTTAAAAGTTATTTTCAAATTATTTTCCGCAAAATTTGGTTAAAATGGTTGGAATGGTAGATATAAGAATCGTAGAAATAAAGTGTTATGAACCAACCAAAAGCTGGCATTATTGGTGGATAATGGTTGCAAAGGTTAAAATCATCTAATCTTTAGACAAATCTACGTGATGTAAATAGAGAAAGTAGTAAAACTGTAGTTATATTCCGATCATTTTTCCCCAAAATCCGATGTCGATGGTTAAAATTGTAGATATAAATGTTATGAGTAGGACCAAAAAAAGACAGGATTGGTAGGTAATGGTTGAAAAAGTCAAAATCATCTTTTTTTTTTAAAGAGCTCCATGTTGATAATTGAGGAAAAGTAGTTGAATGGAGTAGCAAAATGCTTTAGTTGTTATTTGTATTTAGACAGTGTGAGTTGGTTAGATATGAGAGGATTTGGACTTATTTTTTAATTATTTTCAAATCATTTTTTTCCAAAATTCAGTTTGCATTGTTGGATTCCTAGATATAAAGTCTTATGAGTGTGGAAATTGAACCCAAGAGATAGAACAATTACACTCACAAAATTGCTAATCAAACATGCAAAATTTAACATCAAAGAAGACTGAAATTGGAGCATAACACTAATCTGTATTGAATAAGTGTACAATAGCCAACCTTGTGAAGTAATAAGCTGCTTCAATATATAATTATATGAGAGATTCAAATGCGTAAGGATGCCATTCGAAATAGTCAAAAAGTAGGCTTACTAAATTTAGTCAAATCCCGCATAGGTGCATAAAGTAGTTTCCAAATCCACTAAGATGCTCACGAATTGGCAAAGTCAAGTAGGAAAGATAATAAGGGATGGAAAGAGAACTAATACATACTTTTATTAGGAGAAAATGATGGATGATGATGTGGGAAAAAAACAAGTCAACTACACCTAGTCTAGCTTTTCCTTTTGCCTTAATTCTCAATAAAATGGGCATCTTTACAGAAAAAGAAGTTATGCGCTTTGGAGGATATGGAATAAAGAAGGCATGATAAATATGGTTTCTAGGAGGTTTCCCAAGTGCTCCATGACTCAGTTTTAGCAAGTGTTGACTTATATGACACGTAGAAGGAAACTAGCATAGAGTGGAATCTAGGAGACTAGGTAATAAGACAAAAAATGATTTAATTAATGTCTAAGGTAGGTAACTATGGGTTGATTATTCTAACACCCCCCCTTAAGCTTGAATTCATGAGTAAACATTAGAAAACTATAGGCCCTAGAAACAAGGCTTAGTCACCCTTTACATACTGCTTGTCCATTCAACCAAGGAAAGAGGCAAAAACCCATTGGGAAAATCCTCCCTTAAACATGGACAGTAAAAAAAATTTGAAAATCTTGTCATCAATCATGCTTCACAGCATGATCAGAAATCTCTAGTAGTGATTTGAGATTGCTAAATGTCTTCTCACAAAAAACATTGGTGAAGATATTTGCTACTTGTTCTGAAGATGCACAGAAGAGTGGATGAATGGTGCCATCATGCACAAGCTGTCTGATGTAGTGCATATGGATCTCAATGTGTTTGGTTCACTATCTCTAAACTAGATCATTGCAGATTCAAATGGTGCTTTGATTATCACAATAGATAATAGTTGAAAAATTTGATTCGAAGCCACATTATCCAAGTATTCCCTGCAACCACAAACATTGAGTTGCCATTAGAGGAAATTTCAATTTAAAATGGGCCTTTCAAAAATAATACAAATTCCATGTCATCATGTATTGTGGAAATTGAACCCAAGTGGTAGAACAATTGCACTCACAAAAATTGCTAATCAACCGTGCAAAATTACAAACAAAGGAGACTGAAATTGGAGCATAACACTAATCTGTATTGAATAAGTGTACAATAGCCAACCTTATGAAGTCATAGGCTACTGTAATATATAATTACATGAGATATTTGAATGCATAAGGATTCCATTCGAAATAGTCAACAAGTAGGGTTACTAAATCTAGTCAAATCCCCCATAGGTGCATAAAGCAGTTTCCAAATCTACCTAGAGGCTCACGAATTGGAAAAGTAAAGTAGGAAAGATAATAAGTGATGGAAATACAACTCATACATGCTTTTATTAGGATAAAATAATGGAGGATGACGAGGGAAAACAACAAGTCAACTACACCTAGTCTTAATTTCCCTTTTGCCATAAATCTCAATAAAGCAGGTAACTTAGCAGAAAAAGCAGATATGCGCTAGGGAGGATTTGGAATAAATCATATATACTAAATATGGATTCCAATAGGTTTCACAAGTGCTCCATGACTCAGTTTTAGCAAGTTTGACTTCTAGGACATGTGGAATACAACTTGCATAGAGTGGAATATTGGAAACTAGGAAAACAAGACAAAAATGGATTAATTAATGTCTAAGGTAGCTAACTATGGGTTGATTATTCTAACACCCCCCCTTAAGTCTGAATTTATGAGTAAATATCCGAAAAATATAGGGCCTAGCAACAAGGCTTAGTCACCCTTTACATACTGCATGTCCATTTAACTAAGGAAAGAGGCAAAAAACCCAGTGGGAAAATCCTCCCTTAAACATGGACAGTAAAAAAAAATTTGAAAATATTGTCATCAATCATGCTTCACAGCATGATCAGAAATCCCCAACAGTGATTTGAGATTACTGAATGTCTTCTCACAAAAAACTTTGGTGAAGATGTCTGCTACTTGTTCTGAAGATGCACATAAGAGTAGGTGAATGGTTCCATCATGCACAAGCTGTCTGATGTAGTACATATGGATCTCAACGTGTTTGGTTCTCTGTGTCTGAACTAGATCATTGCAGATTCGAATGGTGCTCTGATTATCACAATAGATAATAGTTGCAAACTCTGATTCGAAGCCACACTCACCAAGTATCCCCTGCAACCATAAACATTGAATTACTGCATTTACAACTCCTCTATACTCTGCTTCTTTAGATGAGATTGCTATGGCACTCTGTTTCTTGCTTGACTAGTTGATTGGTCCTTCAGAAAGCATGAACACATATCCTGATGTTGACTTTTGATCTATGTTGTCACTTGCCCAGTCAATATCAGTAAACCCAATCAAATCAAGATCAGATTTAGCTTTGTAGAAGATCCCATGAGTTCTTGTTCCCTGAAAAAAGTTAAGGATGATTTTGGATGCTCTCCAATGGATCTCATGAGGCTGATCCATGTATCTTGAGGCCACACTTAATGCATAATAAATATCAGGTCAAGTGTGTCTAAGGTACAACAAACACCCAATCAATTGCCTATACAGTGTATTATTTACCATAGGAGAAGAACCTGCTTCTTCAAGCTTAACTCCCGAAAGGAAGGGAGTCTTGCTTGGCTTGCAATATTTCATGTTGAACTTGTTCAAAAAATCTAAATCATACTTGGACTGATGTAATTTTATTCCATGTTGGGATTGAGCAATTTCGAGATTCAAGAATTGGCTCAACAACTCCAAATCAGTCATAGAAAATGCATGGTTCATTGCATCCTTCAAGGAGGAAAGTTCTTTCTTTGAACTTCCTGTAATGAGAAGGCCATCCACATAAAAGAAAACAATCATCAAAGAACCATGAATCAGCTTCAAATAAACATTAGGATCAGACTTGCATCGAACAAAACTCAATGATAGCAGAAAGCCATCAATCTTGGCATACCAAGCCCTTGGGGCTTGCTTAAGCGCATACAATGATTTCTTTGGCCTAAACACAAAGGATGGATTAGTAACAAACACCTGAGGCTAATGCATGTAAATATATTCAGTAATATCTCCATTCAGGAAAGCACACTTCACATCCATGTGATGTACCTCCCACTGCTTCGACGCTGCAATGGCTAAGGCTAGCCTGATGGAGTCCATCTTTGGCATTGGTGCAAAGGTATCATTGTAGTCAATACCATGTTCCTATGAGTAGCCCTTGGCTACCAATATTGCCTTATATTTCAAAGGTGAACCATCAGCAGCAAAATTAGTTTTTAAAACCCACTTACATTGAACTAGCTTCCTCCTTGGGGAAAGATCAACCAGTTCCCAAGTTTTGTTCTTCTGGAGTGAGCTGAATTCTTCTTTCATGGATTTTTGCCATCTTGGATCATGTGATGCATATTCATATGTTTATGGGTCTGATTCAACCATAAGATATCACTTCTCTGCAAACAAAGGGTCTTTCATACACAGGGCACTCTCAAACTGAGATCTAGTTGTCCTAGGATCACTAGGATTTCCAGCTAGTTCCCCAGCTGCATGAATGGTCTTTGATTCCCATTTTGGTATTGTAGGAATGTAAAGATCTATAATTAAATAATTATTATTAGACATATTAGAATCAACAAACTCATTTGTCTCTTCACTTACATTCAATGGTTCTAGTGGTGAAGAAGACTGTCCAACTTCACTGTGTTGCTAAAGGCTCTTCTTGGAACCGAACACTCCTTTCAATGAAGGCTTTGTTTATGATCAAATTGATCAGCTTGTGCCCTTTTGAATCTTCAGAGTACCCAACAAATAGACACTCTTGTATTTGGGGCTGCAAAGCCTTCCTCTTTTCTATTGGAATTCTATACCAAGCCTTTGAGCAAAAAATCGTGAAATGGGTCACATCCGGCTTGTGCCCACTCCAAGATTAGAAAGGAGTCATACCATCGAGATGTTTATGAGGCACTATATTTTGGATATAGAATGCACAGTTTATAGCCTTGGCCCAAAACTTTGGTGGAAAAGTCTTAGCCTCCATCATACAGGTTTCCATCTCCTTCAGTGATATGTTGTTTCTCTCAGCAACACCATTTTGCTGTGGTGTGTAAGCGATTGAATATTGCATCTGAATACCTGCATCTTCACAATAATAAATGAACTTAGAATTGAAATACTCACCACCATTGTCATATCTGAGGATCTTGAGTCTCCTCCCAGACTGGTTTTCAACCAAAGCCTTAAAGACTTTGAAGAGGCAAAAAACTTTAGACTTATGTTTTAGGAAGTAAACCCAACAATACCTAGAAAATTAATCTATGACGGTCAATGCATATTTGGATTGAATCATTGACATATGAGGAAATGGAATAGCAACATCATTGTGGATCAACTCAAGAGGTGCACAAGTTCTCTCATGACTAGCTCTCTGAAATTTATGCTTTGGGTGTTTTCCTAGGATACAACCTTGACAGACTCCCTTGGAAAACTTAATCTTTGGTAACCCTATGACCATTTATTTTTCACTTAGATCAGAAATATACTTATAGTTAAGATGGCCAAATATTTCATGCCAAAGCTTGATTGCCTCATTAGCATGAATCAGAAGAGCAGAGGGCTTTGAGTAGGGCGAAAAATGTGAAAACATGTACACCTTCGAAGTGTGATATACAACTCCTTTTGCGATGACTTTACCATTCATGATCTCTGTGATCTCAACATCATCAGGGGAGAATATGACCTTCTTTGGAGACCCTGTGTGGGTCATCTGATACAGTGACAAGAGGTTAAAGGCTATTCTAACCAATTAAAGGCCAGAATTGCTATCTACAATATTTCAGGGAAGGTTGATATATCGTGGCAATATTTAAAGAGAGTGAAAGGTATTAGAGAGAAAAACATAAATTGGAGTACCTTAAAGAAGTACTTTAAAAATAAATTTTTATCTAAGCAGTACTATGAAGAAAGAGCAAAAGAATTCTATGAGCTTAAACTAGGAGCAATGACTATGAAAGATTTGAACATTAAGTTTTTAAGTCTGTTTAGGTATGTTCCCTACCTTGTAGATGAAAGACCGAAGGTACATTGGTTCCTCATTTGTTTACCTTATCACATAAAGGATAGGATTGAGTATGACAATCCAAAAACTTTGGAAGAAGCTATGAGGAAAGACAATTTTTGTTATGAATAGAATAGGAAGAAGGAGAATATGGCCAACTGGAAGGCCAAAAAGAATAATAACAATTATGATCAAAAGAAGAAAGAATTTGTGCCCAATTGGAATTCTAAAAATAATATGGCCAAAAACTTTCCTAACAAGAATTTCCAAGGGAATAAGAATAATTCACCAAGCAATTAGAACAATTCAAAGGGTAAAGAGTCTGCTAATAATCATGGTAATTACACAAAGAACTTTGAACACAAAGAACCTATAAAGTGCTGGGAGTGTAATGGCCCACATTATGCCTCAGTCTGTCCTAACCGGAAAAAGACTGTTAGTAATATCCATACAATACAGGAGGAGATGACTGTTGGAGACTTAGCGAGGACTATGCCCAGGATTAATGCAGCCTTGGAGAATCGACAGGCAGACTATCAAACTTCCATGGTGGAAGTAGAAGGTAAGATAAACCAAACCCGTATAGCTATTTTAATTGATCCACCAGCTAGTATAAGTTATATTTCATCTAAATTGGTAGAAAAATGTAAGCTGCCTGTTGAAAAAATTGAAAGTTCTTGGTTGGTTCAGTTAGCCACTGGTGCAAAAATGAAGGTAACTTGTTTTGTAAATAAATGTGCAGTAGTTATGGATCAATTTGAAACTTTTGTAAAGCTTAAAGTATTACCTCTTGGTTCTTACGACACCCTAATCGGTATGGATTGGTTAGAACAACACAGGGTGATCTTAAATTGTTATGATAAAACCTTTACTTGTATAAATAATGATGAAAAATCAATAAGTGTAAAGGGAATCCCTAGAAAAACAACAATAAGGTCGATTTCTGCTTTGCAGCTTAAGAGAGTTGATAGGAAAGGCTGTAAGGCTTATGCAGTAATAGTAACTAATGAAGAAAATCTAAATAATAAAGATAGATTAAAATTGGAGGATATACCAGTTTTAAAAGAGTATGCAAATGTATTTTCGGAAGAAATTTCGAGACTGCCTCCAAAAAGGGAACTAGATTTTACCATTGAGCTGGTACCGAGTGCAGTACCTAGATCAAAGGCCCCTTATTGGATGAACATACTTGAACTTAATGAACTTAAATCACAATTAAACGAAGTCATTGATAAGAAGTATATTTGACCCAGTGTGTCTCCCTGGGGGGCACCTGTCATCTTCGTTAAGAAAAAAGACGGAACTCTGCGACTCTGCATAGATTAATGTCAGTTGAATAAGATTACTATTAAAAATAGATACCCGTTGCCTCACATAGATGATTTGTTTGATCAACTACGTGGAGCCACGGTGTTTACGAAAATTGATTTAATCTCTGGATATCACCAAGTTAGGATTAAAGATGAAGACATCTTTAAAACAACTTTTAGGACTCGATATGGCCATTACGAGTTTGTCGTTATGCCATTCAGGCTTACTAATGCCACACCTATTTTTATGTGTTTAATGAACAATGTAATGCATAAGTATCTAGATACATTTGTGGTCGTGTTTATCCATGCCATACTAATCTACTCTAAATCTGAAGAAGAGCATAAAGAACATTAAAAATTGTTTTGCAAGAGTTACGAGATCATCAATTCTTTGCAAAGTTTAGTAAATGTGATTTATTTAAGGATAAAATTTAGTACTTAGGTCATGTGGTGACTAAGGAAGGAATTTTGGTGGATCTCGAAAAGATAAAGGCGATTGAAGAGTGGCCAGTTCCTAAAGATGTAACTAATGTTCAATCCTTCATGGGAATTATCGGTTATTACCAGAGGTTCATTGAAGGGTTTTCGAAAATCGTAAATCCGATAACTTCTTTGTAGAAGAAGGGAAAGAAATTTGATTGGAACCAGAAATGCGAGGATAGTTTTAAAAAGTTAAAAACTTTATTAACCAATGCACCTATTTTAAGAATAGATGATCCAAACAAATATTTTGTAGTATGTACTGATGCTTGCAATGATGGGTTAGGCAGAGTATTGACTCAATAAGGGCATGTTATTGCTTATGAGTCTAGGAAATTAAAAATTCATGAAAACAATTATGCAACTTATGATTTGGAATTAGCTATTGTTATACATGCTTTAAATATGTGGCATCATCATTTAATTGGAAGAAAAATTATTCTAATAACCGATAATAAAGGACTAAAATATCTTTTAGATCAGCCTAATTTGAATGCTAGACAAGCTACGTGGCTAGCTTTTCTAAGTGAGTATGATTTCAAAATTTAGCACATTAAAGGGAAATAAAATAAAGTTGCTGATGCATTAAATAGAAATACAAGTCTGAACTTTGTACACATTATCAACACTTATACAATAGATCTGGAAGAACAGCTTAAAGCAGGGATAGAATAGGATGAAATTTATCAAAATTTAGAAACAAAAACGAAAGAAAATTCAACAGAAAATTTAAGTAAAGGGTACAGTTTGAATGAAAAAGGATTTTTACTGTATAAAGACAAAATGTATGTACCTAATGTACCTAAAGTTAAGTTTTTAATTTTAGATGAAATCCATAAAACTCCATACTCAGGCCATCCAGGTTATCAGAAGACTATAACTATGTTAAGAAAAGAATATTTTTGGCCAAACTGACAGAATATATCGCTAGGTGTTTTGAATGTCAGCAGGTGAAAACTGAAGATCAACACCCAGTTGGATTGCTTCAGCCATTTCCCATTCCTAGCTGGAAATGGGAGATAATTAGTCTTGATTTTGTTACTGGAGTGCCTAAAAATCAGAATCTAAATGATTCTATAACAGTAGTAGTTGACAAATTGAGTAAAGCAGCCCACTTTATACCTACTAAAACTACGTATAAAGCTGCAAACATAGCTGATATCTTTCTAAAGAAAATTTCTCGACTGCATGGGATACTGAAAGTTATAATGTCAGATAGGGACCCGAAATTTACAGGTAACTTTTGGAAATCTCTGTTTAAAGGATTAAACACTACACTAAATTTTAGTACTTCATTTCATCCTCAAACTGATGGAAAAATTGAAAGAGTAAACCAAGTACTAGAAGATTTACTAAGAATGTATGTAAATGATCAACCAGGTAAATGGGAGGATTATTTTCATCTGGTAGAATTTGCTTATAATTATAATTATAAGTGTCAGCCAGATTTAGTCCTTTCGAAATATTTTATGGAAGGAAGTGTAACAATCCTATCTCTTGGAGTAATCCGGTGGACAGATTAGTATTAGGTCCTGAACTATTGAAATAAATGGAAGAAATTGTAAAGCAGGTACAAGGTAATCTAAAAACTGTGCAAGATCGACAGAAGAGTCAAGCAGACCTTAAAAGAACTCCAAAGGAGTTTCAGGTAGGTGAACATGTGTTCATCAAGGTGAGACCCAAAAAGAGCTCTCTGAGGTTGGGTAGTTGTTCCAAACTAGCACCTCGTTACTGTGGTCCATTTGAAATACTGTCTAGGATTAGATAGGTAGCTTATCAATTAGCATTACCTCCAAATTTAAGAGTTCATAATGTTTTTCACCTTTCTGTATTAAAGAAATATGTTCATGATGCTACTCATGTTGTTAACTGGAATGATGTACATGTGGAACCAGAAGGAGATTTTTTGGTGGAATCGGACTGTATCCTCGGGTGGAGGGAGATCACACTTCGCAACCACACCATTGGTTAGGTGAAGGTGCAATGTAAGCATCTTAGTCTAGTGGAAGCCACCTGGGAATTGGAAAGTAATATGCGGGATTCATATCCAATTCTATTCTAGGGGAATTCTGAGGATGAAGAATAAATAACATTGAGACAATGTTATAATTTAAGGGGGTGTGTATGTCACATGCCCCAATTTTGCAAGAACAATTTTATATTATTTAGGGAACCATATGTTAAATTTTATGCGAAGTTGTAATTGATGTAAATTCTGAATATTTTATTATAAATAAATAAATGAAGAGACAATAGCTTAGGAGAGTTGTTAAAAGAGTGTTTACTGGTCAAATTGGTGGAGGAGACTGGGTGGAGAGCAAACTGACATGTGGCAGCATCCTCAAAGCACTTCCAATTGTTGCAGGTGGCAACCTCCCTACATTTGTGGTGATGATTCCCCAAGAAAGTGGAATCAGAGTAGGGGGCTCAACTAATTAAAACAAACCCAAAAGACCTAGGCTATATTTATAAAAATTCCCATTGAAGAGAGCTAAGGCTGCTCATTCTAGAGAAGTGATCATCCAGGTTGAATGAGTGTACTTCAAAGAATTTCAATGGAAGGGAAAATTGGAAAGTGTTTGAGGGGATAACTAATGATTGATCTAGTGCAGCTTTTAAGCTGACGATCATACTGCTGAGAGCAGAGTATTTTTTTTACTGAGGTATTGAACTAGTTAGTTGACAGAGGGTTCTACTGTTTGCATTCTCCACCAGTTTTCAGCCAAGAAGACTAAGAACAGGCTCGGGGATCCTGAGGAAGCGTTGTTTGAGCACTCTCCAAGAGATTGGTATGGAGGAACGACCTCCTAAAGCTGTTCTTATCCGTCCTCAACAGGTTCTATGTTATTTTATTTTACTGTGTTAAGTTAAATAAATCTTAGTTTGACTGCTACATGAATGTTAAAAGTTCAGTTTGGGAAAGGTTAGAATTGGTATTCTTATTAGATTTTTAAAGAAGTGAAATTGATTTAGAAATTAATTTAGAAATTAACATGTTAGAATGAAAATAAATTTCTAAATTGTGTTTTTCCACACTTGGAAACCAAGTCGTACTCTAGCACAGTTAGAATGATTTAAGTAGATGAAAGAAATTTATGAAAATAATAGATAGGATTCTGTATCTGTAGATAGCAGAGAAATTTATTTCAAAGTTTAGATTATTATGAAAGGAACAGTGTTATGGTTTATTTGTGTTTACTGTTTTACTGAGTATAACTAAATAAAAATGTTGGAAAAGAAACAATAAAAACTACACTAGAGTTATAGTAAAAAGTATACTGATACAATAAAAGTGATAGAAGATACAGTTAAGTATATAAACAAGGTATTAACCACACAAATGATGTTTTAAATCTATTCACTAAAATCTTAAATTATTACTTAATATAAACCAGAATAGGGTTATGTTTACAAACCCTTTATTTATGAAAAGTAAATAGAGTTACATAGTTAATGTTTTAATCCTTATAGAGCTTTGACTCATTTCTAAGTTATAGAGCAGTAAATAAATACAAATGTAAATGTAAACAATAAATAGAATAAAAACTAAGAAATTACTTATTCAACAAATAATTATATTACCAGACAAGCTTATAACCTCAGCAAGATAAACCTAAGAGTCGAAACCCTAACATTTCATTTATCTTCTTATAAATTAATTTATAAAAGTTTTTAAACACATACATTGATAACCGAGTAAACAAATTAAACTAGAAGACTATAAGTTATGCATTAGAGTGATTACAGTCTTATCTCTAAACTTACAATATATTTATAAGCTCTTTATTTTTAAAAATACTTCATAAACTGGTTAAATAACATCAATACTCCTGTAATAACAAAATAGAAACAAATAGAAACAAATGCTGAATTAAATATTAATTTAAGAATACATCTATACAAGGGTTCTCTTCGAGTAAATCCTAGCTATTCTACCCTGACTCGATAAGTATAATTTTATAAAATTTACATTAGAGGAAATTTCAACTCAAAATGGGCCTCCTAAAATGAACTAATAAAATAATAGTTAAAATAATAAAATAATATTTATTAATTTTGGAGGAAGAAAAGAAAAAAACTACTTTTTTGTTTGTATTTTTGACATATCTCCCCGTGTTTTTACTCAAATTTCGATCAGGAGAGCTCGTTGGATGCGGAATTAAATTCTGCATCCAACGAGTACCCACTCGGCATACTTTTGACAGACCCGCTACCCCAAAAACAACAAATACCTGAAAAAACGTAATGATGACATCATCATTACATTTTTTCAGGTATTTCTTGTTTTTGGGGTAGCGAGGTCCATCAAAAGTATGCCAAGTGGGTACTCTTTGGATGCGGAATTTAATTCCGCATCCAACGAGTTCTCCCAATCGAAATTTGAGTAAAAACACGGGGAGATATGTCAAAAATACAAACAAAAAAGTAGTTTTTTTTATGATACCTATCCCCAAATTTATATTAAAAAAGTGTTTAAGACCTATACGGTATTTCAAATTTAAAGCAATTTCATTGGCTAACACATGATGACATGGAATTTGAATAAAAGTTAAAAGGCCCATTTTGAGTTGAAATTTCCTCTAATGCTTTATGACTGATCTACAATCTTTATAATAACATTATTTACTTACAAGAGAAATCTTTAACAGTAAATTTATTTCACTGATAGTAAAGAAGAACCACCTATTTTACATTAATATCATTTACAAGACAAAGTATAAATAACGGAGTATTCAAAATAGAAGAAAATTTAAAACCATGAGTACAGGAGAAACCACCATATCTTAAGATTCAAAGTATGATATTACCAAGCCGTAAGCTTGTAATCCCTATTACAATTTGAGAAAAAAACTAAATACAAGTCACGGCTTATGAGCCGAAGCTACCTAGCAATATGCCAGTGTTTTTACAACACAAACTAAGTAATAACTGAAACTAAACATCTAAACAATGGAGGAACCGAAGCCGTGGTTCCTTTCCAACTGTAACCCTTTTCCTTTAACAATTGCAAGAAGGGAGATGCCACATTAAATCGGGGCTTACCCGTTTTGGAAACGAAGTCAACCAGCGTTGGAGAGGTTTCTTCTAAGCCTAAAAACGAACTGTAACCTACAAGCGAGACCAAATGCCTTAGTTAGATGCTGTATTTTCTAATACTAAAACTATAACTCAAATTTTATAATAATAGTAGGGTAAAACCTTTACCTGTAAGCAAAGAAATATGGAGCCGAGGAGGGAACCGAACAACACAATGAACAACACCTTGAAGAAACAAACCCTCGTGCTAATCTGTGACAAAGGCAGTGGGGTTATCATTCCAGAACTTACATCAATGATGGAGCAGGTTAAAAGCTATGGAAAGGGTAACATTATGGCCAAAAACTCTAAACTCTTGATAGAGTAAAACTGCTCTCATAATGATACAACACTTGCAGAAAGAAATCAAGATACGAGCTGTGTATCACTCAACTCTTATACAATAGTTGCAGCACTTCACTACACTCAAAATAGAGCTATAAAACATGAGCAAGCGACCCTCTCATGGCCGAAAAGAAACCAGATAGTGTAGAGCCAAACCCTCGAAGAAGAATGAAGAAGATAGGGTTACGTTGTAAGTTTTTAAATTGTCCATTGCATGGTGGAGGCTTCTCCATGTGTCCACTGAAATTTTTACTCCGCAATGGGTCGACCACTATAGTCTCCTGCACTGTCGGATAGAACATGTTATTACCAATGATTTAAATCATAGCCACAATGATAATGTTAGTTATAAAGTAAAACTCATATCATTACATTCATAAACAATAAAGTCAAGCAATGGTAAAGAAAAACACATTTGTTTGTATCATATTCCTTTATGTTATGAAAACTTGTAATCATTCATTGGTAAAACATTTATGTAAAGATCAATAGTAGAGTATATGCCCTTGATCATGATTTTATAGTACTACTATTGACCATTCATACAAAAATTATGATACATGATTATGTTATTAGAAATAGGGTTATGTACACACAAGTGGGTAAGAAATTAGTTTAAAAACCAACTCTATGTGAGTAAAAGTAAGTAGTATTTACACCCTAGAATAACTCTTACATTTGTATATAGTCTATAGTGCCATGGTGTAAGATACACTACTTGGTGGTTAGTGATCTTTTGGTTTCCATAAGGAACCAATCACTAAATGAATCCAACCAATGTTTAGACTGGACTTGGTAAATATAAGGTAGTCAAACGAAGGTAATGTAATTTTACCATGATACTTATAACTTGATGACTATTTGTGCAAGTGAACATTTATAATTGTATACAATAATAATAAGCTGATAATTCTTCTCTACTAGACTAAAATTAAAGTAGAACTAAGTGTTCTATGGTAAACTTTTTTTCTGAAAGTCTTAGAACAATATTCATGCTCATACGTAGCTTATTGAATTTTAGACATAGTATTAGCAGTAATTTCATGCTTCAGTAAAAGTGTTTTTATAGAACTTGCAAATAACTTAGCTTACAACGGTAAAAAAAAGAACTGGAAGTAGAAGACATGCTGGTAAAATACATTGATATGTTAAGGATATGTGTCTTCATGACTAACTTAAAATACTTTCATAAGAATCAAAACAACAAAGGAAGTACTTTACCTCATCATAGCCTTGCTTTTATTAATCAAATTTATACTCTAGCATTTTTATTATGCTAAGAAGTACTTCTTGACTTAACGCAAAAACAAACTCCTACTTGTTCTAAATTTACTTGGTTAACCTGTAATAATAAAAAATCCAACTGAGTTAGCAATTGCTAAGTGAGCCCTAGTTTAGAACATAGCTTCTCACCTACTTGACAAGATCAAATCATCAGTGCAGCTAGAAGCAGCTAAATGTAGGACATATACTTAACATAACCAAATTAAAATGGTATTAGTTTTTATGTGTTGAAGTTAATCACTACTTTTGTTAACTGTTTCATTTTTTCGCTAGACGCTAGTAGTTATCAAACTACGACATTAGACATTTTATGTTACATTAAAAATTTTAAATTTTTGTGAAAATTCGGGGTTATGACATGTGGTATTAGAGCACAAGGTTCAAACATTAGGCCTTGATGAAGCTCAACTTGCTTATATGAAACATTGTATTAAATCATTTTGCTGATGTTGTTTTCTTTTAATGTTATTCAATAGAGAAATTTGTTTTTGAGTTTAATAATAGGTATGGAAAGACTGGAGGAATATACGGAAGATGAATCTCCCTTTATTGAACAAGAAAACTTACAAAGAGACCCTATACAAGAAGACATATCCACAAATTCCTCAGAACTTTTACAAACAGTAAAATACTTAAAATCTGAAATGGAATCTGTTAAAAAAGAAAATGAAAGGATTCTGAGAGCTCAGGAGGAGCTAAATCAGATCCTAACAGAAAGATTTCAAACTGAGGGAAGGGGTAAAAGAGCAGATTTAGAAGATATAAGTCACCAACATAAATATAAAAAAATTAAACAGACTAAAAATCAAAGCAGCTCATCTTCAGAGGTATTTGGTGATCAACGTAATTTTCATTCCACTAGTGATAGTAGTGATGACAACCATTATACTAAAAAGAGAAAATATAAACCTTATGAGGAAATTTCCGGGGAGTTTAAAAAGATAAAACTACCAACATTCAATGGGGAAACTAAGAAGGGGAGGAAGTGGAATCCTGGTTATCTGGGATGAAGAAGTACTTCCAGATTTATAACTATTCTAACCAATTAAAGGCTAGAATGGTTATCTACAATCTTTCAGGGAAGGCTGATATATGGTGGAAATATTTAAAGAGAGTGAAAGGTATTAGAGAGAAAAACGTAAATTGACTTACCTTTAAGAAGTACTTTAAAAAGAAATTTTCATCTGAGCATTACTATGAAGAAAGAGCAAAAGAATTCTATGAGCTTAAACTAGGAACAATGACTATGAAAGATTTGAACAACAAGTTTTTAAGTCTGCTTAGGTATGTGCCATACCTTGTAGATGAAAAACCGAAGGTACAATGGTTCCTCAACTTTTTACCTTATCAAATAAAGGATATGATTGAGTATGAAAATCCAAAAACTCTGGAAGAATCTATGAGGAAAGCCAATTTTTGTTATGAATAGAATAGGAAGAATGAGAGTATGGCCAACTGGAAGGCCAAAAAAAATAATAAAAATTATGATCAAAAGAAGAAAGAATTGTGCCCAATCAGAATTCTAAAAATAATAAGGCCATAAACTTTCCTAACAAGAATTTCCAAGGGAATAAGAATAATTCACCAAGCAATCATAACAATTCAAAGGGTAAAGAGTATGCTAATTATCATGGTAATTACACAAAGAACTTTGAACGCAAAGAACCTATAAAGTGCCAAGAGTGTAATGGCCCACATTATGCCTCAGTCTGTCCTAACTAGAAAAATTCTGTCAGTAATATCCATACAATACAGGAGGAGATGACTGATGGAGACTTAGCGAGGACTATGCCTAGGATCAATGCAGTTTTGGAGAATTGACAGGAAGACTATCAAACTTCCATGGTGGAAGTAGAAGGTAAGATAAACCAAACCCCTATAGCTATTTTAATTGATCTAGGAGCTAGACTAAGTTATATTTCACCTAAATTGGTAGAAAAATGTAAGCTGCATGTTGAAAAATTTGAAATTTCTTGGTTGGTTCAGTTAGGCACTGGTGCAAAAAGGAAGGTAACTTGTTTTGTAAATAAATGTGCAATAGTTATGGGTCAATTTGAAACTTTTGTAAATCTTAATGTATTACCTCTTGGTTCTTACGACATACTAATCGGTATGGATTGGTTAGAACAACATAGGGTGATCTTAAACTGTTATGATAAAACCTTTACTTGTATAAATAATGATGGAAAATCAATAAGTGTAAAGGGAATCCCTAGAAAAACAACTATAAGGTAGATTGCTGCTCTGCAGCTTAAGACATCTGTTAGGAAAGGCTGTAAGGCTTATGCAGTAACAGTAACTAATGAAGAAAATCTAAATAATAAAGGTAAATTAAAATGAGAGGATATACCAGTTTTAAAAGAGTATGCAGATGTATTTCCAAAAGAAATTTAGGGACTGCCTCCAAAAAGGGAACTAGATTTTACCATTGAGCTGGTACCAAGTGCAGTACCTAGCTCAAAGGCCCCTTATTGGATGAAAATACTTGAACTTAATGAACTTAAATCACAATTAAAAGAACTTATTGACAAGAAGTATATTTGACCCAGTGTGTCTCCCTGGGGGCACCTGTCATCTTCATTAAGAAAAAAGGCGGAATTCTGCGACTTTGCATAGATTACCATCAACTGAATAAGATGACTATTAAAAATAGATACCCGTTGCCTCGTATAGATGATTTGTTTGATCAACTACATGGAGCCACATTGTTTTCGAAAATTGATTTAAGGTTTGGATGCCACCAAGTTAGGATTAAAGATGAAGACATCTTTAAAACAAATTTTAGGACTCGATATGGCCATTACGAGTTTGTCGTCATGCCATTCAGGCTTACTAATGCCCCACCTATTTTTATGTGTTTGATGAACAATGTAATTCATAAGTATCTAAATAAGTTTGTGGTCGTGTTTATTGATGACATACTAATCTACTTGAAATCTGAAGAAAAGCATAAAGAACATTTAAAAATTGTTTTGCAAGAGTTACGAGATCATCAACTCTTTGCAAAGTTTAGTAAATGGGATTTCTTTAAGGATAAAATTCAGTACTTAGGTCATGTGGTGACTAAGGAAGGAATTTCGGTGTATCCCAAAAAGATAAAGGCGATTGAAGAGTGGCTAGTTCCTAAAGATGTAACTGATGTTCAATCTTTCATGGGAATTACGGGTTACTACCGGAGGTTCATTGAAGGTTTTTCAAAAATCACAAATCCGATAACTTCTTTGTAGAAGAAGGGAAAGAAATTTGATTGGAACAAAAAATGTGAGGATAGTTTTAAAAAGTTAAAAAATTTATTAACCAGCGCACCTATTTTAAGAATAGATGATCCAAATAAAGATTTTGTAGTATGTACTGACGCCTGCAATGATGGTTTAGGCAGAGTATTGACTCAAGAAGGGCATGTTATTGCTTATGAGTCTAGGAAATTAAAAATTCATGAAAACAATTATGCAACCTATGATTTGGAATTAGTTGCTGTTATACATGCTTTAAAGATGTGGCGTCATCATTTGATTGGAAGAAAATTTATTCTAATGACCGATAATAAAGGACTAAAATATCTTTTAGATCAGCCTAATCCGAATGCTAGACAAGCTAGGTGGCTAGCTTTTCTAAGTGAGTATGATTTCGAAATTCAACACATTAAAGGGAAAGAAAATAGAGTTGTTGATGCATTAAGTAGAAATGCGAGGCTAAACTTTGCAGTAGTTATCAACACTTATACAACAGATCTGGAAGAACAACTTAAAGCAGGGATAGAACAGGATGAAATTTATCAAAATTTACAAACAAAAACGAAAGAAGATTCAATAGAAAGTTTAAGTAAAGGGTACTGTTTGAATGAAAAAGGATTTTTACTGTATAAAGACAAAATGTATGTACCTAATGTACCTAAAGTTAAGTTATTAATTTTAGATGAAATCCATACAACTCCATACTCAAGCCATCCAGGTTGTCAGAAGACTATAAATATGTTAAGAAAAGAATATTTTTGGCCAAACATGAAGACTGAACTAGCATAATATATCGCTAGGTGTTTTGAATGTCAGTAGGTGAAAACTGAACATCAACACCCAGCTGGATTGCTTCAGCCATTGCCCATTCCTAGTTGGAAATGGGAGATAATTAGTCTTGATTTTCTTACTGGACTGCCTAAAATCAAAATCTAAATGATTCTATAAGGGTAGCAGTTGAAAAATTGAGTAAAGCAACCCACTTTATACCTATTAAAACTACGTATAAAGCTGCAAACATAGCTGATATCTTCCTAAAGAAAATTTTCTGACTGCATGGGAAACTAAAAGTTATAATCTCAGATAAGGACCCTAAATTTACAAGTAACTTTTGGAAATCTTTGTTTAAAGGATTAAACACTACACTAAATTTTAGTACTTCATTTCATCCTCAAACTGATGGACAAACTGAAAGAGTAAACCAAGTACTAGAAGATTTACTAAGAATGTATGTAAAGGATTAGCCATGTAAATGGGAGGATTATTTGCATCTGGTAGAATTTGCTTATAATAATAATTATCAAGCGTCAGCCAGATTTAGTCCTTTAGAAATCTTGTATGGAAGGAAGTGTAACACTCCTATCTATTGGAGTAATCCGGTGGACGGATTAGTATTAGGTCTTGAACTATTGAAAGAAATGGAGGAAATTGTAAAGCAGGTACAAGGTAATCTAAAAACTGCGTAAGATCGACAGAAGAGTCAAGCAGACCTTAAAAGAACTCTAAAGGAGTTTTAGGTAGGTGAATATGTGTTCATCAAGGTGAGACCCAAAAAGAGCTCTCCGAGGTTGGGTAGTTGTGCCAAACTAGCACCTCGTTACTGTGGTCCATTTGAAACACTGTCTAGGATTGGACATGTAGCTTATCAATTAGCATTACCTCCGAATTTAAGAGTTCATAATGTTTGTCACATTTATGTATTAAAGAAATATGTTCATGATGCCACTCATGTTGTTAACTGGAATGATGTACAGGTGGAACTAGAAGGAGATTTTCTGGTGGAAACAGACTGTATCCTCAGGTGGAGGGAGATCACACTTCGGAACCGCACCATTGGTCAAGTGAAGGTGCAATGGAAGCACCTTTGTCCAGAGGAAGCCACCTGGGAATTGGAAAGTAATATGCGGGATGCATATCCAATTCTATTCCAGGGGAATTCTGAGGATGAAGAATAAATAACATCAAGGATGATGTTATAATTTATGGGGGTGTGTATGTCACATGCCCCAATTTTGCAAAAACAATTTTATATTATTTAGGAAACCATATGTTAAATTTTATGCTAAGTTGTAATTGATGACCGAGTGGGGTCAAGGTTATTTGATGTAAATTCTGAATATTTTATTATAAATAAATAAATGAGGAGACAACAGCTTAGGAGAGTTGTTAAAAGAGTGTTTACTGGTCAAATTGGTGGAGAAGATTGGGTGGAGAGCAAACTGACATGTGGCAGCATCCTCAAACCACTTCCAACTATTGCAGGTGGAAACCTCCCTACATTTGTGGTCATTATTTCCCAAGAAAGTGGAATCAGAACAGGTGGCTCAGCTAATGAAAACTGACCCAAAATACCTAGGCAATCTTTATAAAAATTCCCATTGAAAAGAGCTGAGGCTGCTCATTCTAGAGAAGTGATCATTCAGGTTGAATGACTGTACTTCAGAGAAATTCAATGGAAGAGAAATTTGGAAAGTGTTTGAGGGGATAACTGTTGATTGATCTAGTGTAGCTTTTAAGTTGAAGATCATACTGCTGAAAGCGAAGTATTTTTTTACTGAGGTATTGAACTAGTTAGTTGATAGAGGGTTCTACTGTTTGCATTCTCCACCAGTTCTCAGCCAAGAAGACCAAGAACAAGCTCGGGGGTCCTGAGGAAGCGTTGTTTGAGCGCTCTCTAGGAGATTGGTAGGGAGGAATGACCTCCTAAATCTATTGTCATGTTTCCTCAATCGATTCTATGGTATTTTATTTTACTGTGTTAAGTTAAATAAATCTTAGTTTGACTGCTACATGAATGTTAAAAATTCAGTTTGGGAAATGTTAGAATTGGTATTCTTATTATATTTTTAAAGAAGTGAAATCGATTTAGAAATTAATGTGTTAGAATGAAAATAAATTTCTAGATTGTGTTTTTCCACACCTGAAAACTAGGTCATACTCTAGCATAGTTAGAATGCTTTAAGTAGATGAAAGAAATTCATAAGAGAATGAAAATAATAGATAGGATTATGTATTTGTAGATAGCAGAGTAATTTATTTCAAAGTTTAGATTATTATGAAAGGAACAGTGTTATGGTTTATTTGTGTTTACTGTTTTACTAAGTATACCTAAATAAAAATGTTGGAAAAGAAACAGTAAAAGCTTCACTAGAGTTATAATAAAAAGTATACTAATACAATAAAAGTGATAGAAGATACACTTAAGTATATAAACAAGGTATTAACCACACAAATTATCTTTTAAATCTTTTAACTAAAATATTAAACTATTACTTAATATAAACCAGAATAGGGTTATGTTTACAAACCCTTTATTTATGAAAAGTAAACAGAGCTTTGAATCATTTTTAAGTTACAGAGCAGTAAATAAATACAAATGTAAATGTAAACAATAAATAGAATAAAAACTAAGAAATTTCTTATTAGGGAAATACTTATATTACTAGACAAGCTTATAACCTGTGCAAGATAAACATGAGGGTCGAAACCCTAGCATTTCATTTATCTTCTTATAAATTAATTTATAAAAGTTTTTAAACACATATATTGATAATTGAGTAAACAAATTAAACTAGAATACTATAAGTTATGCGTTAGACTGATTACAGTCTTATCTCAAAAACTTACATTATATTTATAAGATCTTTATTTTTAATAATACTTCATAAACATGTTAAATAACATCAATACTCATGTAATAACGAAATAAACGCAAACAGAAACTAGTGCTCAATTAAAAATTAATTTAAGAATACATCTATACAAGGGTTCTCTTTGAGTAAACCCTAGCTATTCTACCCAAAACCAATAAGTATAATTTATAAAATTTACTTTACGACTAATCTACAGTCTTTATAATAACATTATTTAATTACAAGAGACATAATTACTAGTAAATTTATTTCACTGACAGTAAAGAAGAACCACCTATTTTACAGTAATATCATTTACAAGACAAAGTATAAATAACAGATTATTCGAAACAAAAGTCAATTTAAAACCATGAGTACAGGAGAAACCACCATATCTTAAGATTCAAAGTATGATATTACCAAGCCGTAAGGCTGTAATCCCTATTACAATTCAAGAAAAAAAACTAAATACAAGTCACGGCTCATGAGCTGGAGCTACCCAGCAACATGCAATGTTTTTTACAACAAAAACTAAGTAATAACTGAAACTAAACATCTAAACAATGGAGATACTGAAGTCGTGTTTCCTTTCCAATTGTAATCCTTTTCCTTTAACCATTGCAAGCAAGGAGATGCCACGTTAAACCAGGGATTACCCATTTTGGCCATGAAGTCAACCTGCGTTGGAGAGGTTTCTTCCCAAGCCTAAAAACGAACTGTAACTTGCAAGCGAGACCAAATGCCTTAGTTGATGCTGTATTTTCTAATACTAAAACTATAACTCAAATTTTATAATAATAGTAGGGTATAACCTTTACCTGTAAGCAAATAAATATGGAGCCAAGGAGATAATTGAACAGCACAATGAAAAACACCTTGAAGAAACAAACCCTCGTGCTAATATGTGACAGAGGCAGTGGGGTTCTCATTCCAAAACTTACACTGACGATGGAGTAGGTTAAAAGCTATGGAAAGGGTAATGTTATGGCCCAAAACTATAAACTATTGATAGAGTAAAACCACTCTCACAATGATACAACGCTTACAGAAAGAAATCAAGATACGAGTTGTGTATCACTCAACTCTTATACAAGAGTTGCAGCACTTAACTACACTCAAAATAGAGCTGTAAAACATGAACAAGCGAGCCTCTCATGGATGTGAAAAAACCAGATAGTGAAGAGACAAACCCTTGAAGAAGAATGAAGAATATAGGGTTACGTTGTAATTTTTTAAATTGTCCATTGCACGGTGGAGGCGTCTCCACGTGCCCACTAAAATTTTTACTCAGCAGTGGGTTGATCACTATAGTCTCCTGCACTGTCGGATAGAACATGTTATTACCAATGATTTAAATCATACCACAATGATAATGTTAGTTATAAAGTCAAACTCATATCATTACATTGGTAAACAATAAAGTCAAGCAATGGTAAAGAAAAAGACATATGTTTGTATCGTATTCCTTTATGTTATGAAAATTTGTAATCATTCGTTGCTAAGACATTTATGTAAAGATCAATAGTAGAGTATATTCCCTTGATCATGAGTCGATAGTAATACTATTGACCATTCATACAAACATTATGATACATGATTATGTTATTATAAATAGTGTTATGTACACACATGTGGGTAAGAAATTAGTTTATAAATCAACTCTATGTAAGTAAAAGTAAGTAGTACTTACATCCTAGAATAACTCTTACATTTGTATATAGTCTATAGTGCCACATTGTAAGTTGAACTACTTGGTGGTTAGTGATCTTTTGGTTTCCATAAGGAACCAAACTCTAAATGAATCCAACCAATGTTTAGACTGGACTTGGTAAATATAAGGTAGTAAAACTAAGGTAATGTAATTTTACCACGATACTTATAACTTGATGACTATTTGTGCAAGTGAACATTTATAATTGTATATAATAATAATAAGTAGATAATTCTTCTCTACTAGAGTAAAATTAAAGTAGAACTAAGTGTTCTATGGTAAACTTCCTCTCTGAAAGTATTAGAACAATATTCATGCTCATAAGCAGCTTATTAAATTTTAGACATAGCATTAGCAGTAATTTCATGCTTCAGTAAAAGTGCTTCTATATAAATCGCGAGTAACTTTATGTTTACAATGGTAAAAATGAGAATTGGAAGTAGAAGACATGTTGGTAAAATACATTGATATGTTAAGGATATGTGTCTTCACGACTAACTTAAAATACTATCATAAGAATCAAAACAACAAAGGAAGTACTTTAACTCATCGTAGCCTTGATTTTAATAATCAAATTTATACTCTAGCATTTTTATTATGCTAAGAAGTACTTCTTGACTTAACGCAAAAACAAACTCCTACTTATTCAAAATTTACTTGCTTAACTTGTAATAATTAGAAATCCAGCTGAGCTAGCAATTGCTAAGTAAGCCCTAGTTTAGAACATAGATTCTCACGTACTTGACAAGAGCAAATCATCAGTGTAGTTAGAAGCAGCTAAATGTAGGACATATACTTAACATATCAAAATTAAAATGGTATTAATTTTTATGTGTTGAAGTTAGTCACTACTTTTGTTAACTATTTCATTTTTGCACTAGTCGCTAGTAGTTATCAAACTGCGACATTAGACATTTTATGTTACATTAAAAATTTTAAATTTTTGTGAAAATTCGGTGTTATGAC
This sequence comes from Pseudotsuga menziesii, assembly GCA_001517045.1. Taxonomy (NCBI): domain Eukaryota; kingdom Viridiplantae; phylum Streptophyta; class Pinopsida; order Pinales; family Pinaceae; genus Pseudotsuga; species Pseudotsuga menziesii. The sequence goes on from LPNX010390437.1 coordinate 891,932, forward strand.
AACAACATTATTTTATAGGCTTCCATTGACTTAGGTCAATGTGACCTAGGTATGAATGCATGTGCATTGCATCAAGACAACTTGTTTAGTTACTGTATTATGGAAACCATTCCCTTATTGTTGTTTAAATCTAATTATGCATGGATTTGAAGCCAAATTGAAAGAGTTCACCCTCTCTTTTAGTAGTTATATTTTACCATTTGAATGAGACTTCATTAATTCCTACTTAATTCCTAAGTATTCCATGCTGAGACTGTTGATTTGTGTAACAAATTGCCTCTTCTTCTCTAAGAAAAATAATTTGCAGCAGTGATTAATAATTTCCTTTAGTAGATGCACCCTAGTTGACTGTTGTTGATACAAAACACGTAACCTCTCCTCTAATTGTGCCTTTGTATGTAAGATAATTCCATATAACCAGAACACAAATCTGATATTTTTTAAAGAATAGAACAAAAGTTTAAGTTGCACCTTCTTGCATGCATAACAATTTCAGATCATCATCCCAAGGTGTGCCTTGCTTCTATGAGTGTGTATCAACTACCCAAGTCATAACAAGTGCACTTTCCTAGTGTAAATGCCAACTTCAATATAAACCAACCTTCATTTATTGTTCCCTAAACTAGAACACCAATTCTCCTTGGCTACATCCCTTTACATGGAGAACTTAAAATAACAACCAAAGGTGCAACCTCTCAAGAATAGCAACTAAATGCTAGACATAACCAATGATGCATTCGTCCTTATCACATGTAAGTCTTGTTAATCCCCAGTTCAAATTGAGTATAAGATAATGTTGAAGTCCAAGTTGAGTTAACTAATTTGTTTGTGCACATTTAACTAAAGTTTTATTATTTTATCTGAAGTGGAATAGCACACGTAGTTACTAAGAAAGTGTGCCTTTTCTAACATGTAGATATATGCTTGTATGTTTCTCCTTTGTTGGACTCCACTTTCAGTGACCTCGAGTGAGATATTTGCCTCACCTATGTACACTAGCAATATATCAAAGTTTCAATGGATTGGAGTATGGACTATTTAAGATTCAACTTGAATGGGTAGGCATCACTTTCTTCTAAACAATGGGGGAAATTCAAGATAATCACTTCTAGGTGTATTGTTTGAAAAAATTGACTTCCCATCACGATAAACCATTGAAATACAAGGTATCAATAGCCTATAGGCGCTTCAACAACAAACAACCTCATATTTGGCAGATGCTTCGGCCTAGAATCTATTAAAATCTGTGATGAAATATCTTGTTCTTTGTTTTTTATATTCTTCAGTCATTGGTAAGAGAATTTGAATAACATGTAGTAGGTTCCCATGGTTTTCCCTTGGCCCTTTCTCAATATCCATTTTGAAATTTGAATAACTTGTTTCTAGTTCATCTCATGCTAAATTTTTATCAGAGTATTCTTGTTTGTAGTTCTCATATTAGTCATCAAAATTGTACTCTTGACTTATTTGTAGAATTACTACGTCAAGATGGGATGAGAGGCCAGTCAAAAGGTCTTACATGAAAATATTTTTCCAAGTCAACAACAAAAGCACACTTTTTTCTTAGTAAATATTTGTCATGATCTCTAGTGGTAGAAAATTGAAACTAAAATGTAGCATGGCATGGATGGTCAACATTCATTTTCCCATCACCATTGTTAAAGAAATATCCAAACTATTAGGTCCTGGACTATCTTTTGAAATCATTCCTGGTGCACTCTGATTTACTAATGGAAGAAATTTATATGATTGAAAAATTTCTCCATGACCTTGAATCTTGAGCACATAATTGACAATCCATGACTTGTTGAAAAGATGAAATGTAGGGATGCTTATGTAATAACTCTTTAAATGCTAATATCATGAAAGAATCCCCATCTTCTGTAATCCTTTTATATCCTCCATGTCTAGTGCTTGATGTTTTTGTGATTTGACAATTCTTACAACATAGTCTGTTTTCTAAAATGATTCATAATCCAAGATACACCTTTGACCATGTCTTATATTTGAATGTGACTTGTCCCTATCTAAATTCCATGGTTCTCTTTTAGTTAGGCTTGGATTATTATGAAAACCTGCTAGAAATGCATTTCGATTGTACACAAAGGTCAGATCTAAAAATCATGCATAAAAGGTGCTAAGGATTCCATTGCAATTATCATCCCTCCAAAACCTATTTACTACATGCTATAAATAAATACTTTACATTGGGGTTTACTTCTGAATGTGGGCCCTTGAGTACTATACTCGGTTGAATTTTTCACTCATATTTAACAATAGTATCACCTTCAAATTTGCCTCCTAATTAAGACTGCCATTATGTCAAAACCTCATATGAATGTATTCTTGACTGAGAAATTACAAAATCATTAGGAAAAATATTCCTTCAACATCCAAAGGAGATCGATAATGTTCCTTAGCTATATGAATGTATTTGGGTAAATTTGTGTGTTAATAGGAGCTCATTGATTCGAAGGATGATTTGCAGATTTCAGAAAAAATAGATTCAAATCAACAAGCTTTTGGAGGTGCGGAGGATTCCACTTTACCATTATTTTCATCTAAAATGTCTAGTTGTTTTACCCGGACATTATAGGATACACACGAGCATTTTGGAGCTCCTAATACTTATTTTGGATAACTCATCTTCCTAATACATTTCTGAATTATGTGGCATTGATGTCTTCCATCATAGGATTCCTAATGAGTTTGGAGTTACATATGAACCCAATTAGGATCAAATATTTAAAGCATATCCTTACACTTCTTCCATGCATATTTTAATTTGCCACAAGCCACCCAAATTGCACCACCACCTTGATAACCCTCCCATTCCACCATGTCTAATTATTCACACACAAACCATTCCACGTCGACAAACTCGCTATACTAGCAACGAACATTTGCATCGCTAGTATAGCAAGTTCGTCGGATTTAAAAAAATAATAATTTGCCTTCTATCCTTATAGTGACGCACCATTCATTGCTATACCCATGCTATTTTGTTGCTAAAGCAATGCACATTCCATCGCAAAAGTTTATTTTTTTTTGTAAAAAAATGGATGCCCGTCACTATAGAGACACATAGTTCGTCGCTACACCCACACCATTTCGTCGCTAAAGCAATGAAAGAAATAAATTTATTGACAAATAGAGTTTCCTACATCTAAAACCCTTTCATGATCGGTCTTAGCTCAAATATGCTCACTATAATAATTATGAATAGTCATGAGTATAGATAGAATAGTCATGAAAGGATCCGATCTCTCATGCCTGTGAATATAAGGATCCAATCTCTCACACCACCGACCGTAGCTAAAGAGGAAGGAGGGTCGGTGCCATTGAATTATGCTTGAAAGTCAGGTTTGAGACTGATCCTATCTACCTCTCATCTCTCATGCCCGTCTTATTCAATTTATTAAGAACAAATATCTTTCCAACATCATAAATCCATGGTTGTTCCATTGAAGTGGAAAAGGTTAGTTCCTAGCTCGCAGTAACATGAGAAAAACAGAGCTCTCAATGTGAGAAATAAAACCAACCACCCATGGAAACAATTCTAGTGATGCTACCCTCAATTATTCCCCAACACTTCCACTGGAAATCTCCGAGGGAATCCAAAAATTGAAGCCAATCTCAGATTTATCATATACCAAAACTATGCAGGAAAACATTACAGGAGGTATCCCAAGATACATAGAAAATGCAAGGAGCCTAAAAATATGTATGTAGAAGATGTAATGTAACTGTCGAGTTCACGAACAGGTAGGAGAGCATTACAAGCTATGCAGGAAACCATTGTAATATTTTTGACCTATTTGCACTGTTCATGGAAGTGCTAGATAATTCACTGGAGGCAAGGCCATAAGCACCAATGTCAGCCACCAGATACTGTTAATTCAAGTGTCTTGGTTTCATATATCTCTTCTGATTGTAGTGAAGGGGATTCAACAATTTTTTCAGAGATGCAGCAAACAAGGCCTTTTATTCTAGATTTAAAATATCCAAGACTTTTTATTCAATTATTCTTTCCATATGAGTACTTTCCCAATATTTTCAACTGGGACAATCTGGAATTTCCACCCCATGGATTGATAACTTGTGGAAACAGGTAATCTTAGCCTACACCTGTGGAAATTATAATAATGCATCACTATATAACATGATTCCTACATACTATCAGGGAATGTATGGCATCAAATTCATAGTTTCTGTGGATGGATTTCTTAGTGTGTGGTCTCCAAATGATTTATGAGATGGAATTCATATTTTTAAACTAAATATATCATGCTAGAGATTATGAAATTTGATGTTCCTACAGTCATGTTGATTATATCCTAATCATAAACTTCCTTATTTTATTGTTAAAATAAATCTTATCTTGTCAATATGTACATTGTTCTGTGAAAAAATTCGTAGCCAACAGATTTTATCAATGTTACATGGGGACACGTTCCCCAGGGTCAAGCATTATACTTTTAAATAGTAAAACTTTGTTTTTGACTTAGTTGGTAGATATCTTTTGAATTCTCTCTTAATAATTGCTTTAGTCCTACTAACCTATTTTGGCCATTAAGAGACATTTATGTAATCTGCTCCTCTTTGCCTTTCACCGAACGTGTAAAGATTTCCTCAATACAAATAACTGTATTTGATCTAATTTATTTTCTAATTCTAAGATCTATGAATTTGTCATTTGTATTATATATTTACATATATGTTTTTGTAATTAATCTCTTGCAGAGTACTAAAGGAAAAGCATCGAGTTTTAAGTGGTTGATTAGTAAAAGTTGTACATCAAAAGGAGAACTATTAAAATCAAAACCTGAAGCTATATTGAAGACATCATATTCTCAAATGTCGAACATCACTATTAATGGCATACTGGAGAAGGTATTTCTACTCATCTGTTTCTTTATTGAATATATGGAGAGATTGACTTGCTGTGGTGTTCCAACTTACACATGTGTCTAGAATCCAGATTGCTTTGGAAATTAATTTCTAATAGTTTGCTTTCCAGTCATTGGTTATAGAAAAATTGGCTTTAGATTGAAGTCTAATTTCTATTAGGGAAGCCGAATTGAAGTCTATTTTCAAATTTCTGGTGGAACTCCCTTCCTCTAGATCGAAGGAATATGAAAGTCATTTTAACGTGTACATCGGGAACAATTCAAGTAAACAACTGCATTAAATTAGTCCCTTTTCGCTGCTTTAACATAGACCTTTATTGGGTGAGGCAATCTCGTCAAGATTTGAATTCAGGTCATTGGTTGCCCCACTTATCACTAGAGGACAACTTGACTACCCCACTTATCACTAGAGCACAAGTTGTTTATAGAAAAGTACAATTGTTTTTTTTAACTTAATAAGATCTTGCTATAATGTACATCCTTCACCCAGAAACAATCATTTTTCCCATAGAATGCAAGGTTATAGGCAATATTACGAAGTGGACAAGAAAATAGAGGAAGTAGTTTACATTGTGTATCTCAATCATTTTCCTCCAATCAGCCATCTTGGAATTTCACATGTATTTTCGATATGTTTACTGCTTGTTTCAATCTTCCTTTCACCTGGGATTCGGGGATGCCTATGCACTCCCTTTATAGCTGTTAGTTCTTGTTCTACTCTTGACTCTCATTGACCTATTTTGTTAATTTGTGCAATAATGAAATTGCATTTTCTCTATTTGTACTTTAATTTTTTTTTAAATATATATATATATATATATATATATATATATATATATATACATATATATATATTTTATTCTAACCAAAACCTTGTGGGGAATCTAAGGGATGCTTACTCATATTCGTAGAAGGCATCTCTAGTGATTCCCTTGGTGTAAACTAATGTACCTAGCCCAAGAGATTCAAATCAAGAACCTGTTAGTATGGAACCAACCAAATGTCTAAAAACATTGACAACAAACAGTTTAGCAAACCCCTCAAGCTATTAATAATATTTACTTTTCTAAAAAAAATTATATATTTATTTATGCTACAACTCTCCCTTCAATTTTAAATGGTGCATATAGGTGCTTTTTTTAATATTTTGGTTGATAGCATTTTTGTTGTGCTATTTCTTACTAATATTTTCTGATAAGTCCCACAAATATGACTGCTCGTGTACCTTTTTGAGTCCTTGTTTGTATATAAATCCAGGTTCCAGAACTTGAATAGACACCCATTTGTAATATTAGTCAGGTTGTGGTCTGGTGGTAAGTGGGGGTACTTATCACCACAATGACTGAGGTTCAAACCGTAGCGGGTTTACGCTACTCAATAAATGACTCTATTAAATTAGAAAATGGATCGTGTTGTACCTATTTATTCATAACATTTGTTGTACATGAACTAGAGTTTCATAGTCCCTTCATCTAAATAAAAGGGTGGCCCACTAGTAGAAAAAAGATACCCCATTGCAAAGATTATCACTTGACAGTATTCAGTCATAAGTGCAGTCTGATATGAACAGTAGAGGGCGGTTTGTTGCTTTTAAATCTTCAATGTTATTACAATGTCCATTTATTTTGTTTATGTTTTTAGAATAATCAACCCATAGTTACCTACCTTAGACATTAATTAAATCATTTTTTTCTTATTACCTAGTCTCCTAGATTCCACTCTATGCTAGTTTCCTTCTACATGTCATAGAAGTCAACACTTGCTAAAACTGAGTCATGAAGTGCTTGGGAAACCTCTTGGAAACCATATTTAGCATGTCTTCTTTATTCCATATCCTCCAAAGCGCATATCTGCTTTTTCTGTAAAGCTGCCTGTTTTATTGAGAATTAAGGCAAAAGGAAAAGCTAGACTAGGTGTAGTTGACTTGTGTTTTTCCCACATCACCCTCCATCCTTTTCTCCTAATCAAAGAATGTATGAGTTGTATTTTCATCCCTTATTATCTTTCCTACTTGAATTTTCCAATTCATGAGCATCTCAGTGGATTTGGAAACTGCTTTATGCACCTATGGGCGATTTGACTAGATTTAGTAAGCCTACTTTTTGACTATTTCGAATGGAATCCTTATGCACTCAAATATCTCATGTAATTTTATATTTAAGCAGCCTATTCCTTCACAATTTTGTATATTGTACACTTATTCAATACAGATTAGTGTTATGCTCCAAATCCAGTCTCCTTTGATGTTAATTTTGCATGTTTGATTAGCAATTTTGTGAGTGTAATTTTTCTATCACTTGGGTTTAATTTCTACATGGTATCAGAGCCTTTGTATATTGATTTATCTCCTTCCATATTTCTATTTCAGGTTCGACATCTTGACTGGGAGTATATTTTGCTGACTGAAGGGAACATTTTCTGAGCTATGGGCCTATCTTAGAATGTCATCTTGACTCCATTTAATTTTTTTGAATGGAAAGCTGAGATGGAGATATTGTTGAGAGAAAAATTTCTCTATAGGATTACTATGGAAACTGAGGCAGAGCCCAATGTAGCTGCAGAGAAAATCAAATGGCATAACAAGAGGGATGAGGCCTATCGTCTTTTGTGTCTGAGCATTTCAAGTGAACTCCTCTTCCATCTTGATGGATTGACATCACCTAATGAAATGTGGGAGAAGCTTGTAGATATTTTTGGTAAGATAGATGAGATGAGAGGACATGAAATCGATAATGAGCTGATCTCCTTGAGTCCCAGTAGCATCAAATCTTTACAACTCTATTTTTTCAAGTTTAAAGCCCTTGTTTTGCAGCTAAAAGAGTGTGGAATTGAAAAGAAGGAAGAGAAACTAGTTTTTTCCATACTCTCGAAGCTTGGCCCTGACTATTCACTGTTTTTTTGACCTTCCATGCCACCAAGTTGACAGCTCGAGCCTAGAAGATGCCTAAGCTTACAGAGTTCATGGAATCCCTCACATAGGAACAAGATAAGTTGGTGATGATGGGCACCATCAAACCTTCCAAAGACCAATATTTGGTTGCTAGAGATTCAAGGATGGATTCAAAAATCAAGAAAAAAGCTAAAAATCCACCTGAGCAAAAGAGATACAAGAACACGTCTCAAGACGAGCCCTAAGGCTCCAAGAATAACTTCCAGAAGAAGAAGAACAAAGGAGAAATGAGCAAGTGCACATACTGTAGTAAGGGCCATCATTATGAGAGCTCTTGTATGAATAAGCAAATTGACATTTTGACCTAACTCCTGGAGAAGAATAACATCTCCCTTCCTGATTGCTCAAAGAAGAGGGAAGGAGGATCAAATTCAGAGGACAGAGAGAGAGTATATGCTTTAGTTGTTGGCACATCAAGCTCACCTAGCTTCATCATAGACTCTGGAGCTTATAGACATATGGTTTCGACAAAAGAGGCATTCTCCTCTCTTGACATGTTGAAAGGTCCACCAATAGTTTTGGGAGATGACTCTCTCACTGACAGTTTGGGAAAAGGAAGGATTGATCTTGACCATAGTAAGTTCAATAATGTGTTGTATGTTCCAGGTCTTGCCTCTAATCACTTGTCAGTGTATCATATGACTCACACTGGGTCTCCAAAGAATGTCATCTTCTCCCCTGATGATGTTGAAATCACTGAGATTTTGAATGGTAAAGTCATAGCAAAAGGTGTTGTTGATCACACTTCGAAGGTATACATGTTTTACCATTTTCTACCCTACTCAAAGCCCTCTGCTCATCTAATTCATGATAATGAGGAAAGCAAGCTTTGGCATGAAAGATTTGGCCATCTTAACTACAAGTATCTTTCTGATTTGAGTGAAAAATATATGGTCATAGGGTTACCAAAGATCAAGTTTTCCAAAGGACTCTGTCAAGGTTGTATCTTAGGAAAACACCTAGAGCACAAATTTGAGAGAGCTAGTCATGAGAGACCCTCTGCACCTCTTGAGTTGATCCTCAGTGACATTGCTGGTCCATTTCCTCATATGTCAATGAGTCAAGCCAAATATGCATTGACCTTCATAGATTATTTTTCTAGGTATTGTTGGGTTTACTTCCTAAAGCATAAGTCTAAAGTTTTTGACCTCTTCAAAGTCTTTAAGGCCTTGGTTGGAAACCAGTCTGGGATGAGACTCAAGATCCTCAGATCTGAAAATGGTGGTGAGTATGTCAAGTTTGATTTCATTCAGTATTGTAAATATGCATTCATTCAGATGCAACATTCGATCCCTTACACACCATAGCAAAATGGTGTCGCTGAGAGAAAGAACAGGTCACTAAAGGAGATGGCAACCTGCATGATGAAGTCTAAGACTTTTCCACCAAAGTTTTGGGCCAAGGCTATAACCTGTCCATCCTACATCCAGAATAGGGTGCCTCATAAGCAGCTTTATGGTATGAATCATTTCGAAGCTTGGAGTGGGCACAAGCCAGATGTGACCCATTTCAGGATTTTTGGCTCAAAGGATTGGGCTATAATTCCAACTGAAAAGAGAAAGGATTTGCAGCCCCAAAGCCAAGAGTGCCTATTTCTTGGGTATTCTAAAGATTCAAAAGGGTACAATTTGATCAACTTGAGAACTAACAAAGCCTTCATTGAAAGAAGTGTCCAGTTCCAAGAAGAGCCTTTAGTAGCAGTTGAAGTTGGAGAGTCTTCTTCACCACCAGATCCATTGATTGTAAGTTGAGAGACTAATGAGTTTGTTGATTCTGATATGTCTGATAATGATGATTTGATTGCATATATTGACATTCCTACAATACTAAAATGGTCAGCAAATACCATTCATGCAGCTGGGGAACTAGCTAGAAATCCTAGTGACACTAGGAGGACTAGATCTCAGTTTGATAGTGCCTTGTGTATGAAATTTCCTTTATTTGCTGAAAAGTGCTATTTGATGTTTGAATTATATCCATAGACATATGAATATGAAACACATGATCCAATATGGAAAACAACCATGAAAGAAGAATTCAACTCACTCCATAAGAACAACACTTGGGAACTGGTTGATCTTCTCCCAGGGAGGAAGCTAGTTCAATGTAAGTGGGTTTTCAAGACTAATTTTGCTGTGGATGGTTCACCTTTGAAATATAAATCAATATTGGTAGCCAAGGGCTACTCACAAGTACATGGTATTGACTACAATGAAACGTTTTCACCAGTGGCAAAGATGGACTCCATAAGGCTAGCTTTAGCCATTGTAGCTTCAAAGTAGTGGGAGGTACATCACATGGATGTGAAGTGTGCTTTCCTAAATGGAGATCTCACTGAAGATATTTAAATGTAGAAACCTGAATGGTTTGTTTATAAGCCATCCTTTTTGTGTAGGTTAAATAAATCATTGTACAGGCTCAAGCAATCCCCCAGGGCTTGGTATGCCAAGATTGATGCCTTTCTGCTGTCATTGAGTTTTGTTTGATGCAAGTCTGATCCTAATGTTTATTTGAAGCTGATTCATGGTTCTTTGATGATTATTTTCTTGTATGTGCATGACCTTCTGATTACAGAAATTTCAAAGAAAGAGATTGCCTCCTCGAAGGATGCAATGAACCATTCATTTTCTATGACAGATTTTGGATTGTTGAGCCAATTTTTGGGTCTTGAAATTGCTCAATCCCAAAATGGAATCAAGGTACATCAGTCCAAGTATGCCTTATATTTTCTAAACAATTTCAACATGAAATATTGTAATACTCCTTTCCTTTCATGAGTTAAGCTTAAAGAAGCACGTTCTTCTCCTATGGTAAATAATACATTGTATAGGCAGTTGATTGGGTGTTTGATTTATCTTACACACACTCGACCTGATCTATCTTATGCAGTTAGTGTGGCTTCAACATACATGGATCAGCCTCATGATATCCATTAGAGAGCAGCCAAAGGGATCCTTAACTTTGTTCAAGGAACAATAACTCATGGGATCTTCTACAAAGCTAAATCTGATCTTGATTTGATTGGGTTTACTGACAGTTGATTGGGCAGGTGACAACACAGATCAAAAGTCAACATCAGGATATGTGTTCATGCTTACAGAAGGACAAATCAACTGGTCAAGAAATAAGCAGAGTGCCATAGCACTCTCATCTACATAAGCAGAGTATAGAGGAGTTGTAAATGCAATAACTCAATGTTTGTGGTTGCAGGGAATACTTGGAAAATGTGGCTTCGAATCAGAGTTTTCAACTATTATCTACTATGATAATCAGAGTACCATTCAAATATGCAATGATCTAGTTCAGAGACAATGAACCAAACACATTGAGATACATATGAACTACATCAGACAGCTTGTGCATGATGGCACCATTCATCTACTCTTCTGTGCATCTTCAGAACAAGTAGTGGACATATTCACCAAAGTTTTTTGTGAGAAGACATTCAGCAATATCAAATCACTGCTGGGGATTTTGGATCATGCTGTAAAGCATGATTGATGACAAGATTTTCAATATTTGTTTTACTGTCCATGTTTAAGGGAGGATTTTCCCATTGGGTTTTTGCCTCTTTCCTTGGTTGTGTGGACAAGCAGTATGTAAAGGGTGACTAAGCCTTGTTGCTAGGCCCTATATTTTTTTGACATTTATTCATAAAGTCAGGCTTAAGGGGGGTGTTAGAATAATCAACCCATAGTTACCTACCTTAGATGTTAATTAAATCATTTTTGTCTCATTACCTAGTCTCCTAGATTCCACTCTATGCTAGTTTCCTTCTACATGTCATAGAGGTCAACACTTGCTAAAAATGAGTCATGGAGCACTTGGGAAACCTCCTGGAAACCATATTTAGCATGTCTACTCTATTCCAGATCCTCCAAAGCACATATCTGCTTTTTTGTAAAGCTTCCTGTTTTATTGAGAATTAAGGCAAAAGGAAAAGCTAGACTAGGTGTAGTTGACTTGTTTTTTTCCCACATCATCCTCCATCCTTTTATCCTAATAAAAGCATGTATGAGTTGTCTTTCCATCCCCTATTAGCTTTCCTACTTTACTTTGCCAATTCATGAGAAACTTAGTGGATTTGGAAACTGCCTTATGCACCTATGGGGGATTTGACTAGATTTAGTAAGCCTACTTTTTGACTATTTCGAATGGAATCCTTATGCATTCTAATATCTCATGTAATTATATATTGCAGTAGTCTATTACTTCATAAGGTTGGCTATTATACACTTATTCAATACAGATTAGTGTTATGCTCCAAATTCAGTCTCCTTTGATGTTAATTTTGCATGTTTGATTAACAAGTTTGTGAGTGTAATTGTTCTATCACTTGGGTTAAATTAGACATATGTGTTCTCTTTTTTCTTGTAATATTGGTTTCTTTATTTTTTACACTATTTGAACCTTTTTTCAGACACCTTGATTTATAGTGCTACTTCATTTCTTACTCAGAAAATGTCATTTTAGAAATTGTACTATCTGTATCCATAGAAGGTTTTGAGATCTAGTTTGATTCTCTTATTTCCGAGATGATCCTATCTGCAAAGTGTAACTATATATTCTATTTATTTTATGATGCATCCCCTTTAGAGGTAGGAAATTGCAATGAAAGAATATTTGGTTATTGCATGTTACTTCTCAAATAGAGGTGTTGTTCTTTATCAAATTTTACTTATGCATGTTACTGGGAAGAGCAAAGATTATAGATACATGGCAACATCTGATTTGTTGAATGAGTTGAGCAAGTACACATTTAAAGATAAATAACGATTTGGAGATTAAAATACCAAAGACTGTACTTCAAGAACTTGATGATGTAGCTGGGGACGTCTCTGGGCTTGTAGTAAAATGGTTTGTTGTTTCTTTACTTGTTTAAATATTTTCTTCAATTATTGAGAATAACTCTGGAATCCTGTCTCTAGGCTTGCAATGAAATTAAGAATAACTCTGGGAATGCTACAAGTATTGAGAATTTATTGGGAGTTCTTTTCTTTACTGGATTGTTTTTGCTGGCTAAAGAGTTTTAATTCATAAATCCAAATTTTTGGTGCAAATTACATGACATTTCAGTTATTAGATGGTAGTATGTCAAATATGGTTTCCTCTTTGTTTCAATTGTATATTGGTTTCTAGCAATTGCTTTTAACATTAATCCAACCCTAAAGTTATGCTTTGATAAGTAGTTACTCTTGTCTGAATATTTCTTGGCAGATTCTAGGCATAATTGGTATAACAATTGTTAAACCTCCCATGCAAGCAAAACTTGTCACTTGATCTTCATTGTGGTCAAAATTCACATCAATAACTTGTTGCATATATGATGAATTGTATAAAATGATAAATAGTGAATTGGTCATTTAAGATTGTGGATGAATTTGATCATTAAGACTGTATACAAATATGGTCACTAAATATCTAAGATCATAGACTAAGGTCATTTAATAATCTAGCTTTACTCATCTAATATTTTGAAAGATCTAAGATCATAGACTAAGGCCATTTAAGAATCTAGCTTTGTTCATCTAAGATTGTGTATCATCTAAGGGCTGCTAGCTGGATAGCCAAATCTTTGAGGCTCATAGGTTAGCACAAAGCTGGATAGCCAAACTTTATCTAAATAGTAAATACAACAACGGTGTTCATGTATCCAATATGGAACTACCACTGCAATTTGGTTTCCCTTTTATTTATTCACAAAGACAATATTACATGCATGGATATATGTTCTTTGTGTAATATTTTGCTTATACTATTGGAATTTTTTGAAATCTGTGTGACAATGTCTCAAAAAATTATTTATAATTTCTCAATAATTTTAAATTAGGAAGAACTTTCCAAAGGCATATTCATATGCCTGATGAAAGTAGTAATGAGAGCCATATTTGTTCTTGAAAGGATGGGGGATCAGTAACTCGACAGAGTGACATGGTCTAGGCCCAATATAAAGCCAAATGGCTTCCAATACCCCCATAGGATATATGTCATATGCAATAGTTTGCATGTCACATGTATCAGAATCTTGCGACTCAGTCTAGAGCTGAGATGTGCCCATAGGGGGGGGCCTAATGTTTCAGCCAAGCCACTACAGGACAATGTGACAATTATTGGCTAAACATGTCATTGGTAGGATTTGACACTGGGTGGGGCAGCTAGCAAACTCACACTCCACCAGTTAAGTTATGACCCTGTGACTGTAATGGGAGACATCTTAAAGAATGCCAACTTTAAGTTCATAGTTATAGCAGTGTATTTTCTGTGTGCTGAGTCTGTAATAGTTTCTAAAACATTATAGCCATGAAGTTACATTTATGTTTCTTGGAATATCTTTTATGATAGACTGATATATTCTTTTTGTACTCTTGCAGCCTTGTCCCAATGGTAAAGAAAGTAAGTGAGGACAAAGTTGTTGAAATGGAAAACACATTGTGCAATAGATTGCTGAATGGAAAAGAACAATAGCATGACATTGTTAACATAGCTTTGAAGATAATTGTTTCTGAAATTGCCAACCAAAGTGTTGCCCAGCATGTGGTTGCATCCCTTTCACCTCTATTTATAAGAGGCATCACAAGTGGGGTAAGTGTTTCTTTTTTATTGTTTCTCCTCTCTTTCTTTTTCAGTTTTGCTAAGTTTATAGTCAAGTATTTTGACATGGAGTTTTTTTAGCATATCAAGTTAAACTACTTCATTGGTTAATTGTAAAAGTCACTGTTATTTAGAATGACAAATTAAACTGCTTCATTGGGCATGATTTTTGTGAGAGGAAATTCCTATTGCAATTTAGTGATATCTTTTCACTTCTATCAGTTTGATACATTTCACATAGAATATGCCTTTGATATTATTTAGAAATAGTTTTGAACTCTGGTGTTAAAGAAAACTCCTTGAATGTGAGCTTTGAATGCCTAGTAGTTCTATAAAATTTTAGCTGTCAGAAGATTTTCCTCTTGTTAATATTTTAAAACATTGTAGGGTTTCTATTACATTTTACCTGTAACGATAGATAATTTCTCGACGACATAATTTCTGCAAATGTGAAGAATTCTTGAAGCCTTTACAAATTGTTGCTTACAAGAATAATTGATATAATAGACCTATTTATATAGCTTTATATATTCGGGAACAATTATATGCTTTGTATCAGCATGCATGCTCTGTCCTAATAGTAGCAATATGACCAAAAGTTTATAATTAGTTGTGTTTAATAAAGTTGAATTGTATTCCTTAAGGATAAATTTCTAACCTGTCATGGGATGATATGTACCTTCTTCTCAGGATACAAGTACGGAGATGAAGTGTGATTTCCTTGATATCTTATTTGATGTTCTTCACCATTTTGGAAACTTCATGGAAACAAATCATCAGATGTTACTAGGTTCTTTGCTTCCACAACTGGGTTCAAATCAAGCCAGCATTAGAAAGAAGACATTTCTTGCCTTGGGATGTTGTTGAACAGGTTCTATAGGTTGTCTTTTATGTACGTTGTGTTTAATGTTAAACTGCATTATATTCATATTATAGATGGATATACACACCCACATACATACACATAAGCGTAGTTGTGTATACACACATCCATTTAAGTTACTGAAAAAATATTAGTGGTAGTCACATGATGTGAGGTTTTTTGAAGACTACTTGATGCATTGTGTTTTACGCTATTTCAATTGAGAAATGAAAGAGCTTACTTGAGTTATTTGTGTGTAGCATCACTTGCTTCTAGTTTATCAGATGATTTATTGGCTAAGGCGACATTCCAGGTGGTGCTTTTATTGCAGCAAAGGAACACAAGGCCGGATATGGTCCGAACAAACATACAAATGATTGGGGCACTCAGGTATTACTTCAACCTTAGTTGAGTCACAAAGACCATGAGTTATTTTAGGCAATGTGCTTTAGAAACTTAATTAAAGTTAGAATTCAATGATGTTAACATAGCCACTGTAGTTGGCCATCTTTAAAAAAATTGAAATTTGCCAAATTTCATGCATTGGTTAACTTAATAGCAATTTTTGAAATGACTAGGCATTACTTTTAAAGACAAATTAGAATTCACACACATTTTATCATTTTACTTTTGTATTTGTGATTTTTTTGAGTTTAATTCTCCAAATTTGAACACAAAACCCTAGTCTTAGAAAACATTAGATATATATATTAAAATTGTGACACTCTTGGTTGTTTTGAGACGATTTTAATAATATATTTTAGTTTTCCAACTTCTGATGTAGGATCCTTGATACAATTTTTTTTTCGTGATTTATGAGATTAGTGAAGTGTACATTTCATTGCTTGGGAAACAGTGAGATTAGAGATTAGAGTAGTGTACATTTCTTAGTGGTTGTTAAATGTAGGTAGGGTCATGTTAATTTCATCAACATTATAGTGTATGGCAATGTTGTTGCTTTGTAGGTGGACATAAGTCAATATAGTCATAGTTGTTGAAGTAAAAGACCTTATTGTTGAATATGTATTTAATATTTATTGAAATATATTGACATTTAAACTGAGTATAGCTACTTACAATGATATGAATGTCTTCTTGAAAAAGATTTTGGTAGACAACTGTGAATAATAATTATCATGTTGCTTGAAAAATGACTTCATTTTGTTCTTCTGTTTTTGTAGTATTGCATGAATAGGTTCTTTGTAGCTTTGACATATAAAGATACTTATAGGGATCCTAATATATTATTGAGTGTCACTTATTATAGCACTTCTTAACATGAAATACAATTTTTTTAACTCCCCTCAATATAAAATCCATAGCATCTTACTTAGTAACTCAGAATAATTACAAAAGTTGAAGGGAATTATTGTTTAGTCTTCAATAATGCAACACTTTTATGTTTCTTAATATATAAACACTACATTATGTTGTATGATGCAGGTTGTGTTGGTAAAGAAATGTATGCAATGTCATATCAACCAAGTTTTGCATTGGGAAATTAAAGGTAATTTCTTGATTTTTTCTTGTCTTTCTTTCATAATGAGATATGATTATTGAAACAAGTGTTTGAACATGGAATTTTATGCTTCAAATATGATATTATCTACCAATCGATAATAATGGGATTCTAAATATAATGGATTTTTTCGTGACAAGATCTTTTGTAGTGACCAAAATGGAAACATGACCAATAAAGTAATCACATTGTGATATAGGTAAGTGAAATATGACCTATTTTATGATCACAGTCAATTTTTTCTATATTATGAATGCTTTCTTGTTTACAATGAAAAATCTAGATGGAACTTCCTTAGGGTGTTGATTTTGCATTTTAATGTTATGTGTATCCCCTTGGAGCTTCCATTTCTAGCTTCTTTGTTTTGTTATGTTAGAAACAATAGGCTCACTGCCATCGAGTATTCCTATGACATGAAAGGTTTTGGATTCATATTTAAATGGATTTTGTTCATAGTCCTTAGGAATTCATACCCATTTCCAACATCTACACAATGACTATAGAGTAGAGTTGTATGCCCTGTCATGATTGTAGTTTGTTAGGTATATCTGATTCTATTCCTTCTCCCAATGTTTCAAATCATGCTTGGTTTTCGAAAGAAAAGGATAAAAATATAGCCTCATCCTATACTCTGTGGCCCCATGAATATGCTTATATCCAATGTTGTTAGGGATCATGTAGATCTACCAGTGCTTGCACTACAACATCACCCTGGGAAGTGAATAAACATTATTAATTGGAATCACAATATATCCTAACCATTTTTCCTTGTGGATGCTCATTAGCTTGATGGAAGAAGGAAATTTTCTCGTCCCATGGTGGATAGGATCCATGTGGAGCACCAACTATTGGGTTGATCATCCTCTTTTTATTCTCCTTATTGCTCCACTTATACGTGGCTCTAGGATGATCATGCTTATCTACTATATCCTTGGCATCCACACTAAGATAATTATGTTTATAGGTCTCATATAGTGGCACAATTATTGTTGCTAGGGAATAGGGATTTTTGCAATTCCATCAAGTCAATTTCTTGAGCTTTGTTCAAAATTCCTAGAAAAGGTTTATGGATTTCATAACCTCCTTGATCATATATTGTGAACTTATACAATATATCATCCTTTTCAACCATTAGATACTCAAAGTTGTGTATTGATCATTTTTACCATTATAGAGGACTCTATAATTTAGGTTCCCAAATTCTTAAAGGGTGCTAGCTCAATGGAACAACGCCTACCTTACAAGCACGAGGTTGGTGGTTCAATTCCTCCATGCCCTAATGATATTATAATATTGGTTAAAAACAACTAAATTAGTAATAAAAAAATAGGAGATAAGTGACCAAACAATGATAGATAAATGACCAAACAAAATGACCAAAATTCTTATATAAAATTACTAAAAGCAACTAAACTAGTGACCAAAAAATGAGATATGCGAAACTAGGCATTAAAAAGGATGCAACACGTGGTGCTAATTATGAAGCCAAACATGGCATTGATATGGTAGCAAAATAAGATGCAAAACTGGGCATTAAAAATGATGCAACACGTGGCACTAATGATGAAGCCAAACATGTTGTTGATATGGTAGAAAAATAAGACGTTACTTTGGATGCAAAACTGTGGTGCTGCATAGGAAGCAAAATATGGTGCAATAATAGAAGAAATAGTTGGCGTTATTTTGGTAGAAAAACACGATGCAAAAAATGAAGCAAAATTTGGTGTAAATTTAGAAGTGAAAATTGGCACATATTTGGAAGTAAAACATTGTGCAAAGTGGTAGCAAAAATGGATGCAATATTGGATGCTAACATGGTGCTATTAAGGATGAAAACATGGTGGTAACGGGGATGTCATTTAAGAAGAAAAAGAGGACACTCTCTAGGAAGCAAAATAAGACGTTATTTAAGAAGCAAACCTTGACGTTGTTTAGGAAGCAAAGTTGGATGCTATTCTGGAAGCAAAAAAATAGATGCTATTTTGGACATCATAAAGGATGCTATCTAGGAAGCAAAAAAATACGCTTTTTTAGAGGCTTTAAGTTTTGTCCTTGACATGTCCCATTTAGCATCTAGTTTGACTAGTCAATGTAAAAAAAATTACACTAAAATGGGACGCTAAATGGGATGCTAATTCTAGGATTTATTGTAGCGCTATATGGTTAGCTTTCCTTACCAAATATGATTTCGAGATCAAACAAATGAAAGGAAAGGAAAACAAAGTGGTTGATTCCTTAAGTAGAAATGGAATAATGAATTTTACAACTGCCATTAGCATCTACAAAACAGAATTAGATGATAAATTGGAAGAAGGGATAAAAATGGACAAGGAATACCAATATTTAAGAAAAAAAGTAGTAGATAGTGAATTTGAAAATGTAAAAATAGATTTTAGTTTAAATGAAAAAGGATTAATGTTGTATAAAAATAGACTTTATGAGCCTAACATACCAGAAATTAAATTGCTGATTTGAAATGAAGTACATAAAAGTCCTTATTTCGGACATCCGGGGTATCAAAAGATGATAAAAATACTAAGAGAAGAGTATTTCTGGCCTAATATGAAGAATGAAGTTGCTGAATATATAGCTAGGTATAGAATGCCAACAAATTAAAGCTGAGCATCGACACCGAGCAAGTCTTTTACAACCACTACCAAATCCAGATTGGAAATAAGAAATCATCAGTGTTGATATTATAACTGGATAACCTAAAAACCAGAAACAAAATGATTCTATAATGGTAGTGGTAGACAAAATACACAAGGAATCACATTTTATACCTATTAAAACTACTCATAAGGGTGCTAACATTGTTGACATCTTTATGAAGGAATTATTTCGGTTGCACAGAATTTCGAAGGTAATAATTTCTGACGGAGATCCTAAGTTTAATGGAAAATTTCGGAAGTCATTGTTTAAAGGACTAGATACTACATTAAATTTCAGTATTGCTTATCATCCGCAAATGGATGGACAAATAGAAATATTAAACCAAGTGTTGGAGGATATGTTAACGATGTATGTTAGAGATCATCCAAAAAAATGGGAAGATTATTTGCACTTAGTTGAGTTTGCATATAATAATCACTATCAAGATTCAACTAAACTTAGTCCTTTTGAAATACTGTATGGTAGGAAATGTAATACTACCATTTCATGGAGTAATCCCATTGACATAATTATGTTAGGACCTAACTTGTTAAAAGAACTAGAACTAATAGTGAAACAGGTACAAAGCAATCTTAAAACTGCACAGGACATATAAAAGAGTCATGTGGACCTTAAAAGAACTCAGAAACAATTCCAAGTAGATGAGCATGTGTTTGTTAAGTTAAAACCCAAAAAAATCTCATTAAAGTTGGGAAGTTGTGCTAAATTAACGCCAAGGTATTGTGGACTGTTTGAAATATTGGCAATATTTGGACCAGTGGCTTATTGATTAGCTTTGCCACCTAATCTCAGAATACATAATGTATTTCATATTTCCATATTGAAAAAGTATGTGCACGATGCTACTCATGTGATCAACTAGAATTTTATTCCGGTAGAACCTGAAGGATATTTTCAGTTGGAACCAAAATGTATTCTCGACAAGAGGGAATTTTTTTTCGGAATAACACCATTGGATGGGTAAAAGCGCAATCGAAGCACGTCATTCCAGATGAAGCATCCTGGGAATTGGAGATTCATATGTGGGATACATATCCAATTTTGTTTTAGGAAGATTCAAAAGAAACTTAAACAACATCGAGGACAATGTTGAACTTAAGAGGGGTGTTTGTAACCCACCTAGAACTGAATAATAAATATTTTTATTTATTTAAGAAAACACTATGTTAAAATTTATTGTAAAGTTTTTATGACCAAGTTGGTGAAGGATTACTGTAATTGAATATTTTATTTATTTAAATAATTAAATGAAGATACACCTATCCAAAGGAGACCGGTGAAGAGTGTTCACTGGCCCATTAGGAGGAATGAGCAGTTGTAGAAGGCTAAATGACAAGTGATAGCATTAGCATTTCACTTTCTAGTTGTTGTAGGAAGCAAACTACCTAAAATTGTGGTCATGTTCCCTCAAGGGAGGAACTAAGTAAATGGCTCATTTAATTACAAAACTGACCCAAAGACTTAGGAAATCTTAAAAATACCATCAAATGGAGCAGGAGGCTCATTACATTCTATTCCAAATTATTAGACCCTTGTGAATTTCTGCAAACTAAAAAATCAGGCACAGAAGAGGAATTCGATGAGGGGATTGCTAAAGTGAAATTGCTAAGAGTTAAGTCTGCTAGTGAGTTTGTTAATTTATAGAGATTTCTATGTGGTTTGTTACACAACCTCTTTGTCCTGGTGGTTCATTGAATAGGCTCGTGGATCCTAAAGCAAGTGATCTTGGCTACTTTCAGGAGACGGTTGGGAGGAACAATCTTCTTTGGTTGTTTGTTCACCTTCTACAATTAGATTCTTAGTTGTTTTGTTTATTATCTATAAAATTACTTCATATCTTTATTTACAGGTTTAGGAACGTTAAATATTTCTCTAAACTAAGTAATCATTACTCAATTGGAATAGAATATGAAGATCTTATTTTCTGAGTATTATTGTAAAGGATGCTACAATTTTTACTTCTATAAAGTTAAATGGAAATTTGTATATTATCATAGAATTTATTTGTTCATATTTACAAATAATATCATAACCAGTCTCTGAGTTTATATTACTTTTTTTTCTTAAAGCTCCATATCATTAGCAGGTAGGTTTATTCTAAGATAGTATAGTATTCTAATGCCTAAAATAACAAGTTATCCATCTAACATTGAGACTTAGGGACATAGTTACAACTAAAAGGTATTTACTAATATGAACCTTTACTAAAGGTCTATTATAAATACCATCATTATTATTACAATCAACAAGTTTTGAGTATTAACCAAAGCTAAACTTGTGTTTAAAGAATTCAATTCAAAACTCATACAGAAAATTGTTTTAACTCTACAGAGTTTTATTACCAAATTCTAGCTATATATATCTAAAATAGAATATTACAATATTAAATAAAGCTTAAATAACAACTTTAAAAGCTTTCAACTGTAAATAGTGTAAGGAGCAAACTCGAGAAGGTATTCCTTCACGAAAACCTCATTACATTATTAGTATACATTATATAAATATAGTAAAAGAATATAATAAGAAAATCAGTGTTGAAATGAATAAATCAAGGGTTCAACCCTGTACACTTCACATTTATAACTTTTCATTTCCAAAAGGGCCTTCATTATCACAACGAGGGTTTCAGTATAATCTAAATTATAGTAACCCTTTGTAATAAACATTTTCACATGGGATTTGCATAAAAACCAAGTTTACAACCAAATGATCTTAGAAAACAAATGAAATGTCTTAATCAGTCGTTGGTCGTAAGCAGTTTTTACTATGTCTATTAACAATCAACACATAACAAATTATGGAGTAAAATCAAAAGAGTTAAGTGATGCCTCACGGCTTAAGTTTGCATGATTTACAAATACAGTGAAACCCTCATGGGAAGATATATACATGAAACACATCACAAGAAATAAACAAATTTACAAATGATATAGCCAAATTAAAGACCAATTTTTATTTCATAGCAAAAAATATTGTGATTATAAACCCAACAAAAAACCAGTTCCTTCAAAACTTAAACATTATGTCTACAATCTCTACAAGAGCTCAAAACAAAAATAGGTTTAAACATTACATGATAGTCTCCTTTAGACTCCACGGTCAAAGGGAGAAGTATTTTTAATGACAACTACAAAATGCCTTAGGCTAAACAACCAGAAGGTTACGATTTTTCCAACAAAAGGTGGAAATGGGTTCTAGTCCATGAAAACGAAAAGCCGTGGAGCCACAAAGCTTCAAGATACCGTGAGAAAGGAGTGCAGTTAAATGTCTTACCGGAGCAATGCCCTTTTTATTTGTGGATACCGACCCTTACCCAATGCATAAACCTTGGTAGAAACTCCTACAAAACAAATAATGTAGAGGTCAAAATATGGTTTTTGAAAGATATACAAAAAAATTGAAGAGGTTTAATGGAACCAAAAGGAACTTACCCTGCAATTTTACACAGAGGCAACAAAGGAAGAAAATATTATGACAATAACATCATCGCCAGCTGTTAGAATAATCAACCTAGAGCTAGCTACCTTAGACATTAATTAATCCATTTTCGTCTTATTTGCCTAGTTTCCAATATTCCACTCTATGCAAGTTGTCTTCCACATGTCCTAGAAGTGAAAATTGCTAAAATTGAGTCATGGAGTGCTTGGGAAACCTCCTGGAATCCATATTTAGCATATCTTCTTTATTTCAGATCCTCCCTAGTGCATATCTTCTTTTTCTGCTAAGTTGTCTGCTTTATTGAGATTTATGGCAAAAGGAAAAGTAAGACTAGGTGTAGTTGACTTGTTTTTTCCCCTCATCATCCTGCATTATTTTCTCCTAATAAAAGCATGTATGAGTTTTATTTCCATCACTTATCATCTTTCCTACTTGACTTTTCCAAGTCGTGAGCCTCTAGGTAGATTTGGAAACTGATTTATTCACCTATGGGGGATTTGACTAGATTTAGTAAGCCTACTTTTTTACTATTTAGATTGGCATCCCTATGCATTCAAATATCTCATCTAATTATATATTGTAGTAGCCTATGAATTCATATGGTTGGCTATTATACACTTATTCAATATATATTAGTGTTATGCTCCAATTTTAGTCTCCTTTGTATGTAAATTTGCATGTTTGATTAGCAATTTTGTGAGTGCAATTGTTCTATCACTTGGGTTCAATTTCCACATGGTATCTGAGCCTTTGTAGATTGATTTATCTCCTTCCATATTGCTATTTCAGGTTCAACATCTTGACTGGGAGCACATTTTGCTGGTTGAAAGGCACAATTCAGAGCTATGGATCAATCTTAGAAGATCATCTTAACTCCATTTAATTTCTTTAAATGGAAAGCAGATATGGAGATACTATTGAGAGTGAAGGGTCTCTACAGGGTGACTATGGAAAATGAGGCAGAGCCCAATGCAGCTGCAAATAAAATTAAATGGCACAACAGGAGGGATGAGGTCTCTGGTCTCTTGTGTCTGAGCATGTCCAGAGACCTCGTTTTCTATCTTGATGGATTAACATCACCTAATGAAGTATGGGATAATATTGTAGATATTTTTGGTAAGACAAATGCAATGAGAGGACATCAAATTGAGAATGAATTGATCTCTTTGAGTCCCAACATCTTTGAATCCCTACAACTCTACTTTTCCAAGTTTAAAGCCCTTGTTTTGCTGCTAAAACAGTGTGGAATTGAAAAGAAGGAGGAGAAACTAGTTTTGGCCATACTCTCGAAGCTTGGCCCTGACTATTCAGTGTTTGTTTTGACCTTCCATGCCACCAAGTTGATATCTTGAGCTTGGAATATGCCTAAGCTTGCAGAGTTCATGGAATCCCTCACACAAGAACAAGATAAACTGGTAATGATGGGCACCATCAAACCTTCCAAAGACCAAGCTTTGGTTGCCGGAGATTCGAGGGTGGATTCAAAAGGCAAGAAGAAATCTAAGAAGCCACCTGAGCAAAAGAGAGACAAGAAAAAGTCTCAAGAGGAGCCCCAAGGATCCAAGAAGAACTTCTAGAAGAAGAAGAACAAAGGAGAAATGAGCAGGTGTGCATACTATAGTAAGGGCTATCATCCTGAAAGCTCCTGCATGTAGAATCAAATTGACATGTTGACCCAACTCCTGGAGAAGAATAACATCTCCCTTCCTGGTTTCTCAAAGAAGAGGGAAGGAGGATCAAATTCAGAGGACAGAGAGAGATTACATGCATTGGATGTTGGCACATCAAGCTCACCTAGCTTCATCATAGACTTTGGAGCTTCAAAACATATGGTTTCGACCAAGGAGGCATTCTCCTCTATTGACATGTCGAAACGTCCACCAATAGTGCTGGGAGATGACTCTCTCACTGACAGTTTGGGCAAAGAAAGGATTGATCTTGACCATGGTAAGTTGAGTAATGTATTGTATGTTCTAGGTCTTTCCTCTAACCTCTTGTTAGTGTATCAGATGACCCACACAGGGTCTCCAAAGAAGGTCATATTCTTCCCTGAAGATGTTGATATCATAGATATCTTGAATGGTAAAGTCATTGCAAAAGGAGTTGTAGATCAAACTTCGAAGGTATACATGTTTTCCCATTTTCTGCCCTACTCAAACCCCTCTGCTCTTCTGATTCATGCTAATGAGGCAAGCAAGCTTTGGCATGAAAGATTTGGCCATCTTAACTATAAGTATCTTTCTGATCTAAGTGAAAAATAAATGGTCATAGGGTTACCAAAGATTAAATTTTCCAAGGGAGTCTGTCAAGGTTGTATCCTAGGAAAACACCTAGAGCATAAATTTGAGAGATCTAGTCATGAGAGAACCTCTGCACCTCTTGAGTTGATCCACAGTGGTGTTGCTGGTCCATTTCCTCATATGTCAATGAGTCAAGCCAAATATGCATTGAACTTCATAGATTAATTTTCCAGGTATTATTGGTTTTACTTCCTCAAGCATAAGTCTGAAGTTTTTGGCCTCTTCAAAGTCTTTAAGGCTTTGGTTGAAAACCAGTCTGGGAGGAGACTCAAGATCCTCAGATCTAAAAATGGTGGTGAGTATGTCAAGTCTGAGTTCATTCAATATTGTGAAGATTTAGGTATTCAGATGCAACATTAAATCCCTTACACACCACAACAAAATGGTGTTGCTGAGAGAAAGAACAGATCACTGAAGGAGATGGCAACCTGTATGATGGAGGCTAAGACTTTGCCACCAAAGTTTTGGGCCGAGGCTATAAACTATGTATCCTATATCCAAAATAGGGTGCGTCATAAACATCTTGATGGTATGACTCCTTTCGAATCTTGGAGTGGGCACAAGCCATATGTGACCCATTTTAGTATTTTTAGCTCAAGGGCCTGGGCTAGAATTCCAACTGAAAAGAGAAAGGCGTTGCAGCCCCAAATCCAAGAGTGTCTATTTATTGGTACTCTAAAGATTCAAAAGGGTAAAATCTTATCAACTTGAGCACAAAAAAATCCTTCATTGAAAAGAGTGTTCAATTCCAAGAAGAGCCTTTAGCAGCAGTTGAAGTTGGAGAGTCTTCTTCATCACCAGAACCATTGAATGTAAGTGAAGAGACAAATGAGTTTGCTGATTCTGATATGTATATTAACGATGATTTAATTTCATATCCTGATAGTCCTACAATACCAAAATGGGTAGAAAATACCATTCATGTAGCTGGGGAACTAGCTGGAAATCCTAGTGATCCTAGGAGGACTAGATCTCAATTTGAGAGTGCCCTGTGTATGAAAGACCATTTGTTTGTAGAGAAGTGATATATGATGGTTGAATCAGACCCACAGACATATGAAATGCAGCACATTATCCAATATTACAAACAACCATGAAAGAATAATTCAGCTCACTCCAGAAGAACAACACTTGGGAACTGGTTGATCTTCCCGCAGGGAGGAAGCTAGTTCAATGTAAGTGGGTTTTCAAAACTAATTTTGCTGCGGATGGTTCAAATTTGAAATATAAGGCAATATTTGTAGCCAAGAGATACTCACAGGTACATGGTATTGACTACAATGAGACCTTTTCACCAGTGGCAAAGATGGACTCCATCAGGCTAGCCTTAGCCATTGCAGCTTCAAAGCAGTGGGAGGTACATCACATGGATGTGAAGTGTGCTTTCATGAATGGAGATATTAATGAATAGGTTTACATGCATCAACCTCAAGGGTTTGTTACTAATCCATCCTTTCTGTGCAGGCTAAAGAAATCATTGTATGGGCTTAAGCAAGCCCCCAGGGCTTTTTATGCCAAGATTGATGGCTTTATGCTGTCATTGAGTTTTGTTCGATGGAAGTTTGATCATAATGTTTATTTGAAGCTGATTCATGGTTATTTGATGATTATTGTCTTGTATTTGGATGACCTTCTGATTACAGGAAGTTCAAAGAAAGAAATTTCCTCCTTGAAGGATGCAATGAACCATGCATTTTCTATGACTGATTTGGGGTTGTTGAGCCAATTCTTGGGTCTCGAAATTGCTCAATCCCAACATGGAATAAAAGTACATCAGTCCAATTATGCTTTATATTTTATGAACAAGTTCAACATGAAAGTTTGCAAGCCAAGCAAGACTCCCTTCCTTTCAGGAGTTAAGCTTGAAGAAGCAGGTTCTTCTCCTATGGTAAATAATACACTGTATAGGCAATTGATTGGGTGTTTGCTGTACCTTATACACACTCAAACTGATATTTATTATGTAGTAAGTGTGTCCTCAAGATACATGGATCATCCTCATGAGATCCATTGGAGAGCAGACAAAATGATCCTTAACTTTGTTCAGGGAACAAGAACTCATAGGTTCTTCTACAAAGCTAAATCTGATCTTGATTTGATTGGGTTTACTAACTGTGATTGGAAAGGTGACAACATAGATCAAAAGTCAACATTAGGATATGTGTTCATGCTTGCTGAAGGACCAATCAGCTGGTCAAACAAGAAATAGAGTGCCATAGGACTCTCATCTATAGAAGCAGAGTATAGAGGAGTTGTAAATGCAACAGCTCAATGTTTATGGTTGCAGGGGATACTTGGTGAGTGTGGCTTCAAATCAGATTTTTCAACTATTATATATTGTGATAATCAAAGAACCATTCAAATTTGCAATGATCCAGTTCAGAGACAGAGAACCAAACACATTGAGATCCATATGCACTACATCAGACAACTTGTGCATGATGGCACCATTCACCTACTCTTCTGTGCAACTTCATAACAAGTAGCAGACATCTTCACCAAAGTTTTTTGTGAGAAGACATTCAGCAATCTCAAATCACTACTGGGGATTTTTGATCATGCTGTGAAGCATGATTGATGACAAGATTTTCAAATTTTGTTTTACTGTCCATGTTTAAGGGAGGATATTCCCACTAGGTTTTGGCCTCTTTCCTTGGTTAAATGAACATGCAGTATGTAAAGGGTGACTACACCTTGTTTCTAGGCCCTATAGTTTTCTGATATTTACTCATAAAGTCAGGATTAAGGGCGGGTGTTAGAATAATCAACCCATAGTTAGCTACCTTAGACATTAATTAATCCATTTTTTTCTTATTTGCCTAGTTTCCAATATTCCACTCTATGCAAGTTGTCTTCCACATCTCCTAGAAATCAAACTTGCTAAAATTGAGTCATGGAGTGCTAGGGAACCCTCTTGGAATCCATATTTAGCATATATTCTTTATTCCAGATCCTCCCTAGCGCATATCCATTTTTTCTGCTAAGTTGCCTACTTTATTGAGATTTATGGCAAAAGGGAAAGTAAGACTAGGTGTAGTTGACTTGTTTTTTTCCCTCATCATCCTCCATTATTTTATCCTAATAAAAGAATGTATGAGTTGTCTTTCCATCACTTATTATCTTTCCTACTTGAATTTTCCAATTTGTGAGCCTCTAGGTAGTTTTGGAAACTACTTTATGCACCTATGGGGGATTTGACTAGATTTAGTAAGCCTACTTTTTTACTATTTCGAATGACATCCTTATTCATTCAAATATATCATGTAATTATATGTTGCAGTAGCATATGAATTCATATGGTTGGCTATTGTACACTTTTTCAATACAGATTAGTGTTATGCTCCAATTTCAGTCTCCTTTGTGTGTAAACTTGCATGTTTGATTAACAAATTTGTGAGTGCAATTGTTCTATCACTTGGGTTCAATTTCCACACCAGCAACACAAAATTGCTAAACTAGAGCCACCTAATAGCAATTACAAATGCGGACACAAGGTTGAATGGTGTCGAGGGCTGAGAGCCTTGACTCCTCCACCACCGAATACACAACCAAGGGACAAAATAAGCCAGTGCAAAGACATAGTAACTTAGTGCAGGAACAATGAATACATGGCAAAGGATCATTAAACCCTTAGGGTTTATAAAAAGATAAACCAAATGTCTACTAGTTGGAGACCGTGCCACCACTTGGCCCTCTTAAATGCCACCTAGTGGTTAGTAAATTAAAACAAATCTCTATAGTTTCAAACCCATCAAAATTGCACCATGGATACCATAGTGTATGATTATTGTGCTTGATTTATTTATATGGTCAAGAGATTTGGTGCTATGACTTAGGATAGTTGTTTTCCCTTAAGCTTAGTTAAGCCTCTGTTTACCTGTAGCTAGGCTTATGGTGTGTTATCAACACAAGGAAAAATCTGAATTGTTGTCACTTGTAAAATTTAAATAGTGGTTTTGTGTTATCTAGAGAGCTAAGTAAGACCATGAAAACCCATCCTCCTACCTCCATAGTAGAGTTAACAAGTACTAAAAAATGTAACTATAATTTACACCAACGTTTGACTGACATTGTTTTCACAACTTGACGACAAGTAAAACAATTCTTTATGACAGAAAATTGCACTATAAAGGTTGTTGCCACTAAGTATTTTCTATCAATAGATAAAGAACTAACTCAGTTTAATTGATATAAGAATGAATTAGTATAGTTTAATTACATTATGCATTGAAATTATACCATAAATATTTTTATTTATTTAGTTTTGAATTTTGGAGATTTTACACACTTGGATTCATGCATGTTAGTGTAGACTCCAATCTGCATGGTATGGAAGATACTTGTCATTTTGGTTTAATGAGCTCTAAACCTGTGGTCATTTCGCCATCTCTTGTGTAGGCTTAGGCACTTGAGAGTAATTGTGCTTTATAGGAATTGAAGAGGAATATGGATAGGGAGCTAATGATCTAGGTCCATTTCTTGACGGTGGAGAACTATTGGAAGAAAGGTAATTCTGAATATAATAAGTTGTCAACTTGGTGGGAGGATACCAATCAAGCTATCCAATCAAGCTTGCCAACTTTCCTTTTACTTATGTTAAGTGTGGTTGTCATGAGAAAATGGAGCAACTGACCAACATTCCCTTAGACATACCAGCTGAGTTGACTATGGAAAGTTGGACTGAGGTGTTTGCAATCATCGGGGGAAGAATGGAATATTTCAAGAAGAATTTAAGAAGATTCAATGAACAACAAGCATATCTCCTCAGGAAACCATATAATTTTTTTAGGACCTAAAATACAACTCACTTCAGTTGTCCTACTTGGATTCTCAAATTGGTGATTTGGAGGGAAATAGGAGGGAGCTCTTGGCCTCGGTGGAGGAAATTAAGAAGGATATTAATAGGATGTCCAAAATGAATCAGTGCAACCATTTCCAAGAACCCCCCTATTAATATGTTTACTCTGTGGAAGAAGTTTCAGTCTCACATCTTGTCTATGGCCTCCCAAGCAAACATGAATCTAAGAATGTATCCTCTTTCCAGTATGTTTTGAAGGTTTTTTTGTAAGTTACTGTGTAAAAATTTTGTTTGGGTATACTACACCCAAGTTTTGGGTAAGGGTGGGAATCCCGTGGGGAAATTTTACAAGTATATAGTAGCTTATGTAGTAGGGATCCCACCTCAAGCAGATTTTTAATATAATAGTTGTTTCCAGTTTCTGTTAAAAAAAAGTATCCTCATTGTTGGAAAAAGTTGTCATTGATGTTAAAATAATGAAGAGATATGTGGATTCAAGGTGATAGTGATTATGTGTTTGTAGTAGATATATATTTTTGAATGTATAATGAAGCCTTGAATCCCGTAAATAATGACCTAAGGAATCTCGTACTCACAAGTGTATATAAAACCAAAGCAGTCCCCTTATGGCATAGTGGTTACACGTGGCCCTCACAGGAAGACACTTTCAATTATACATAAGTGGCACAAATTCCATAGAGAATCCCCTATCGATCATGTTGATGTGGAGTGTAAAGAAGTCCCTAAATTTTCCTAAAGAAGTGTGAAGAATTTCCTAAATAAATGATGCTAGGTCACATGACCTTGATGATGGGTCACATTGCCATTATGGTGGGTCACGTGCCCATGTTGGAGAATGCTCTAGAGAGCCCCTAAGGTTGGTGCAAAGCATATTGGGATGAAGTGTGAAAGATATCCCAAAATCATGATGATGGGTCCACATAACCCCGAAAGTAGTGGTGTTGGGTCTACATGATCAAAAGGATTGGTCCATATGACCATCAGAACTAGCCCCCAAAGTAATAAGGATTGGTCCACAAGGATATGCTCAAATAAAAGGTGAAGAAACCCAGAAACAATGGAGTTTGGTCCACTTTCCCATGAGTTTCGGGTTACATGACCCATGGTGAATAAGGTGCTAAAGAGTCCTCAAAGTTGGTCTAAAGCAATTTGTTGTGAAGATTGAAGTACCCTCAGTCTGCTCGTCTTCCTGATACCCGTGCACAACACACCATGCATGCTGCTTCACTACCTCACAAAGATGAAGATTGCAGCAACATATTTTCAAGTTTTTCAAACTTGAGACCTGATTCTACCTGCTTAGATAGAGGGGGGGTTTTTCCCATGTGGTTTTTACCCCAAATCCTTGTATTAAGCAGTTAATTTATTTTACTTGATCTAATGGGTGACCTATGGTCTTAGTTACCAGGTCCCACAGATTGTCCAAGTTAGCATTCAGGGGGGGTGTTAGGATTATTAATCCTCCCTTGTCCAATTTGGTCATATGTCTAAATACCTACAATTTAGGAGCCATGGGGAGTGCCGAAACCAACCAATGTCAGTTCAATTCAGTTGATGACTAGTCAAGCTAAGTTAGGAGTCAGTTACATTCAGTTCTAGTCCTCTACATTCAGTTAGCGCTAGGTTTACATCACTGCACTCAAGAGGGGCACATTTCTCACCTACCACAGTTAGTTAGCCTTAGTCAACACTGAATGTAACACTTGAGTTGTGTTTTAGATCTTCGATGAACTTCGGTTATGGTTTAGACAAGGTCAGTTAACTATTGAGTCCTTCGATAGTGATTTAGACAAGGTCTTAGTTACCTAAAGTCAAGTAGAGTTTATCAATTCGAATTTACTCCTGTGGATTCGAATTTACTCCTGTGGATTCGAATTTCATGTGGCTATTAAAGCCATTGTACTTCATTGTAATTATTATTTGATTAATTTTTTATTAATGAAAGCATTCACAGCTGCAAGCCATTTTTGCATTGTTTCATTCTTCAATTGCTGAGTAAATTGTGTGATCTATTTTGTGAGTTGTGTGTTTGTCTACAGATCTATGTGCTCAATTTATACTAGTTGGAGCTAGAAAAACAAGGAGTTGGATATTCCTTCCAGTTGGTGCCGGTAAACACATTGAATGTAATATCTATATTATAAAAACCATATTTTGTAGTTCCCCCCCCGAGTGCTTAGGTTTCCATGTAAAAATATTGTGTAATGTGTATGCTTCTTATGCGATGATGATATGCTTATCAAATGTAAAGGTTGTGTTGAGGCCTGGAAAATCGCAGGTAACAACAGTTGGGGATTCTCCCCAATAACGTTCCCAACTAGCCTGCTATTGTTTGGTATGGGGAATCTGTCTAGTTTACGGTCCGGATACCATAGGTCAAGTAACAAAATAAAAGGTTTTACCGGTTACAGCCTAGTCCATCGTGTATATTTTTAGTTTTTTTAAATTTAAGTATGATGTTCAAGTGCCTATCTATTAATGCAGACTGATAGAGATAATGAGGAGCATCACAATGTGATGTGCAGGTTCTTACCTCTCGTCTTAACCCTTTCGCAACTAAATCACACACAGCAAGAAAATAAATTTATCTAACTAACCTATCCCTACGGAGTAGAATTAACAGTTGACAATGAGTAATGTATTTCTGCACATGTATTATGAACAATTACAAATAGCTGTTATTTATTTCAGAACACGTGAACATTAAGAAAAATATTGACAACAAGATAGCTTATTGTTTATGATAACCTCCATTACTCACAGTGGAAATTTCACAGAATAAACTATAAGACATTCATAACATAAGCAGAAATGCAATGAGTTAGAACGATCTCACAGTTAATGGACATGAGTTGAAAATGAAATAGTTCACATTCAACTAATCCACAACAAAGCATTTGAAACAATCCACCAAACTTTCTCCAGCATAAAAATTGTAACTCTTTATTGCAAAAGGAAGTAGTTCTTCTTACAATAACTCTCAAACATTGCATGGGACAGAAAATTCCCTTCTACATCTAACTCTCCTATACTTATACAAAAGCAAAATCTTTGGGCTGCCCCCAAATGATGTTTGGGCTTCCCCAACATTTCAATCTGAAAATTTTGTCCTGTAGTGAGTGCTCATAATTTATACAATATATTACATTTAAAAAATAAATAAATAGAACACTCTCATGAAGAGGGCCCCACTCGGTCATTAATAAAAATTTTCCATGCCTGGGCCTCTGCTGCTATGCTCTCAAAATCCGAGGGTTCAAGAAAACAGATGTTTATGTCATACTTTGTAGCCTGATTCTTAACCACTTCTATTCTTGCTGGAATCGGCCGTAGTTGATCTTCAAGTAAATCGATGCTTACTCCTGCATGAGCTACCGATTTCTTCATAATTTGTTCATCTAGATCCTTAACTTGTTGGATCTCATGCCCATCTTCCTGATACCTATTGCGTAGTTGTTCTACGAACAACTCATGTTCTGGTATTGTACCTAGTCTTTTATCTGCAGCAACTTGACATCTATTATATGTGACTAGCATTCTTCTATAGTATTCAACACATTATCCTTTTGTTTTCTTCACAGTCTTCTTGAATTCTTCCACAATATTTATTGCGAACTCCAATAAGTCGTAATCCTGCTTTAAACTATGTCGATCTTTAGCTGGTAGCTCCGTAGGGGTTTCTTCATTTGTTTCTATCCACACTATCCTTCCAGTTAGGACCTCCAAAATATCCTAAGATCTATCTACAAAAAACGAAGTGGTATCCAAGATTTCTTCTAATCTACCATCTATTTGCACAATCTTACACCTTTCTTCCTCAATGCACACTTGTAGTTGGTGGATTTTCTTTCTCTGGGCCAGAACATATTCTTTCAAAGGTTGGACATCCATCTTATGTTCCATAGCATCTTTTAGTGATGTTGTCACTCAAGCATTCTGTCCCTCCAAAACTGCTATCTGCATTTGATACTATTTCCCTCTTTCTTCAGTGGCAGCCTTCTTTGATTCCATCCTAATTACCTTGTTTTACAGCTAGACCTTCTCTAAACTTAAGAGTCTCGTATGATACTTGGAGGTCAGTCCTCTCAGTTCTTAGCACTTGAAGCTCTAACTGTAGTTTCTATAATTCTGCCAAGCTGTTTTGAGCATTTTTCTCTACAACAACTTTTAAAGTCATCTTATTTGCCTGCAAATTCTGGAGCTCTGCCTTTGAAGTATTCACTTCATTTTACATGTCCTAAAATTTTCTCTTCAACTTGTAGCCTTCATCTCTTTCTTTCTTCATTGTTTCTTTTAATTCAGTTGCATTCTTTATTGATTGCTCCAGATCCATCATCAGTCTGTCTACATTATCTTTCGTAGCTTGGGTTAATGCCACCACACTTCTTGCTGTCAATCTCGGATCTGCATCTGTGCCATACACCAAATTTTTATCAGCTATCATATTACCTGATTGTCCCCCAGTTTCAACCTTTTTTTCGGTTCTTTTGACAATCCTTTTCTTCTCCTTGTCATAGAAGATAGTGCTGAAATCAGGGACCTCTTCTCCTTCTTTCTGCCTGAAAGGTATCAAACTCATTTTAGAAAACACCACTTGTTCTTGAGTGCTTCCAGAAGTTGTAGCAGGCTCCTGAGGATCAATATTATCTTGTCCATGCCCTATGTCTGTATCATCATGTTCCCCCTGTGTGTCTATTGGGTCATTAGTCTGCTGATCTCTTTTAGATCTTGTCAATCTTAAACCTTCAGTTTCTTCTTGTTTTTTCTTTATCTCTGCATATTCCTTCTTCTTTCTTTCCTCCTCCTTTATTTGTTGCTTCCTCGACAGCTCTCTTTCTTCCTTATTCTTTGTTCTTTAGCCAATTATCTGCCTCTTGTGCTAGCCTCCTAGCATCCTCTTCCCTCTTTTTGGCCTCTTCTTCTTTAGCTTTCTTCTGTGTGTTTTTGGCCTTTCCACCCACAATGGTGATTTTCTCTTTAAACATCTTGCTTAATGCAGCCATATTATTTGCATTTCTGAAGATTTCTTCATTCGTGTCCCAGAAATTTGCATATTCAAAATGAAAATTTGCCTCCTTACAATGCTTTGCAACCTTATTTTGGGAGTAATTCCTGTGGAATTTCATCTCACCAAAATGAAAGTGCTTTAGCTCCTTCACGAATTCTAAAGTTTGTTTGAACTTTGTAAACTTATAACTCCCTAACCAGAAAGGTATGGCAGGATATGCTGCCTTCTTATGTTCGAACAAAAAGATTCCAATGCCATCAATGTATACCTGCCTAACTTCTTCTTTATGTAACACATAATCAGTGGCGCATTTGGGGAGTAGAGAAGGTTCCCTAGAGCCACCATACATTCTGTTGTACATTCCCTCTTCAGTCAAATAGTAACTCCCGTGTTCTTCAATGACTTTGAATGCCTCTTCGGACATGCAGTTGCATTCTGTCAAGGAAATTAAAGTGTACAAAGGCATAATGAAGTGTTCGCATATCTCTTTGTAGTGGCTATAGTATTTGTGTGCCCAAAAAAATTTGTATGCTGTGTATACGAGGGTCTTGTCCCTGTCCAAATTACACCTTAAGGCTGGAAATGACTGGGTACATAATATACAGTCCACTAAGATAGAGCTCATGTAGAACTCTGACTTCTGCTATGACACCCCTCCCAAAGCTGAAGATATGCATGCTGAGAGGCTATTGGACACTATGGTTTCCCAATTGAATGGGTATCCATCCCAATTTGAAGATTTTACCATGAGCTCTCCCAAAAACTCTATTTAGCGTTAGTTCTATAAATTTATAAGGGTTCTGGAGAGTGGCTGTATCATATTCTCTTGAGAGCCTAGTTTGAAAGTTCTTCCTTGGTATCATCATTCTTTTGACAGTTTCAACCAGGTCCAAATTTGTCTCCTTCAACCAGCTTTCAGTTAAGTAAATTTGAGCAAGATGCAAGTGGTATGCCATTGAGACATAAGAAGGATTGTATGCAGCATAGCCTTGTTTGGCAGTATTTGCTAAGATCATCATGGTCACATCTGCCCTAGGCAGAATCCAACTGATCACCTCAGAGCATGGGAACAACTTAGGTCTAGTGGCTACCTTCATTAGAGCAAATTTCTCGATGTTTGCATATATAGTCAGTTCTTCGAATAACACATATTTCATTAAATTTGGAAATATTCTATTACAAGGACTTCATCCACACTGAGTTTTTTTGTAAATCTCTAAATACATATTCTATTAAATCTAGAAAAATCAACTCAAAGAACTATTCCATTAAAGTTGGAATAATTAATCCAATGAAGTATTTTCTCAATTAATATTTTTTATTTATTTCAAGTAAAACTTTAGTATTCAACCATTCAAAAGGAAATATTACATCTCAAATAGAACTAGTCTAGGAAATATTACATCTCAATTAGAACTAGATGGGTTGGACATAAATCCTGATGAGTCTATGAATATTAATTATTTTGTAGATGTTAAAATCTTTGAGACAACGAGATATATTATGTGGGAATAATCCAAATTGAATGAAATTGCACACATAATTTTATACTATAATACTCTAAGACATGCTCTATACTATATTTGAGGTGACCGAAGTACTAAAAAGATTTATATTATAAAACACCATGTTTGATCATTGCTTTCATGAAGAGGAGAAAATGACAATAATTTTGAATATATTGAATTAGAGATAGATGTTGAAACACATTTTTAATGAATTTTAGTCAAACTTTGTATGTCCTCGTGTTCTTTGATTACTAATGATTCAAAGTAACTACAAATAAGTTATTTAAGATATTGATTTTCAAGATTAAGTGTGTATCCAAAGTCACTCATCTATGACAAATGATTCTCCCATTTACCATGAGTAATCGAGGAAACTATTTCTTCAATTATAATTTTATCATTACTTATTCTAAAACTTTAGTAGTCAAACATTCAAAAGAAAACATTGTCTCAATTAGAAGTAGAACATGGGTACTGGCCATAAATAATGATGTATGTATGAATATCCATAATTTATTAAATGTTAAGAATGGTGAGACATTGAGATATATTGAAAAGAAATAATCCAAAAAAATTGCAAAAAACTTAATTTTGACATGCTATGTTGCGAGAGGTTTTCTATCTAATATATTCGAGGAAACCAAAAAAAATGAAGTCATTCATGTATGACCCATATTCTCCCAAATTTAGCATGAATATTCTACTTAACACGGATTATTAAGAAATTCTAAAAATTTAAAAAACAAAATGCATCATAGTAGTTTATATGTAGTTTTATTTCAAAATGTATTTATCACATTTATGCACTCACATTCATGCATATAATTAACTAAAATACAATTAAATAACTTTGTGGCTTGTTGACAAATATGGTATGATTTCAATTTATTTTAAAAATACAAATTTGTAAAAATTTATCATTGGACAATAAATTCAAATGCCTTTATAGTTCAAAAAATTCAAAAACTTAACCCATCTATGTATTTCCTCTAATGATATTGAACAATCCACTTAAAACTGATTATGAATTAAATTATTTTTAAGTAATACAAATTTATTTGCAATGCAATTTTATTTTAACATTACATCCCTGAACACTCATTATGAATTAAATTATTTTTAAGAAATAGAAATTTATTTGCAATGCAATTTTATTTTAACATTACATCCCTTATTTATAGATTCATATTAATGCATATTATAGGCAATTCAAAGTCATTATGCCATATTATTTTAAAATATGTTATACTTATGATTATAAATAGTAATTGATTTAAGTATACAATTTTATGGAAAGTTTTCGAATGAGAAACCAAATATATTAAATAGTTCAAAAAGTTCAATTGAATCAGCTATGATCCATTTCGTATTAATTTAACATGAATAGTCCACTTAGCATTTACTTTCAATTAAATGATTCTAATTTTTTTGGTAAGAATTGCATCATTTTTTGAAAATTTAAATTTCACTTTTATACACGAGTATTAATGCGTATTATAGGTAATTAAAAATCAACAAATAGCATGTGTTATATTTTATTCACCATGCAATGTTATTAGAAGGAAAGATAACCCGAGTTAGATTTCCTTATCAGTGTAATGTATATGATGACAATGTGGTTTTGTTAGATGGAAAACTAATGTTCGTAAGTTAACATGCATTGGCTTTCGTTCACCCTGCAATGTTGTTATAAGGAAAGCTAACTCGAGTTAGATTTCCTTCACGGTGCTATGTATTTGATGACAATCTGGATATGTTAGATGAAAAACTAACATATGAAAGCTAACTCGCAATGCAATGTAATTATGTTTGTGTTAGATGGAAAGTTAGGAAAGCTAGCATCTCTACCTTTTAGCTTTCCTACAGTCAAAGTTACAAGAATATAATCTAGAGGTGGCTTTCATTCAGTGTGCAATGTTCTTGAATTTTTTCGTTTATTTTCAGAAACAATGGAGTCTAATGCCATATAATTTCAAACAAAGCAAGTAAAATGAAAATTTATTTACAACAAAATTTTATTTCAAAATCACATCTGTCATTTATAAATTCATATGAATGCATATTATAGGCAACTAAAAATCATTAAGTCAATGATTATGATCGCGGTTACAAAAATTAATTTATTGAAGTATATAAATTTAGGAGAAGTTTTGGATTCAGAAATCAAATATCTTAAATAGTTCAAAATGTTTAACTAAATCACCTATGACCCATTTCGTATTAATTTAACATGAATAGACCACTTAGCATGTATTATCAAGTAAATGATTTTAATATTTTTGGTAAGAATTGCATTATTATTTTAAACTTCAAATTTCATTTTATACACAAGTAGTAATGCACATAAGTAAATAAATATGAAATCCAATGCAAAATCAATTTTAAACAACAACAAAAATCTATATTAATA
>LPNX010390447.1:3429-50076 GCA_001517045.1 Pseudotsuga menziesii
CTGGAAACAGAATTGAGCAAGTTTAAGGTCCCTGCAGACACAAATTTGAAGAAGGTGTAAAGCATGAGAACTATTGATTTTTTGGCGCCTCCGAAGAGGGTGGGTTGATCAGTGGATTCACAAAATGCAGGCAGCATCAGCAGGTGGATTAGAGTAAAGGTTCTCAAGCCTGATTCCGGTAACGTGTTCTGATTTTCAGCAGAATTTATACAATTCCAAATAAGATACCTTGAAGTGATATTTTTATAACTGTTTGGTTATTGGAATATCCAATTCTGGTAGTCAGGCACGATGAACGGCACACTCCGCTCCATGTGGATCACCAACAGTGGATATTACATCAGCCATCACCGAACCGACCAGTCTTCACAGGTAAATTGCATGAAACCGAGGTAATGGAGGAAGTTTGCTTCTTACATGTGATTAGGAAGGAAGAACATACTGGAAAGTTAGACAAGGGAAAAGGAGTCCAAGAATTCACAGATTTGGGTGCTTGCAATGACTTACATGAAGACTTTGATGCATCTAGCATAGAAGCAAACATGGCTTCATATTCAGATGAAGGTTCAGGCGATGAAATTGGAAGTGAACAAGATGAAGAAGATAGGGAGACGATGAGCATTGCTTGAACAACACCTTACCAAGACTGCACTACACATGCTTTTATATTTAAAAAAAAAAAAACAGTCACAAGCGTCGCTTTTTCGACGCTTAGCCTTACAAACCGTCGCTTTTCCGACGCTTATAGCTGTCACTCTTTCGACGCTTAGACTTAAACTCCGTCGCTTTTCCGACGCTTTTCGCTGTCGCTCTTTCGACGCTTAGATTTAATCTCCGTCGCTTTTTCGACACTTCTTGATGTCGCTTTTACGACGTTGTTTCTTAATATCCGTCGCTTATCCGACGGCAAGAATGAGATTTTCTTAAAAAATTTTCACTACCGTCGAAGAAGAGCTGTCGCTTAACCGACGCTTATTTTTTAACCGACGGTTACTAAGGTGTCGCTTAACCGACGGGTAATCAGGTGTCGGAAAACCGACGCCAAGTGTCCGACGCTTAAAAAAAAATCAAAGTGTCGTACATGCGACAGGGAAGTGTCAAAAATCCGACATGACGGCCGTCGGATTTTTGGTCAAAATGTAGTAGTGAGGCTCTTACCTGCTGATATACATTTGCAAACAAAGAGGGCCAATAGTACCCAACTCTTAAAATCTTGTATGCTGTTGTCTTCCAGTACTTGTGACCTCCACAAGCACCCTCATGAGATTCAGAATTTACTCCTTGAATTTCAGATTTATCCAAGCATCTGAGTAGAATACCACCTGGGTCTTTCTAGAATAACTGCTCTTCAACTAGACAATACTTAGTAGCTTTAAGCTTTAAAGATCTAGCAAATTTTGTATCTAAATGCTCAGGACATTGCAAAAACAACAGAAAATAGACAATGTCTACATACCATGTGGATGCTGAATAATAGTCCATAATCTTCTCTTTTTCCAAGATTTCTTTATCTTCTTCCTGAGCTAACTCTTCAACCATCACATGCAATCCCATAGCTTGACAATTATATTCAGCCAGCAGTTTGGCTAAACCCTGCCCCTTGACTAGTTTGGTAGGTCCGATATCTACGTCATACTCCATGATTTTAGCAATCCACTTGCCTCTTTTCCCTTCACTACCAGGCTGTGTCAAAACATCTTTTATAGCAGCATTAGGCACATATGAAATAACCTTAGAATGCAAAACATAAATTCTGAAAAACTTTAAAGCTTTTACCAAAGCATAAGCCTGTTTTTCTAAGATACTGTATTTTAGTTCAGAATCCCTGAGAGTTTTACTGAAGAATGCAATAGGTTGCTCCAGTCCTTCCTTATTCTTCTGTAACAAAACAACTGCTATTGCATCCTCTGATGCAAATGAGAATGTAAAAAATTCTCTGGTAAAATATGGGCTTACTAATACAGGAGCTTCAGTAAGAGCCACCTTGATCTTCTCAAATGAATTCTTTGCTTTAGTAGTCCATCTGACTTCTTGATCCTTTTTCAGCATGACTGTAATCTGTTTGATAGTCTCAGCAAAGTTTGGTATAAACCAACGCAGAAAGTTGATTTTACCGATGAAAGATTGGACATCCTTTTTACTCCTCGGTAAACTTATTTTCAATATAGCTTTTACCCTTTCGAGGTCAATCCCTATACCGTCAGCCGAGACTAAATGACAAAAGCAATTTACCTTCCTGTACAGCAAAGTGTGACTTCTTTGGGTTCAAAGACAAGCCAAATTTTCTACATTTCAAAAAAGTCTGCTTCAAATGCTTCAGATGTTCATCATCTGATTGTGAGAAAATAGTGATATCATCCAAGTAGATTACCACAAACTTGTCTTTTTCACCGATGAAAGCAATGTCCATAGCCCTCTGAAAAGTGGCTCCAACGTTCATCAGACCAAAAGGAATCTTACATACATGAAAGTTCCCCAAGGAGTAGTAAAATTTGTTTTCTCTTTATCATCAGGATGCATAGAAATATGATTGTACCCTGAGAAACCATCAACCATTGAGATCCTCTGTGCCCCGACCACTTTCTGCAATATTTGTTCAATTTTAGGTAGAGGATAATTATCCTTTAGTGACGATCTGTTCAAATTTCTAAAGTCAACACACAACATGATTTCTCCATTCTTTTTCCTAACAGGAACTAGATTAGCCACCCATGAAGAGTACCTGAGGGGTACTACGATCTTGGCCTCCAATAGCTTCTTCACTTCTTTTTCAATAACAGGAAACAAGGCTGGATTAATCCTCCTTAATTTCCGACGAAAAGGTTTGACATTTGGTTTTAAAGGGACTTTATGCTGTATAATTCCAATGTCATATGTTCTCAATTCCTCATAAGACCATGTAAAAACATCAACATGTTCCTTTAACAATTTAATGTACATGTTTCTTTGTTTAGATGTAAGTGCTTTAGATATTTTTACCATTCTAGGTTGTTCTGCAGAGCCAATGTTACAATCCATCACATTCTCTTCTGAGCACTATACAACATGTTTTAAGAGTGTATCATCTTTTGAAAAAATCCTTTCCAGAGGTACCAAACCCTTTGGGATGAAATTACTTTTTAATTCAATGATTTTGTGTCCAGTAATTTCATTTTCAGCAATCTCTTCCACCTGTCCATCCTCTTCATCCTCCTCTTGATCAATCAGGGAATTAGAAAACTCATGAGTAAGCTCTAGAAACCTTTTAATCTCAATGTCATCTTCGAACACTCTCCACTGCTTTACATTATCAGGTACAGATGGTATGTACCTAATTTCAATGGGATATCTCAACTAAGTGGTCTTGGGGATTCTAAAGTGGGTAGCTGCCAAGGCCAATGAATCTGCAGTCTGATTATGATCTCTTGGAATATAGGTCATGTTAAAAGCTACAAAATAATTTTCAATCATGTCCCATACCTCACATCGATAGGATTTTAGTAAACCCTGCTTCACTTGATAGTTGTTCTTCACCTGCTGAACAACTAATTCGGAGTCGCCAAATGTAGAAATCTGCTGAATGCCCAAATATTTAGTATCTTTCAAACATAACAGCAAAGCTTCATATTCAGCAGTGTTATTCATAGTAATAAATTCTAATTTATACATCAGCTTTACTATTTAACCTCCAGGGAATATAAGAAGAACCCCTGCTCCAGGACCTTCTTTGCAAGAGGATCCATCAAAGTATAATTGCCACAACTCATCCTCCTGTTCCTTGCTGCATTTTACTGGCTGTTTCTTTTCAACCTGTAACAAACCAATAGTATTTTCATCCTCACTGAAATGTAACATGCAAGTACCCAGGTCTTTATCAACAGCATACAATGGGTGGTTAGAAGGGTTCTTGTCATCTTTCAAAATATAGGCCAATTGAAGCTCTCTGTACAACCTTTTGTTTTCTCCTCCAAACACATGAATAGTAGCATAAGATAAATCCATTTGTAAAGTCCCACCAACTTTCTTTGCCTAAGACCGAGAGAGAAGTAACCCAAATTTAGGTGTAATATCAGCTACCACTACATCCATGATCACACTTTTCATGGGTAATTGAGCCAAACTGACAACCATGTCCTTTATTACCCCTAAATACTTCACTTCTCGGGAATCAAATGCATATAGATCATGATAGGGTTTGGTAATACTAAGACCTAAAGCCTCCATAACAACCTTTGGCATTAAATTGTGTGATGCTCCTGAATCTAACAAACAATTATGTATCAATTGTTCATGGACTGTCAGGGTGATGTAGAATGGAGGTGAAGCACCTGCTTCATTTTCAGTCTTTTTAGCCAAGGCTGATCCAATGAAAATCCTAGGATTTTCTTCTTGCAAATTCACCGTATC
This sequence comes from Pseudotsuga menziesii, assembly GCA_001517045.1. Classification (NCBI taxonomy): domain Eukaryota; kingdom Viridiplantae; phylum Streptophyta; class Pinopsida; order Pinales; family Pinaceae; genus Pseudotsuga; species Pseudotsuga menziesii. The sequence continues at coordinate 7,816 of LPNX010390447.1, forward strand.
AGAAATAGGCTGATTGCTTGCTAAATTAATCATCTTAAGAACTGATTATTTATATGAAAGGTTTTTTATTAATTTAGTCAAAGGTATAGGAATCTTTAATTTTCCTAATTCATTTTCCAGGCTGAAATTCTGCACAGTTTCATTTACCTCTTCAGCCTCTATGTTCTTCTTTTGTTTTTCTGAAACTTGTCTTTTTTCTGTCACAGGATCTGATGACTGCTTAGCAGGGACAGTTACCTTCTTCTTCGGGATTTGTACTACCTGTTTTTGACCTGACCTCAGATTCACAGTCTTCTTGAGTTCATTTTGACAGATATCAGTAGTTACAGTAGTCATTTTCAAACCTAAATCATCTTATGTTTCGAACATATCAGCATCATAGCATTCTGCATTTAGAAACTCTTCTTCAGTGACAAAACCCCCGGACAATCCTTCTCCAAAATGGTTCATATCTTGGTCAGTATATTCAAATATTACTTCATCATCAACCTCTTCTTCATCAGCAACATTATTCTGAAGAGGTGGTGGCACTCTTTGGTCCTCATTTTCTCTCCTTTCCCGCTGGACATCATTGTTCCTTGGTTCTCTAGGCATGAAACGGGGAGCAAATTGTCTTCTGAACTGGTTCTGATTGTTAGGATTTCGTTCACCTTCTGGAACAGGCTTGCTGGAATTTTTCTCAAGTTCTAATTTATTCAATTTTGCAGTCAAAATTTTCACCAACTTAGCCATTTCATCAATTTTCCCTTCAGCAGAATGAGAAGCAGAACTTCCTGGGGCTGCTTCTTTCTTTCCTTTCCTGTCATAGATCTCCTGAGCCATTTCCTTCTTCAATCTATTTGAAGCCAATATGTTAGATTCCACCTCCAATGCTGCATCCTGCATATTCAGTAAAGAAATATGTCTCCTTTCTCTTAGCAGTAATGAAAATTCATGGTCGAAAGCATTTGCATATGTAAGTTTTGCAGATGTTTCTGTGGGCTTTATTTCTGTAGGAATTCTACTGTACATTTTGTTAAACCTCTTTGAAAAGTCTGCAATAGTTTCATCATTTTTCCTCCTAGGGGCTCCAAACTCAGTTATGTAGTATGTATGGTCTTTGGTGTCACCCCATTGTCTCATGAAGAGATCATGAAGTTCTTCAATGATAGTGATTGATTTAGTAGGAAACTCCCTGAACCATTTCCTGACATCTCCATCAAGGCTCTGCAGGAACATTCTCATCCATACATCCTTGGCTTCAATGTTTTGGTTATCAGTATAACTAAGGAAAGCTTCCGAGTGTTCTTCAGCTGTAGTTTCCCCCTGTCCATTAAACCTAGGAAAATATTTCTGATAGTCACCTCCAGGCAGTGCATTTAAAGGATGGGGTAAAACCAATGGTGCATATCTGGCTGCAACCATTCGGTCCATCATGTTTATAGGATGATTTTGGGCTACCATTTTGGGACTGACTAACTTTGATAATAAAGAGGTTTGACTGGAACTTGGCTAGAAAGGGTTTTTACCTACTTTCAACTGAAAAAGAGGTATCTTACCAGGAGAGGCTGTTTTAGCTTTTCTGAAAGATTGAGGATCAGCGAAAACTTGGAAACTAATGTCAGGAAATATAGGCTTTAACCAAGGTGAAGTTTCTTCTTCTTTTCTCAACACAGATGAAAGTGATGAACCACCCAACTGGTTAGGGTCACATAGGGATGGTAATGACTGAGACCTTCTAATATTCCTTGCTGTCTTCAATATCTGTTCAGGATCTGTAACACCCAACTGCAATGGTGAACCAGGTCTGTTTCTAGTTCCAACTGCCCTAGTAGCCATTGTGATAATCTGGTGAAAAATAGCCTTAAAGATCTGCTGGTTTAACTTCACCTCTTAAAACCAGTAAAATGATAAGTATCCCAGGGAAAAATTTGTTTTCAACTTCGATCCCTGGAAATAGCACCAAATATGTTTGTGCCAGAAATTGTTTCCAGGCTACAAAGAAACAAGCCAACACAATCTCAAATATTCAATCAAACAAAACTAGGTTTTAGGGTTTTTGAAAGGTTTTTCTGGTTGTAAGTTTTGGTGACCAAAGGGAATACATTCATAAGCCAAATAGGAACTAAATTATAAGTAAAGAAGAGCAGAGATGCATAATATAATAACCAGGTATCCAACAGAATATAACTTTGAAGTTCATTCACAACAGGCAAGCATTACAAGCAAAGAAACCATAAACCAGCAATGAATTTACGAATTGTGTAGCTAAACAAGCTAGAAATGAAGCCAAAACACATACTAAAGGGTAAAAAGGATCATATATTTCATAATTCTATTCATCAAATACACATGAGAGTTAAGTACTTAGCTCATAAAGAAGTCAAGAGACCTCCTTAAAAGCCAGCCAAAAATCTAACCCCTTGTTCTCTTTCTGATCTTCCTAAATACTGTTTTTCAAAATTCAGTTAGGGCCTAAACCCTAACTATTTTTAGCCTACTCATCGATAGGCTGATGTCAAAATCATAATTTACAAAATAAAGTATTTCTCAAAAACATAACAAGTAACTACTTAACTAACAATACTCAAAGGTCTTTAGCAGCTTCTGCCAATAAAGCTATTCCATCTAAGGCTTGGGCCTTTTTCCTAGCTTTCTACTGCTCAGCTTCCATATCTGTCATCCTTCTTGTAAGCTCCTTATTCTGCTGCTGTAGGATTTTGATAGTCAGTTTCAGCTTTACACATTGTAAATCTGTGCTTCTTTTCCTTTTTAGGGCCTCCTTGGAGACTGCAGTAAGCTCTTGGGAATGATCATTCACTTCTTCTAAGTCTTCCCTGAGTCTTCTATTAGCTAGGATCAAACCATCATTTGTTTCTTGCATGTACTCCATTTGATTCTTATACTGTTTGATGGTTCTTTGCAAATTCTCCTTTTCTGAGTCAAAATCCTTACCTGCTGTTGTATTCTGTAGCTCACTAGGCAGCCATGGGATGTTCAACTTTCTGAAGATGTCCTCATCCTCAGGCAGTAGCTCTGTAGACACATCATGAACACTTTGATTTTCTTGATTGTCTGTTTCATTAGGTGCATTTTCATCCATTAACAACTTATTTTCTGAAAAAGATGCTTCCATTTCTTCTTTCTGTTGTTCCTTCAACATTTCACTTCTTAATTCCAAAAACACAGCTGATAGCTTAGTTTCAGTGAGGCTAGACTCTTCTACTGTCTTCAATGATTTCTTTCCTTTGCTTTTACCTTTTCTAGATTTTAGCTTTTCATCTGAAGAAGAAGTATCAATCATAGTTACCTCTTCTGTGTTTAACTTAGGGTTTAGCAGCTTTTTCATGTTCAGCCTCAATTTGTTTTTGGGTGTAGTTTTGGGTCTCCATCCTGGGGCAAGTTCTCCCACCATCTTCAAAGTTTTTCCTTGATGCATAACTGTGGCAAACTCCATAGCTTTAACCTTGATCTTATTTTTATTTGGCCTTACTGTCTTCTCCCCTTGACTGTAGAATTTCCTGTGTGTGCCAACCCTAGATTTAGCACTGACAGTCACCTCATCTCCTTCCAACAAGTATCCTTAATCTTCAGATAAAATGGTAATTGGGATTCTTTGTTGGACCTTGGTATCTTCTTCCTCTACTGCAACCTTCTCTTTGAAAATAATCTTTTCATCCATGAGTGTTTCTGTTGGTGCCTTATTTTGCATAGGCTGGGTTTCCTTTTTAATAAACAACAAACCTTTGCTCTTACTGTCAACTGAAGGCTGCTGAGATTTAGAATCTCCCTTTGAATGTTCTGTCACTTCCTCAAGTTTGACACATTTTTTATCTTCAACCTTGACTTTTTGTCCTAATTTTCTAATTAGGGCTTGTCCCTTATCAACATGCTTTTTGGTAGGCTATCCTTCCTAGTTAATTTGGAATCCAGACCAAAAACGAAAGTAGTCCCAAGTCTTCCCTTCTCTTTGCAGAACAGTGCTGATAATAAGCTTGATCAATCCATGAAGAAAAATGGACTGTGCAGTGTGATCATGATGCTCTTTAACCCTACTTGACATTTTTTGCAAGCTCTTCAACAAGATGAAAGGGAGACTTATCCTTGATTCACCAGCAAGGTGCTGTAAGAACCTGAAATGATACTTGAAGACAAAAGCATACCTCCCTTCACAAGTAATGTAACTTTGTAGAATCTTGATAGGCTCTACCCATTCAGCTCTGAAATTATGGATGAGCACTCCCTTACTCCAGTCTGAATAATGCCAGGTAAAAGGTACCTTTGGGCATTGAAGGTAAATGACACCTTTTTGAACCAAAGCTCTCCTTCATTCCTAACTCCTATTGCTTTAGCCACCAACTCTACAGTTAATTTGAATTTCAGAGTGTCAAATGATATGGTATCTTGGTTATAACATTGAGCAAATTTATGAGAAACTTTGGTGTTATATCCATCAATCTTCTTAAAGAAATCCAACCATCCATCATTCTCAAAGAGTTCTGCACATCTAGGAAACTTGTCAATCCAATTTAGCTCAGTGGGTTCAGCCCTGTTGGTCTTCCCACTTGTTTTCATCTTTTTTCCCATGGCTAAATGTTGTTTCTGTGTGATTTTAAGACCCTGTTAATGACCTAACAACCCTTTTTCCTTCGAGTTTTCAGAGTATTGACAGTCATTTTTATTTTGGATTCTCCCTGGCTGTTTTCTTTCAATTTTTAACAATCTGTTCTATTGTCAATGCAGGAAATGTTTTGTACTGAACTTGGGTAATTTAGGTCGAACTGAGCACCAAAAGTCTTTAAGAAAGCTGCTGCTGAACTTAACTAACATTCAAGATATTCATTTCGACCTTTTAGACTGATCTTTCACCGTTGGGAGCTTGTTAAAAACATGAATTTATGTTTTCCTTAATCAATTTAACATAACAAGCCTTAATGGAAAAACCCCCAATTTAGCAGGCCATGACCAAGTTTACGCGGAATACCTCACTCCCAGCTTGCTGCAGGTGTTTAAAATTAATCCTTGGACTATTTGAATGTCGAATTTAACTGTCCAGGTGCCTTTAAGTCTTCAGTTTGCTTCCAACTGCCGCGCTGAGAAAACCCTAAATTCCGTCTGCAACTGCAAATTCTGGATTTTTAGCAATTTTCTTCGTTCCACTTCGCCTCCAGCTTCTTAATGCCTATGTGGAGAACCTCTTTCCCATCAATCTCAGCTCGTTCCTCTATCTGTCATGATACGCCGAGCTCTAACTTCTGACTGCCACGATCTCTTTCACATCATAGACCACACCTGTTTGCATGATTATTTCTGATGAAACACATATCAAACCTATCTACACATGTGATTAGTCATCCAGGAGAGAAATAATTGGAGAATTTGGTGAAAAAAACGTCAAATTTAGCACCCAAGATATTCTTGTAGCGCCGCAGTGTAAAATTTTAACCGTTGCGCTACAAGAATGTTTTAAAATCAAATTTGGCGCTTTTTTAGTCATTAATTCCACTTTAAATAAGGTTTATATGGTAAACTTTGATCTTAGTGTTATTTGTGAAACCTTTAATCAACATATGTCCTATAGAACCCTTCAGAACCATAAGAAAAACAAAACATAATGAAAACCTAAAAGCAAAAATCAAAATTTCACTTTAAATCAAAATTTCCTAAAAGTAAGCAAATGAGCAAGATTAAAACAAAAATCACAAGCAAAAATATAAGACTGAAGAAAACAAATTCATGACTTAACATCTGGCTCCAGCTGTGGGATGAAGTCCTCCCTGTGAGGCTTCAAGAACCTGTAGACCAGTGCCTTCTCTTCTGCTACCTACTAGTCTGCAAAATTTCCATTGGGTTATGGAGTCCTTATTATGCTTTACTCACACCGGTATATACAATGAAAAGTAAAAATCTCCTCAAAGACTATAAAAATGCTTGAGGAATCATCCATTGACTGGACTTGACAATTCCTCACCTTCCAAAGACTGCAGGACAAAAGTGTTATTTTCCAAAATCTTAGACACTAGGAAAGGGCCAAACCAAAGGTTGTCAAATTTACCATGTTTCCATTTTTTCTCTTTCCTGGCATCCCACCTCAGAACCATATCACCAACTGAGAAAGTGTTTTCTTTGATTTTCCTGTCGAATCTACTTTTAGTCTTCAATCTATATAACTGTGCCCTTTCTTCCACTTTTTCCCTGTTCTATTGCAATTCTATCATCTCATAAATCCTTCTCTGCATATCATTTGGTTCTTCCTGGCAATTCTGAAGGAACTTCATCACTGGGAATCCCAATTGGACAGGAAAAACTGCATCTGTGCCATACAGTAATTGGAAAGGAGAAGTTCCAATTGCTTGTTTGACTGTTATCCTATCAGCCCACAATGCATATTTCAGCATAGAGTCCCATGATCTTTTATTATTCTTAAGCAACTTTTTGATACTCTGAATGATGTTTTTATTTGAGGATTCAGCTAAACCATTACCCTGGGGATAGTAAGGAGTTGAATGCTTCAGCAAGATACCATTCTTTTCACAAAATGCTTCCATTGCCTTAGACTTGAAAGCCTTTGCATTATCTGTTACTATTTTCTGAGGACACCCAAACCTACTAAGGATATTTTCTTCGATGAATTCCATAATTACTTTGTCTGTGGAACTCCTAGTAGGGATGACTTCCACCCATTTGGTAAAGAATTCTGTTGCAGTTAGAATCCACCTGTGTTGTCCTGAGGAAGATGGATTTCTTTCCCCTATAAAATCTAGACCCCATTGCTGGAAAGGAGCACTTACTGCAATAGGTTTTAGGGGCAATGACAACAATTTTTGTTTGCCAGCAAACTTCTGACAAGGGATTCAGGATCTTACTTGCTGATATACATTTGCAAACAAAGAGGGCCAATAGTACCCAGCTCTTAAAATGCTGTATGCTGTTGTCTTTCAGTACTTGTGACCTCCACAAGCACCCTCATGAGATTCATAAATTACTCCTTCAATTTCAGATTTATCCAATCATCTGAGTAGAATACCACCTGGGTCTTTCCAAAATAACTGCTCTTCAACTAGACAATACTTAGTAGTTTTAAGCTTTAAATATCTAGCAGCTTTTCTATCTAAATGATCAGGACATTGCAAAAACAACAGAAAATAGACAATGTCTGCATACCATGTGGATGCTGAATAATAGTCCATAATCTTCTCTTTTTCCAATATTTTTTGATCTTCTTCCTGAGCTAACTCTTCAGCCATCACATGCAATCCCAGAGCTTGACAATTTGATTCAGCCAGCAGTTTGGCTAAACCCTGCCCCTTGACTAGTTTGGTAGGTCTGATATCTATGTCATACTCCATGATTTTAGCAATCCACTTGCCTCTTTTCCCTTCACTATCAGGTTGTGTCAAAACATCTTTTACAGAAGCATTAGGCACATATGAAATAACTTTAGAATGCAAAACATAAATTCTGAAAAACTTTAAAGCTTTTACCAAAGCATAAGCCTGTTTTTCTATGATACTGTATTTTAGTTCAGAATCCCTGAGATTTTTGCTGAAGAATGCAATAGGTTTCTCTAGTCCTTCCTTATTCTTCTGTAACAAAACAACTGCTATTGTATCCTCTGATGCAAATGAGAATGTAAGAAATTCTCTGGTAAAATATGGGCTTACTAATATAGGAGATTCAGTAAGAGCCACCTTGATCTTCTCAAATGCATTCTTTGCTTTAGTAGTCCATCTGACTTCTTGATCCTTTTTTAGCATGACTGTAATCTGTTTGATAGTCTCAGCAAAGTTTGGTATAAACCAACGCAGAAAGTTGATTTTACCGATGAAAGATTGGACATCCTTTTTAATCCTCGGTAAACTTATTTTCAATATAGCTTTTACCCTTTCGGGATCAATCCTTATACCGTCAGCCGAGACTAAATGACCAAGCATTTTACCTTCCTGTATAGCAAAGTGTGACTTCTTTGGGTTCAAAGACAAGCCAAATTTTCTACATTTCAGGAAAGTCTGCTTCAAATGCTTCAGATGTTGATCATCTGATTGTGAGAAAACAGTGATATCATCCAAGTATATTACCATAAACGTGTCTTTTTCACTGACGAAAGCAATGTCCATAGCCCTCTGAAAAGTGGCTCCAGCGTTCATCAGACCAAAAGGCATCTTATCATACATGAAAGTTCCCCAAGGAGTAGTAAAAGCTGTTTTCTCCTTATCATCAGGATGCATAGAAATCTGATTGTACCCTGGGAAACCATCAACCATTGAGATCCTCTGTGCCCCAACCACTTTCTGCAATATTTGTTCAATTTTAGGCATAGGATAATTATCCTTTAGTGACGATCTGTTCAGATTTCTAAAGTCCCCTGATTTCTCCATTCTTTTTCCTAACAGGAACTAGATTATCCACCCATGAAGAGTACCTGAGGGGTACTACGATCTTGGCCTCCAATAGATTCTTCACTTCTTTTTCAATAACAGGAAACAAGGATGGATTAATCCTCCTTAATTTCTGACGAAAAGGTTTCACATTTGGTTTTAAAGGGACTTTATGATGTATAATTTCAGTGTCATATGTTCTCAATTCCTCATAAGACCATGCAAAAACATCAACATGTTCCTTTAACAATTTAATGTACCTGTTTCTTTGTTCAGATGTAAGTGCTTTAGATATTTTTACCATTCTAGGTTGTTCTGCAGAGCCAATGTTACAATCCACCACATTCTCTTCTGAGGATTATACAATAGGTTTTAAGAGTGTATCATCTTTTGAAAAAATCCTTTCTAGAGGTACCAAACCCTTTGGGATGAAATTACTTTTTAATTCAATGATTTTGTGTCCAGCAATTTCATTTTCAGCAATCTCTTCCACCTGTCCATCCTCTTCATCCTCCTCTTGATCAATCAGGGAATTAGAAAACTCATGAGTAAGCTCTAGAAACCTTTTAATCTCAATGTCATCTTTGAACACTCTCCACTGCTTTAGATTATCAGGTACATATGAACTGTACCTAATTTCAATGGGATATCTCAACTGAGTGGTCTTGGGGATTCTAAAGTCGGTAGCAGCCAAGGTCAATGAATCTGCAGTCTGATTATGATCTCTTGGAATATAGGTCATGTTAAAAGCTACAAAATAATTTTCAATCATGTCCCATACCTCATTTCGATAGGATTTCAGTAAACCCTGCTTCACTTGATAGTTGTTCTTCACCTGCTGAACAACTAATTTGGAGTCGCCAAATGTAGAAATCTGCTGAATGCCCAAATATTTAGCAGCTTTCAAACCTAACAACAAAGCTTCATATTCAGCAGTGTTATTCATAGTAATAAATTCTAATTTATACATCAGCTTTACTATTTCACCTCCAGGGGATATAAGAAGAACCCCTGCTCTAGCACCTTCTTTTCAAGAGGATCCATCAAAGTATAATTGCCACAGCTCGTCCTCCTGTTCCTTGCTGCATTTTACTGGCTGTTGCTTTTCAACTTGTAACAAACCAGTAGTATTGTCATCCTCACTGAAATGTAACATGCAAGTACCCAGGTCTTTATCAATAGCATACAGTGGGTGGTTAGTAGGGTTCTTGTCATCTTTCACAATATAGGCCAATTGAAGCTCTCTGTACAACCTTCTGTTTTCTCCTCCAAACACAGGAATAGTAGCATAAGATAAATCCATTTGTAAAGTCCCACCAACTTTCTTTTCCCAAGACCTAGAGAGAAGTAACCCAAATTTAGGTGTAATATTAGCTACCACTACATCCATGATCACACTTTTCACGGGTAACTGAGCCAAACTGACAACCATGTCCTTTATTGCCCCTAAACACTTCACTGCTCGGGAATCAAATGCATACAGATCATGATAGGGTTTCATAATACTCAGGCCTAAAGCCTCCATAACAGCCTTTGGAATTAAATTGTGTGATGCTCCCGAATCTAACAAACAATTATGTATCATTTGTTCATGGACTGTCAGGGTGATGTAGAATGGAGGTGAAGCACCTGCTTCATTTTTAGTCTTTTCAGCCAAGGCTGATCCAATGAAAATCCTAGGATTTTCTTCTTGCAAATTCACCGTATCAGAAATAGGCTGATTGCTTGCTGAATTAATCATCTTAAGAACTGATTCTTTATATGAAGGGTTTTTTATTAATTCAGTCAAAGGTATAGGAATCTTTAATTTTCCTAATTCATTTTCCAGGCTGAAATTCTGCACAGTTTCATTACCTCTTCAGCCTCCATGTTCTTCTTTTGTTTTTCTGAAACTTGTCTTTTTTCTGTCACAAGATCTGATGACTGCTTAGCAGGGAAAACTACCTTCTTCTTCAGTATTTGTACTACCTGTTTTGGACCTGACCTCAGATTCACAGTCTTCTTGAGTTCATTTTGACAGACATCAGCAGTTACAACAGTAATTTTCGAACCTAAATCGTCTTCTGTTTCGAACATATCAGCATCATAGCATTCTGCATTTAGAAACTCTTCTTCAGTAACAAAACCCCCGGACAATCCTTCTCCAAAATGGTTCATATCTTGGTCAGTATCTTCAAATATTACTTCATCATCAACCTCTTCTTCATCAGCAACATTATTCTGAAGAGGTGGTGGCACTCTTTGGTCCTCATTTTCTCTCCTTTCCCACTGGATATCATTGTTCCTTCGTTCTCTAGGCATGAAACGGGGAGCAAATTGTCTTCCGAACTAGTTCTGATTGTTAGGATTTCTTTCACCTTCTGGAACAGGCTTGCTGGAATTTTTCTCAAGTTCTAATTTATTCAATTTTGCAATCAAAATTTTCACCAACTTAGCCATTTCATCAATTTTCCCTTCAGCAGAATGAGAAGCAAAACTTCCTGGGGCTGCTTCTTTCTTTCCTTTCTTTTCATAGATCTGCTGAGCCATTTCCTTCTTCAATCTATTTGAAGCCAATATGTTAGATTCTACCTCCAATGCTGCATCCTGCATATTCAGTAAAGAAATAGGTCTCCTTTCTCCTAGTAGTAATGAAAATTCATGGTCGAAAGCATTTGCATATGTAAGTTTTGCAGATGTTTCTGTGGGCTTTATTTCTGCAGGAATTCTAATGTACCTTTTGTTAAACCTCTTTGAAAAGTCTGCAATAGTTTCATCCTTTTTCCTCCTAAGGGCTCCAAACTCAGTTATGTAGTATGTATGGTATTTGGTGTCACCCCATTGTCTCATGAAGAGATCACGAAGTTCTTCAATGATAGTGATTGAGTTAGTAGGAAACTCCCTGAACCATTTCCTGACATCTCCATCAAGGCTCTGCACGAACATTCTCATCCATACATCCTTGGCTTCAATGTTTTGGTTATCAACATAACTAAGGAAAGCTTCCGAGTTTTCTTCAGCTGTAGTTTCCCCCTGTCTATTAAACCTAGGCAAATATTTCTGATATTCACCTCCAGGAAGTGCATTTAAAGGATGGGGTAAAACCAATGGTGCATATCTGGCTGCAACCATTCGGTCCATCATGTCTATAGGCTGATTTTGGGATGCCATTTTGGGACTGACTAACTTTGATGATAAAGAGGTTTGACTGGAACTTGGATAGAAAGGGTTTTTACCTACTTTCAACTAAAAAAAGAGGTATCTTACCAGGAGAGGTTGTTTTAGCTTTTCTGAAAGATTGAGGATCAGTGAAAACTTGGAAACTACTGTCAGGAAATATAGAGTTTAACCAAGGTGAAGTTTGTTCTTCTTTTCTCAACACAGATGAAAGTGATGAACCACCCAACTAGTTAGGGTCACATAGGGATGGTAATGACTGAGACCTTATAATATTCCTTGTTGTCTTCAATATCTGTTCAAGATCTGTAACACCCAACTACAATGGTGAAGTAGGTCTATCTCTAGTTCCAACTCCCCTAGTAGCCACTGTGATAATCTGGTGAAAAATAGCCTTAAAGATCTGCTGGTTTAAGTTCACCTCTTAAAACCAGTAAAATGATAAGTATCCCAGGGAAAAATTTGTTTTCAGCTTCGATCCCTGACAACGGTGCCAAAGATGTTTGTGCCAGAAATTGTTTCCAGGAAACAAAGAAACAATCCAACACAATCTCAAATATTCAATCAAACAAAACTAGGTTTTAGGGTTCTTGAAAGGTTTTTCTGGTTGTAAATTTTGGTGACAAAAGGGAATACATTCATAAGCCAAATAGGAACTAAATCATAAGTAAACAAGAGCAGAGATGCATAATATAATAACCAGGTATCCAACAGAACATAACTTTGAAGTTCATTCACAACAGGAAAGCATTACAAGCAAAGAAACCATAAACCAGCAATGAATTTACCAATTGTGTAGCTAAACAAGCTAGAAATGAAGCCAAAACACAGACTGAAGGGTAAAAAGGATCGTATATTTCAGAATTATGTTCATCAAATACACATGAGAGTTAAGTACTTAGCCCATAAACAAGTCAAGAGACCTCCTTAAGCCAGCCAAAAATCTAACCCCTTTTTCTCTTTCTGATCTTCCTAAATACTATTTTTCAAAATTCAGTTAGGGTCTAAACCCTAACTGTTTTTAGCCTACTCATCGATAGGATAATGTCAAAATTATAATTTACAAAATAAATTATTTCTTAAAAACATAACAAGTAACTACTTAAGTAACAATACTCAAAGATCTTTAGCAGCTTCTTCTAATAAAGCTATTCCATCTAAGGCTTGGGCCTTTTTCCTAGCTTTCTGCTGCTCAACTTCCATATCTGTCATCCTTCTTGTAAGCTCCTTATTCTGCTGCTGTAGGCTTTTGATAGTGAGTTTCAGCTCTGCACACTGTAAATCTGTGCTTCTTTTCCTTTTTAGGGCCTCCTTAGAGACTGCAGTAAGCTCTTGGTAATGATCATTCACTTCTTCTAAGTGTTCCCTGAGTCTTCTATTAGCTAGGATAAAACCATCATTTGTTTCTTGCATGTACTCCATTTGATTCTTATACTGTTTGATGGTTCTTTGCAAATTCTCCTTTTCTGAGTCAAAAGCCTTACCTGCTGTTGTAATCTGTAGCTCACTAGGCAGCCATGGGATGTTCAACTTTCTGAAGATGTTCTCATCCTTAGGCAGCATCTCTATAGACACATCATGAACACTTGGATTTTATTGATTGTCTATTTCATTAGGTGCATTTTCATCCATTAACAACTTATTTTCTGAAAAAGAAGCTTCCATTTCTTCTTTCTGTTGTTCCTTCAACATTTCACTTCTTAATTCCAAAAACACAGCTGATAGCTTAGTTTCGGTGAGGCTGGACTCTTCTACTGTCTTCAATGATTTCTTTCCTTTGCTTTTACCTTTGCTAGATTTTATCTTTTCATCTGAAGAAGAAGTATCAATCATAGTTACGTCTTCTATGTTTAACTTGGGGTTTAGCAACTTTTTCATGTTCAACCTCAATTTGTTTTTGGGACTAGTTTTGGGTCTCCATCCTGGGGCAAGCTCTCCCACCATATTCAAAGTTTTTCCTTGATGCATAACTGTGGCAAACTCCATAGCTTTAACCTTGATCTTCTTTTTCTTTGGCCTTACTGTCTTCTCCTCTTGACTGTAGAATTTCCTGTGTGTGTCAACCCTAGATTTAGCACTGACAGTCACCTCATCTCCTTCCAACAAGTATCCTTCATCTTCAGATAAAATGGTAATTGGGCTTCTTTGTTGGACCTTGGTATCTTCTTCCTCTATTGCAACCTTCTCTTTGAAAACAATATTTTCATCCATGTGTGTTTCTGCTGGTGCCTTATTTTACATAGGCTGAGTTTCCTTTTTAATAAACAACAAACCTTTGCTCTTACTGTCAACTGAAGGCTGCTAAGATTCAGAATCTCCCTTTGAAGGTTCCGCCACTTCCTCAAGTTTGACACATTTTTTATCTTCAACCTTGACCTTTTGTCCTAATTTTCTAATTAGGGCTTGTCCCTTATCAACATGCTTTTTGGTAGGTTGTCCTTCCTGGTTAATTTGGAATCCAGACCAAAAAAGAAAGTAGTCCCAAGTCTTCCCTTCTCTTTGCAGAACAATGCTGATAATAAGCTTGATCAATCCATGATGAAAAATGGACTGTGCAGTGTGATCATGATGCTCTTTAACCCTGCTTGACATTTTTTGCAAACTCTTCAACAAGAAGAAAGGGAGACTCATCCTTGATTCACTAGCAAGGTGTTGTAAGAACCTAAAATGATACTTGAAGACAAAAGCATACCTCCCTTCACAAGTAATGTAACTTTGTAGAATCTTGATGGGCTCTACCCATTCAGCTCTGAAATTTTGGATGAGCACTCCCTTACTCCAGTCTGGAATAATGCCAGGTAAAAGGTACCTTTGGGTATTGAAGGTAAATGGCCCCTTTTTGAACCAAAGCTCTCCTTCATTCCTAACTCCTATTGCTTCAGCCACCAACTCTACAGTTAATTTGAATTTCAAAGTGTCAAATGATACAGTATCTTGGTTATAACATTAAGCAAATTTATGAGAAACTCCGGTGTTATATCCATCAATCTTCTTAAAGAAATCCAACCATCCAACATTCTCAAAGAGTTCTGGACATCTAGGAAACTTGTCAATCCAATTCAGCTCAATGGGTTCAGCCCTGTTGGTCTTCCCATTTTTTTCATCTGCTTTCCCATGGATGAATGCTGTTTCTGTGTGATTTTAAGACCTTGTTAATGACCTAACAACCCTTTTTCCTTCAAGTTTTTAGAGTATTGACAGTCAATTTTCTTTTGGATTCTCCCTGGCTGTTTTCTTTCAATTTTTAACAATCTGTTCTATTGTCAATGCAGGAAATGTTTTGTACTGAACTTGGGTAATTTAGGTCAAACTGAGCAACAAAAGTCTTTAACAAAGATGCTGCTGAACTTAACTAACATTCAAGATATTCATTTCAACCTTTTATACTGATCTTTCACCGTTGGGAGCTTGTTAAAAACATGAATTTATGTTTTACTTAATCAATTTAACATAACAAGCCTTAATGGAAAAACCCCCAATTTAGCAGGCCATGACCAAGTTTATGCGTAATACCTCACTCCCGGCTTGCTGTAGGTGTTTAAAATTAATCCTTGCACTATCTGAATGTTGAATTTAACTATCCAGGTGTCTTCAAGTCTTCAGTTCCACTTCGCCTCCAGCTTCATAATGCCTATGTGGAGAACCTCTTTCCCATCAATCTCGGCTCGTTCCTCTATCTGTCATGATACACCGAGCTCTAACTTCTGACTGCCACGATCTCTTTCACGTCATAGACCACACCTGTTTGCATGATTATTTATGATGAAACACGTATCAAACCTGTCTACACATGTGATTAGTCATCCAGGAGTGAAATCATTTGAGAATTTGGCGAAAAAAACGACAAATTTAGCACCCGCGATATTCTTGTAGCGCCGCAGTGTAAAATTTTAACTGTTGCGCTACAAGAATGTTTTAAAATCAAATTTGGCGCTTTTTAAGTCATTAATTCCAGTTTAAATAAGGTTTATATGGTAAACTTTGATCTTAGTGTTATTTGTGAAACCTTTAATCAACATATGTCCTATAGAACCCTTCAGAACCATAAGTAAAACAAAACATAATGAAAACCTAAAAGCAAAAATCAAAATTTCACTTTAAACCAAAATTTTCTAAAAGTAAGCAAATGAGCAAGATTAAAACAAAAATCACAAGGAAAAATATAAGACTGAAGAAAACAAATTCATGACTTAACAACTTCGACATCATGTAAATACGCACATCACTTAAAATAAACCTATAGCCAGCTACGACGGTGCAGCATTGAATGAAAAGGGCATGATTCATAAGGTTAAGGGGGGGGAGGTTTGTCTAACCCGTGGGGGTCATTGGGAGTTTTCCATATGTCGACCACCCATTAAACCTCTACTATTTGATTAGTTGGGAGCAATTATGGCTGGGGAGTGGTGGGTGATAGGAGTGCCAGTCCTTGCCCCATGCACACTCCACCAGCTGGCTCACTCACTCTCACTGGGGCAGGGGAGCAGACTCGATTACCATTCTCCCCACTCTTCAACGATGGAGGGTTCTCTTCACGGGAAGGCATGAGATCTCCTTGGTTACGTCACGCAGGAATTCGGGTGGTTCCCCATTTTTGGGGGGGATGACTGTGGTCTGTTTAGGTTTTTTTTCTTTATCACTTTGTTTTTCCTCCCACCGGGAATTTATTTTGGTAATCCTCACATAGTGGGTCGTCCCATTCATGATCCTCATGATTTCCCCATTGTTTTGCTGAATCATCATGCATAGGCTGGAAATGGGATGGTTTTTCTCACGCAGGAGTTGGGGACTTTGATCTCACGCGGCGAGCTGGAAGGTAGCCTCAAAGGCACGGTTCTACTGTGTGTATGCTTTCCCTGTCAATGCTGGGAATCTATCTTCTCCCCATCTACGGTGTGTAAGTTCATGCTTGTTCTCCTTATCAATTGTGGTCTGTGTTTATCTTTTTTTTTTCCCAAGATTGAGAATCGGACTTCTCTCCTGTTTTGGGACTGTGTAATGTTGCCATCGTTTTCATTGTGAGTTTGGGGTTGTTGTCTTTCCCTGGTTTTGGGTTGATTCTTGGTTGCTGGGGTTGCAACATCTTTTGGGACTGTTTCTGAGTTGTTTTGGCCACACTAGGGCCAAGAACAACTCTGAAGCATTGTTTGACCTGAACTGTGTTTCACCTTTTTGTTTGGGGGTTGTCACCCCGTTGTCTTACCTTCTTCACAGAGCTGTGAACTGTTTGTTTTACTGTGGCATGTAGTGGTTGGTCTTTGGACTATTGAGAGTAGGATTAGAGGCTGGGTATGCTTGAGAAAACTGGTGTTTGGAGCCACTCAGACAAGAGTTAGACTGCTGGATTTCTTCTCCACAACCCTTGAAGAGAATTGGAAAGGGAAGTCAGGGCCTGAGGGACTGTCAAGCAGAGGAAGCAATGATTCTTGGTGTCGGGTGGGTGGATGTCTTAAAATTCAGGTTAACCCTAGTGTAGGCATCCTTAGCTCTCCATTGAGGCCACCATCTTAGCATTTAGCCTTTCCTAGCTCCTTGACGACTTGATAAACCCTACTGTGTGGGCTTGGCTGATTTGTGTACCTTGGCTACATGTAAGCCTGCTTTGACCCTTATTCCTTGAGGAACCATGCCTAGCTCATGGGTGGCAGTTTTGCTGAGAGATTGATGAGCACACTGGCCTATGGTTGGGTGGAACGTTGCAGCGATGTAGCTGGTTGCGGGATGAATCCTGTTTAAGCATTATATGCTTGTTCAACTTCATGGGGCTATTTGCCTATATGTTTGGTGATAGTAGCATCCTCTTCTCCGGTTTAAGGGTCAGGGACGTTACAACTACTCATATATTTCCAACTTAATTGATCATAAGCTTTTGCTATATCCAATTTTATCAACATACCCGACCTCCTGGTCATCTTCAAAGAGTGGATAGTTTCTTGAACCAAAATAATCCCACCAAAAATCTGCCTTCCTTCCACAAATCATGATTGTTCCAGGTTAATCAACTTTGGGAGGAGTGGATTTAATCTATAGTTATCACTTTAGTGATTTTATTGTAAATGACACTGTAGAGGGAAATCAATCTGACCTTACCAGGGGTATCGACTCCCTCCCCTTTTGGAATCAAGGTTATGAAAGTGGCATTAAAGGGTTTTAAGACTCCACGATGCCTTCTTGATTCTTCTACTATTTCTAGGACTTCCTCTTTTATCAGATCCCAAAAGAAGTGAAAAAAATCTGTGGTGAAACCATCAGGCCCTGGTGTTTCCCCAAGGCCAGCTGCTAGAAAACTTCCTCCACCACCTGCATGGATATTGACTTAGCCAATATATCATTATGCTCGTTGGTGATAATCCTAGGAATGATCCTGGTGATAACCTGACTTCTATCCCTTCTGTCCTTGGTCATTATCCCTTCGAAATTGTCCACTATTTCTTGCTCAATTTCCCCTAAAAAATAAACCTGATTTCCATCGACCCTCCTGAGTTTGTGAATTTTCTCTCTATGCTTGTTACTGACTACCGAATTGTGAAAGAACTTAGTGTTCTTCTCTCCTTCCTGCAGCCACTGTTTTTTAGATTTATGTTTCTAGAATATTTCCTCTTGTTTTCCCCTGGATTCTAACTGATTTAGTAGGTATTTCTCCTTCTGTTTGAGTTCCTCCTCCCACGCTTCCTCCATCCCTCTTTGGTGGGTGTGCTCAATGTCCTCCATCAACCTTCTTTTATCTTGGAATATGTTCCCAAAGTATTCCCTATTCGACGTGTGGATTTTGGCTTTGGGAGCCTTTAGTTTTTTAAGGGAATCGATACATGCTAGTACTAGTGGGGGGGGCAATTCATGCCACCACTAACCTACCAAATCCTTGAAGTCTTTATGCTCAACCAAAATTGTTCAAACCTAAAAGGTTTTCTCAAGATGGTATTCGACCAATCCCAATTGATACTTATGGGCCAATGGTCAGATCCTGCTGCTAGAAGGACACTAGTACTAATTTCCCTAGTACCTCTCGTTATGTCCTCTGATACCAAAAAAATGTCAATTATCAAAGTTATGATATGTTCTCCCTGACACTTATTGTTCCATGTGTACCACTCATCTCCCATTCTGAGGTTAATGAGGGGACAGTGGGACAGAAGATCCATGAAAGCTCCTTGGAATATGTCAAGTACCCGCCTTCCTCCCTTTTTCTCCCTTAGGGATGTTATCAGGTTGAAATCACCACCAACAATACATGATCCTTCAGAATATTGATCCTTTATCCAGTTTAGGAGATTCAAGAAATATTTATTATGGGGAAAAGCACCTAGACCATGGACATTTACCGGGGTTTCTTTAACTCTTGAATCTAGGAAATTGAATTTGGCTATCAAAGAGGACTAGATGGCACTCCATTCCGATATAAATATGGACTCAGGATGCCATAAAATAGCTAAACCCCCAACAATTCTCGCAACATCAATCATCATAACCCCACTACCTCTCCAAATATTTTGTCCCTACCTCTCCATTAATTCTGAACTACATTTTGTTTCTTGTAAGAAAAGAACATCTAGTTTTTCCTGCTTTGCCTTCCTAGCTAAGGTCTTTATTTTCCGGGGATGGTTGCATCCATGGATGTTCTAGGATAAAAACTTCAATGGGTAACCTTGTTAAATTCATAAAATGTGGCCATTATCGTCAGATACTATCATGATTCTATTAATTTGACTCCGACCTCCGCTATTCTTTGCTTGTTCATCTTTCTTCCTCTTTTCAAGTATTCCTCTGGGGGTTTTCTTTTGATTCCTTTCTGTGGATCGTAAGCAATCCCCAATTGCAGGTGAGATATGGTCTTTATGATAACATCTTGTAGCAATTCTATTTGTCTTCTGGACATGTACTGTAATACCCCAGTTTTGACCCCATTTGCATTAAAAGGTACATGATGTAATTTTGTAATTAATCGTGGTGTGGAGCTCAAGGAAAAAACCCCACCATCGATTTGGTTGTGTATGTTTCGACAATTGGGATCGTTTCCAACGGTATATCATGCTATCCGACACATTATAGTTTGGCATTAGGTAAATATACACATCAATTAAAATAAACCTACCGCCAGCTACGACGGTGCAACGTTAAATGAAAAGGGCATGATTTCCTAAGGTTAAGGGGGGGGGTTGCTAAACCTGGACCCCATGGGGAAAATCCATTTGTCAAACCTTAAAACCTGTTTTAGTTGAGGCAAAAAATTCTGGGTAGGGTTGGGTGGCAGGCTTGCCCCCACGCGCCTCCACAGCTAGTTCAGTCACGCACGAGCTGGAAGTGGTCTCCTCACACACCATTTGGGATACTAACCATCTGTCCAATCTCTTGGATAGTGGGATGGTTGTTTTCCTCGTGCAGAGTAGAGATAAAATGGATTACAATCCATTGTGTGGTGGTTCACCCTTCCCTCTCTCACACCGATTTTCGGTCTGTGGTTATGTTCTTCCTT
This sequence comes from Pseudotsuga menziesii, assembly GCA_001517045.1. Lineage (NCBI taxonomy): Eukaryota > Viridiplantae > Streptophyta > Pinopsida > Pinales > Pinaceae > Pseudotsuga > Pseudotsuga menziesii. The sequence continues at coordinate 27,802 of LPNX010390447.1, forward strand.
CCATTCACGCAGGGAGTCTGTGTTCACTCCTCCATTGTCGACTATGAAAATGTGTCGTGGCTTCATTTTTTAGGAAGGATCATTGTTTTGTAACATTGTTGGATGTGTCTGGACTGTGTAATGTCCTGTTACTTCATTGGAAACTGGGGGATGTTTTTCTTTCCTTGAATTGGGATTTGCTGTGGTTTCTTCATGGATCGTTGGCTGTGGCCTCATTCACGTTGTGCTGACTATGTTTTCCCATTTATCAGAGTGGTATCTACTGCAGATTGTTGAGGAGTCCTTTTGGCCATGATAGGGCCAAGAATGTCTCAAGGATTGTCTTTCCCTGGTTTTTTTGGTTGCTGTGTATGCAAGTACCTTTTTGGGTTGCTGCTGAGTTGTTTTGGCCATGCTAAGGCCAAGAACAACTCTGAGTCATCTTGTTGACTTGAGCTGAGTTCACCTTCTCATTTGGGGTTGTCACCCTGTTGTCTTCATCTTCTTCATAGAGCTGTGAACTGTTTGTTTTACTACGGTATGCAGTGGTTGGTCTTCGAACTATTGAGAGTAGGATTAGAGTCTGGGTATGCTTGAGAAAATGGTGTTTGGAGCCACTCAGACAGAGGGAGACTACTGGATTTATTCTCCACAACCCTTGAAGAGTATTGGAAAGGGAAGTCAGGGCCCAAGGGACTATGAAGTAGGGAAGGACTGATTCCTGGTGTTGGGTGTGTGGATGTCTTAGAGGTCAGGGTTAAATCTGGTGTAGGCATCCTTATCTCTCAATTGAGGCCACCAGCTTAAAATTTATCCTTTCCTAGCTCCTTGACACCTGATAAACCCTACTGTGGGGGCTTGGATGATTTGTGTACCTTGGCTATGTGTAAGCCTGCTTTGACCTTTATTCCTTAAGGAATCATGCCCAGCTTAGGGGTGGCAGTGTTGCTGAGAGATTGATGAGCACGCTGGCCTATGGTTGGGTGGAATGTTACAGTGACGTAGCTGGTTGCAAGAAGAATTCCATTTAAGATAAGTATTCTTGACTATTTTGTCTCTGCATTTATACTTACTGATTAATGAATATAATGAACATGTGGTATGCTTGCATGAATGTATGTTTGCTTCCGCTATGTATATGAAGGATTATGCATCTTAGTATGTTTTAGGTTTTAAGCTTTTTATTTCAGTATTATATGCATGTTCATGTTCATGGGGCTATTTGCCCGTATGTTTGGTGATAGTAACGTCCTCTTCGTCGGTTGAGGGTCGGGGACGTTACAGTATGGTATCAGAGATAAAGTTGCAGCATGGACCTGAATGGGCCATGAAACATCATCTAGCAGAGGGAGGTTTCCTTCTACCCAGCAGAAATCAAAAGAAAACCTGTGCATGACAAGAGAATTCTGGAAAATTCCTCTAAGTATTGGGATCATCAGATCATCGGAGGACTTAGTCTGAAGTCCCGCCGATGCATCAGATCACCTAAGTGGAAGGACGCTTGACGAGAACCACGGAATAAAAGTTTGGAAGTTTTCTAAGTATTCAAACTGTCGGCTGTCGGAAAACTTAGTGGGACGCACCTCCGAAGTAGTGGAAGTTTTAGTCGGAAGGCTCTCTGATACGGGCCACCGACGGATAGCGAAAGGTGTGAAATTCGTCGAAAGCCATCAGCTGACGATCACCACAATGTTGGCGCATTTAGGTGGAAGGGTTTTCGATGGCGCCAGTGGAAGGAAGACGTTGAAGGCGTCGAAAGGTCAGTAAGGCTAGTGGAAAGGAGAGCCGACATACTCTTTTGCTGAGACCGTCGATGAAGCTTTGATGATGGATCGACGACTATTAGTGAAGATAAAATTGCAGTGTTGACCGTGTTGTTCGTTAATGAGCCACAATGGTGGCAGAAGAAAAGGTAAAGCTCACTGAAAGGAAGCCACATTGGTGAAAATTAGAGGACGATGGAGCCGGTACATCGGAGGAAATTAGCTGATCGTGCAGCTGACGTGGAGCCTAGAGGAAAATTTTCTAAGTGTTGAAAATTTTAGGACTTGGCAAAGTTCAGAAGTTTTCAGCGGTCGGTGGAAGAAAGAAGATGGAGGTGGTGAGGTGATGGCTTCGCTCAGTTGAAGACCACCGAAACAACGGATCTCTAAGTCGAAAGGACACCCGATAAAGGCCATCGGTGACGACGGGAGATAGAAGATGAGAGATTCGGCGGCGGAGATATCCGGAAGATCGTCGAAACATCGACGAATCTTAGTTGTTTGATTAGTTGATACGTCAGTGAGAGTTAGCAGATGGAGTGGCCGATGCGCTGATGGACGAAGAAAGAAGGTTCTTCGAAATTTTTTCTAAGCGCAGAGAACATCAGAAGACTTTAGCTGTTAGAGGAAGTGTGAGCTGATACGTTGGCAGAAAATAGTTGAAGACGAAGCCGCAATGTTGGCGAGGGTTAGCTTCTTGGATCAGCGATAAATAGTTGATGGATCAGCCGCAATAGCGGTGTAAAATAGACGATGATGTAGCCGGAACGATGACCGAAAATAGGTAACGAAGTAGCTGCAATGGTGACGAAAGATAGTTGATAAGGGCGCCGATGCAGAGGAGAAAAGAGAATAGAAATTCTCTTAAGTGTTAAAAACGTCGGCTAAATTTAAGTTGAGAGGAAAACTGACATGGCGGCGGAACAAGAAGAAGTTGGCCGAAGTGTTAAAGGCATCAGAGAAACTTAGTTGTTTGAGGAGCCGATGCAAGGAAGGAAATTTTTCGAAAATTCTAAGTGATGGAACCATTAGCAAAATTTAGAGTTTTGGGTCACCGATGTGGTGGAAAAAGTTTTTTGTTTGAGCTGCCGACACATCAGAGGAAAATAGAGGATGGGATCGCCGGTATAGCGGAGAAGATTAAAGGATTAGGCCGCTGATGAAAGACATTGGAAAGAGTTAGTGGCTCGGACTGCCGACACGACGGAAGGAATTAGATGATGGGTCCGTCGATGTCTTGGGAGGATCTAGTGGTCTTGATAGTCGATGAACATAGGAAGGGGTTAGTGGTTCGTGCACCACCCAAGGCATAGTGCGCTCGACCGTCGATGTAGTGGAATAGTTGGTTTCCCCACCGATAAAGTTTGGAGTGATAGATGATTATGGACCCGATACAGCGGATGAAATTAGTCAAGTGGATCGTCGATAAAAATCAGAATAGTAGACCACTGCAGGCCCGATATGGCGAAAGGAAATAGAAAAACAACCCACCGAGACAGCGGAGAAAATTAGTCGTTCTAGCCACCGAAACGCCGGAAGGTTAGTAAAGAAAGGACCCGATGAACAGTCCTTGACATCAATGCAGATCGGAAGACTAGTCCACTAAGGATCCGAAATGTCAGAAAATTAGTTGGGATGAGACCCGATTTTGACAAAGGAGAATTTTGGGTTTTTCCAGTGAAAATTCTAGCGAATCTCAGCTAGTGTTTAGTGAATAATTTCTCATTGGATTTTTAGTAGTTTCAGGGCTGAAAAGGAAGAGAATTCCAGGTGGCTGAGGTTGACATTTCAGACCCAAAATTCAGTGGTGTGTTTTGCCATCAGTTTTGAAATGATGTGGTTTTCACACCCAAGGTCAGAATGAAGCATGTGGATAGGTGTTGGAAATATTATCCAGCAGGGAACAAGGGGGAATCCCCAGAGTTCGAATGTAGTGCTGCAAAGTACTAGTGGCTGTCAGTATGGACAAACCAGCAGTTGTGTGGAAGAGGAGTTCCATGCAAAGATGAGGGATTTGAAAAGGGAAAATTCCTTAAACCCTATCTTGCTAATTATAATTACATTTATAAGTTTCATATATGAAATGTATGAAGATATGCCTTGCATGCATAGGATATTACATGTTGGTAATATTAATGAGAATCATACATGTATAATGAACCAGTAATGGTAATTATTGCATTTCTGTTGGCATTAGTAGAAAAACCAACGATAACATGGACATGGATGAATATGTTGCTGATGCTGACGAATGTGACTAGAAACCCTATGGAGAAAGGGATAAGGCAACAAGTCCAGAATCAAAAGTTGGTGAGAAAATTATGCAAACTCCTACAAAGAACCAACCAAACTGGTAATGTCAAGGGTGTAAGTAGGACCCATGAAGGTAAGAGTTTAATTATGACAATGTTAGACACTGAGAGGGGGGTGAATTAGTGTGAAGCCAAATTTAAAATTTTCTTAGCTTGTCACAATGAACTACCAATTCATCATTCTACCAATCTCGTAATCATTTCATAAAATTCATCATTCATCATAGCATTTAAGTCATCAAGAACTATAACACAAGAGAACACAACACCATATAAATTTGTAATATTTTTATATTAGTTTTGGTCCGGCTACAACCGTTAGATAAAATTAGCACCTACTGATATGTAGAGCACCTACTCTGCATCCAGGACCCTGCCTGGTTTTCTTAGACCCTGCTAAGAATGGTTTGAGGTATCCTAACCTCAAAAGAAAGACAAGCTTGCTTTTACAAATAAAGCTTATTGTCACATCATCTTATCAATCTTTAATCTGCTGTCAACTGTCTCAGCTCATGCTCATCTGCTCATCATCAACGCTGCTCACTGTCTTCTCTGATCATCGTTCTTCACTGCTGGTCATCCTCTTCTTGTTGCTGCAACTCTAGGTGATACTTCACATCATTGCTGCTGGTCATAGGTCTGCTCATTCTCTTCTCTGATCATCATCAAGGTATTCATAGATGTAGGTGAAACAGTCTGCTGGTCAAACATCTCTTACTGTTTATACACCACCGGATACATACTCCACTGATCTCTTCATACCTCAGCATTCTTCATCATACTATATATTACTGCTTTATCCTTCACAGTTTATATCAACATCATGCTAAATCACACCATTGTATCAACATATTATCATAACACAGAACTTACCTTTACCTGTGCAAAATACCTGTGTATGTAACACTTCAAGAGTGTGTAGATTTGCTGCTGCACAAGTGGACCAAAGCCAACTCTGTGGTGTCCTCTGTCAGACTCGGTGAACTCCCTTTTGTCTACAACTCTGGACTCCATGAAGATGCCCAGTTCACTCCACAGATATTCCTGTTGTTGGTGTTTATCCCAAAGGATGAATTTGCTGCAATATTGTCATGAAGTCTGCCACTTCTTGAATCAAATATCACTGTCTGCTGCTATAGATCTCAAACTATCATTATCACAACTTGATCAAGTTATCAAGAAGTCTCCCCAAGTACCTACTGCTCATGTCTTCAAGAGTCTGCACTTGGATTGTGTGTATGTCTGTAGAAGACTTCTCCAAGTCACTGTTGTTGCAAAAGTTGATTGAGGAGAGTGTATGCTGAACTGTGTATGTGCTGTAATGAACCATATACACTGTTCATATGCTACTATAAGCATCTTCTTATGCTACCATATCATGTATCATGTGTATCATCATCATAGAATACTGTGTCTAATGTACATCAGAAGGTTTCAGGTCTGTTATACTTATAGATACCCAAGAGTGATCAAACCTTGGGACTGTGCATTGTGCATGTCACTCTTCAAAACTTTGTGACGGTGTATTGAATACAGTCATCTACTATCAACTACTGGTCATCACTCATCATCCTAGGGTTCCAAACTTCTTCACAAAATACTGTCAACTTCATCAAGAATAGGACTGTCACCACTTGACTGTCATATGAACTTGTCCATTGCTTAAGTCATCAAAGTCTGATCTTATCTTCAAAAGAATTTACACATGCCAATTATTAAGATCTGCCCATCATTAATCTTTGCTCTATCATCCATCTGCTCTTATGTTGTTCATGTCAGTCTATCAGAAGTTTGTTCTCGTTATTAAGGTTATTCACATAGATCCTTCATGTTCAAAAATCAAAGATCAAGAAAAAAGGAGCCTTTATTGAAAATGATATATGACTTCCTGTAGAATCGGTTTCATCATCCTTCACTAAGGCTGCCAAAGTCCTTTGTTTACATGAGATTCAGGATACCACCGTGCCTCTTTCACCACATTCTTTTACTCCACTGACTCACTTTTTGACCAAGACAATCCTTAGATGACTGATCTTCAATTTCGGGTGGACGACTAGGGCTGTCAGTCCTGAGTTTTAGTTGTTGGTGGAGAAGTGGTACCAGTGCTGTGGGGTTTGATATAATCCTAACATGAGCTCAAATTGGAGACAATAAGAGCACTGAACCTCCACTGAACCTCCAAAACATACACGGCTACTAGTTACTAAATAATCAGACCTTTGATGAAGGAGACCGGCAGCTGCCTTCAATACCAGATCCAAACCCTCCATGAAGAATAGAGAACATAAATCTTCTATGGATTCCTTAATGAGAAGAACCAGACCTTCGATGGTGAAAGATATAATATACACTAGCATAAACCCTTCGAATTTTCCTTAGTCAGCGAGCTTGCCTCAGTCCACGAGTTCTAGAGCTGCTAAACCATAATAATAATAATAAAAATAAAAAACCACAGTCCACTTCTGCTGCTGCCCGAAAAACACAGTCCACTACTGCTGCTGCATTTTTCTTCTTCTCCTGCTTCCTAAGTCCTGAAATTCACAGACACCGAAAAAAAAATCGGAGCATTCCACCGAAATTTTCCACATACAAATGAGAGCACTCGTGCTCTATTTATACTAATTTTTACCCATATTTTAGGGAGCCGACCTGATAAAATAGAATTATTTTTTAATCTTTTGGAGCCGACCTGCTGGATTTTTTTATTATTCTGGGCCGACATACCAAATGACCATTTGATTTTTATTTAAACTTTGTTACATTGTGTGGGCCGACCTGCTATGTAATACTTTAGTGTTTGTCCATAAGGACTTGTTCATCAACACATCAAAGACTCCATACACCTGAGCCACACCATCTTTGACAAATGACCATCAAGCTTGTCCACTACAAGGGACAATAGTGGCATCAATGATAATTGAAAGAGCCACTGCAAGTCACATGTTGGCATCAATGACAATTTCATCAACAATCTCCCCCTTTGTCATTGATGACAACAACTCATGCTCCCCCTATGAGAATGCTCCCCTTTTGTCTTCATCTCTCCCTTTGTCTTCATTTCTCCCCCTTTGGCATCAATGACAAAGGGTGTCCACATGCCTGTGTCTGAAATTTTTTATCATTGCTGACTGCTCCCCCTATCAACAAGCTTTCAGCAAACTTCTTTTCAATTCAGACTGAACAAGATTTTCTTCAATGGTCTGTTGAACTTGTCATCCAGACTGTCCTCTTTAGAAACAAATATTGATCACTATGTTTTCTGCTACAGCCTTTTGAATGAGCTTCAAATTCAATACTTTGGAAGCTTGGACTAAGCCTTGATCTCCATGATGTCACAAATTGTATGACTGCCTTACTAATGCAAATTTAAGAAAATAATGCTACTATTTTTTCCATACAACTTAGCTTATTGTCACAGCTGCAATTATGTGCTCAATTTTGAATCTTCCAATCTTGCCTGAGGTAAACATCAGCTCCCCCTAGCATTGTGTGCATTTTTCTGTCTCTTTTGATGAGAACCAAAAAGTTTCTAATTTGGTATCATACTGCTCATATGTCACAGTCCCATGGTCCAAAAAATATGTTCTCTCATATCCATGGCTGCTCCCTGTTTGATCCATTCATTAAGTCTAGTTCTGCTAGTTTTGACCTATCACTGGAACATTAGAAATCTTCAATCTCTTTGGTTGTTCAGTGTGCTCATTCCGTCTGCATATTCTTTGTGTCAACAAGGCTTGATTTACTCAACTGTTGTCTGTGCTTCCTACTCTTAATATATTTCCCACAGATTAGATCTGCTCGGACTTGGTTGACTTTGATTTACTGTCCTTTCTCATTCTTGCTTCTCAATATTTGTTTTGCTGCCCATTCTTCCCTTGTTTTGAATTCATATAAAATTCATGAGAGTTTGAAGAATTTGTATCTATTTCCCTTCTCATTCTTCAATGACTGTGACTCCCCTGTGATGAGGCTTAGCCTTAAGCTGATATCTTGTGTTACTGTTGCTTCCCCAAAAGCCTTCAACAAATGAAGGAGCCATCATTCATGATTCGAATGTAAGAGAATCCTTTTAAAATTATGTCCATAGATGATCTATATTGACTATTTAAAGGGCTTCCATGATGACTATAGACCTTGCCAAAACATCATGAAACTTTTGTTAACTACCCAAACCTTGCTGCTAAAGATGAATACCATATTGCTGATATGAAAACTGCCTTATCACAGATATCATGCTTTTAGCTCAGTCAATTAATACAACTTCTGTCCTTCAATAAGCACATCCACTTTGTGCTACATCTCAACCTTGTCTTGCTTATCCAGTAGTCTTTCAAACCGCCCAATTGTTAATGTATTGCAATATGATCCTAGGACCTGTTACTTCTTGGAGAGCCATTCTCTACCATTTGAGTCCATTCTCCAATGATGAACTCATGGATTTCTTAAAGTCATTTATCAGAATTCAAGAATGGCTTGCCATATGGCAACTATTTTCACTTGTACACTGATCCACATTGTTTTTCTTCATCCACACTTGCTTCTTGGCATCCATATTTTCATTATTTTCTCCATTGTCCTTGTTGGTTTTCTTGGCTGAGCTATATGTCAGTCTTCTCATATCATTCCAACAATTTTGTGCTTTGTGCCCAAATTTTTTGCATGACCAGCACCTTCCATCACTTCTTAGATTAACTTCTTTTCTCCATCCTTGAGAATGTACTTGGCTGTAGGTTCTTGTCTTTTGATCTTCAAAATTTTCTGGATTTGTCTTCTTCTTGGGTTCACCATTTCTTCTTGCTGAAGTGTATGAAGAACTCCTTCTTGGTTGACTTCTTTGACTGGCACATTCATGGGATTTGTGTCCAAACCCACTGCAGGTGTAGCATCTCAATGTGTGACATGTGGCAGCAACATGTCCTACTTGTTTACATGTCCAACATCTAACTGAGACATTGGGGCTTCCAACCCTTCTACAATCCATAGCCTTATGACCAAAGTTAGAACAAAAATAACAATAACCATTGAAGCCACTTTCATACCTGGGTCTTGGAGTTGCTTTGTTTATGAAGTTGCTTTGATGAACAGACCTAACTCCTTGTTTCATCTTTGAACTTCCAAAATCCTTGTTGTCATGTGCAGGTGCATGGGGAGCATCTTTGGACATTGATGGACCTGCTTCTGGAGTCTTCAGATACCAAGTGTCATCTTCAGATTTTTCTTTGTTCTTCTTGTAACCAAGACCAGTTTTGTCGAGTGGAGATCTTTGGCAATCTAATATCTTATCTAGGACAATTGAACTGTCCTGGAGCTTGACCAAGGCTTCGTTCTTCTTACCTTTCTTCCTGAGACCAACAACCTCCAATTCCAACTTCTGGACTGTCTCCTCCTTTTCTTCTAGCTGACTCTTCAAGATTTCTTCTGTCCTCTTCGATTCCTCCAGCTGAGTCTTCAGATTATGATTGACCTCTCTAGTTTCTTCAAGCTCTTGAGCAGGCTTTTCTGATTCTTCCTTTTGATTGATCAATTCAATCTTTAATTTTTCAACTTCAGCATCCTTGTCTTTCATTTGATCTCGCAACTCTTTGTCCTTGTCTTTGAGCTTTAGAAGCAACACTTTCATTGACATGGTCTTCTGCTTATACTCATTCAAGGAGTCCAAGATTTCCTTTTTGAACTTTTTGAAATCACTCTGGTTTAGTTTTACTGTGCTTAGAAACCAATTGGCTCTAAGATTAATATTTAGAAACATGAGATGTATCTGATGTGCGGTATTTGATATCCCTTCATCATCTTCTGCAAGAACCTTCTCAATTTCATCACACAAGCTATCATTATAATCACAAGAGTCCATACCTTTACTAGAGTCCTCTTCTTGTTTATGTTCTTCTTAATTGAGCTCTTCCAGGGGCTTGTCTTCTGATTTCTGATCTGCCTTTTCGGGTTCTCGTCATGCCTTCTAATACTCACTCTCCAGCTTGAGCCATAGGTCTTTTGCCGAAGTGTACTCTCCTATAATTTTCGTCACTGAGCTGGGAAGTCCATCCATGAGGAACTTCAAGGCTGTAGTGTTGTCCTTCTTTAATTCCTTCTGTGTAGCTGATTTGCCTTTCTTGTTTGATGGAGCTGGTGGATTGATGACAATTTCCCAAATACCAAATTTCTTCAGATAAGCCTTCATTTTGCTTCTCCAACTGAAATAATATGTAATATCAAGTACATGCACGTCATTGCTTGATGACTCTTTATTTTCCTCCATTGTGTCTAAGGATCTCCTTCAAGCTTGCTCATCTTGTGACGAAGGCCGGCTCTGATACCAATTGTTAGACACTGAGATGGGGGTGAATCAGTGTGAAGCCAAATTTAAAATTTTGTTAGCTTGTCACAATTAACTACCAATTCATCATTCTACCAATCTCATAATCATTTCATAAACTTCATCATTCATCATAGCATTTAAGTCATCAAGAACTATAACACAAGAGAACACAACACCATATAAATTTGTAATCTTTTTATATTAGTTTTGGTCTGGCTACAACCGTTAGGTAAAATCAGCACCTATTGATATGTAGAGCACCTACTCTGCATCCAGGACCCTGCCTATTTTTCTTAGACCTTGCTAAGAATGGTTTGAGGTATCCTAACCTCAAAAGCAAGACAAGCTTGATTTTACAAATAAAGCTTACTATCACATCATCTTATCAACATTTAATCTGCTGTCAACTGTCTTAGCTCATGCTCATCTTCTCATCATCAACGCTGCTCACTGTGTTCTCTGATCATCATTCTTCGCTGCTGGTCATCCTCTTCTTGTTACTGCAACTCTAGGTGATACTTCTGAATATTGTCACCATCATCATTGTCAAGGAAAGGTCTGGAACATCAATTCTTGCACATCATTGCTGCTGGTCATAGGTATGCTCATTCTCTTCTCTGATCATCATCAAGGTCTTCATAGATGTAGGTGAAATAGTCTGCTGGTCAAACTTCTCTTGCTGTTTATACACCACTGGATACATAATCCACTGATCTCTTCATTCCTCAGCATTCTTCATCATACTATATATTACTGCTTTATCCTTCACAGTTTATTTCAACATCATGCTAAATCACACCATTGTATCAACATATTATCATAACACAGAACTTACCTTTACCTGTGCAAAATACCTGTGTATGTAACACCTCAAGAGTGTGTAGATTTGTTGCTGCACAAGTGGACCAAAGCCAACTCTGTCATGTCCTCTGTTAGACTCAGTGAACTCCCTTTTGTCTACAACTCTGGACTCCATGAAGATGCCCAGTTCACTCCACAGATATTCTTGTTGTTGGTGTTTATCCCAAAGGATGAATTTGCTGCAATATTTTCATGAAGTCTGCCACTTCTTGAATCAAATATCACTGTCTGCTGCTATAGATCTCAAACTGTCATTATCACAACTTGATCAAGTTATCAAGAAGTCTCCCCAAGCACCTACTGCTCATGTCTTCAAGAGTCTGCACTTGGACTGTGTGTATGTCTGTAGAAGACTTCTCCAAGTCACTGTTGTTGCAAAAGTTGACTGAGGAGAGTGTATGCTGAACTGTGTATGTGCTCTAATGAACCATATACACTGTTCATATGCTACTGTAAGCATATGCTTATGCTACCATATCATGTATCATGTGTATCATCATCATAGAATACTGTGTCTAATGTACATCAGAAGGTTTCAGGTCTGTTATACTTATAGATACCCAAGAGTGATCAAACCTTGGGACTGTGCATTGTGCATGTCACTCTTCAAAACTTTGTGACTGTGTCTTGACTACAGTCATCTACTATCAACTACTATTCATCACTCATCATCCTAGGGTTCCAAACTTCTTCACAAAATACTATCAACTTCATCAAGAATAGGACTGTCACCACTTGACTGTCATATCAACTTGTCCACTGCTTAAGTCATCAAAGTCTGATCTTGTCTTCAAAACAATTTGCACATGGCAATTATTAAGATTCGCCCATCATTAAGCTTTGCTCTATCATCCATCTGCTCTTATGCTATTCATGTCAGTCTATCAGAAGTCTGTTCTCATTATTAAGGTTATTCACATAGATCCTTCATGTTCGAAAATCAAAGATCAAGAAAAAAGGAGCCTTTATTGAAAATGATATATGACTTCCTGTAGAATTGGTTTCATCATCCTTCACTAAGGATCCCATAGTCCTCTGTTTACATGAGATTCGGGATACCATCGTGCCTCTTTCACCACATTCTTTTACTCCACTGACTCATTGTTTGACCAAGACAATCCTTAGATGACTAATCTTCAATTTCAGGTGGACGATTAGGGCTGTCAGTCCTGAGTTTTAGTTGTCAGTGGAGAAGTGGTACCAGTGCTGTGGGGTTTGATATAATCCTAACATGAGCTCAAATTGGAGACAATAAGAGCACTGAACCTCCACTAAACCTCCAAAACATAGACGGCTACCAGTTACTAGATAATCAGACCTTTGATGAAGGAGACCGATAGCTACCTTCAATAGCAGATCCAAACCCTCGATGAAGAATAGAGAACATAAACCTTATGTGGCTTCCTTAAGGAGAAGAACCAGACCTTCGATGGTGAAATATAGAATATACACCAGCATAAGCCCTTGAATTTTCCTTAGTAAACGAGCTTGCCTCAGTCCACGAGTTCTAGAGCTGCTAAACCATAAAAATAAAAAACCACAGTCCACTTCTACTGCTGCCCGAAAAACACAGTCCACTGCTGCTGCTGCGTTTTTCTTCTTCTCCTGCTGCCTAAGTCTCGAAATTCACAGACACCAAAAAAAAAAATCAGAGCATTCCACCGAAATTTTCCACATACAAATGAGAGCACTCGTGCTCTATTTATACTAATTTTCACCCATATTTTAGGGAGCCGACCTGATAAAATATAATTATTTTTTAATCTTTGGAGCTGACCTGCTGGATTTTTTTATTATTCTGGGCCGACATACCAAATAACCATTTGATTTTTATTTAAACTTTGATACATTGTGTGGGCTGACCTGCTATGTAATACTTTAGTGTTTGTCCATAAGGACTTGTTCATCACCACATCAACGACTCCATACACCTGAGCCACACCATCTTTGACAAATGACCATCAAGCTTGTCCACTACAAGGGACAATAGTGGCATCAATGATAATTGAAAGAGCCACTGCAAGTCACATGTTGGCATTAATGACAATTTCATCAACAATCTCCCCCTTTGTCATTGATGACAACAACTCATGCTCCCCCTATCAGCATGCTCCCCTTTTGTCTTCATCTCTCCCTTTGTCTTCATTTCTCCCCCTTTGGCATCAATGGAAAAGGGTGTCCACATGCCTGTGTCTGAAATTTTTGATCACTGCTGACTGCTCCCCCTATCAGCAAGCTTTCAGCAAACTTCTTTTCAATTTGGATTGAACAAGATTTTCTTCAATGGTCTGTTGAACTTGTCATCCAGACTGTCCTCTTTAGAAACAAAGATTGATCACTATGTTTTCTACTACAGCCTTTTGAATGAGCTTCAAATTCAATAATTTGGAAGCTTGGACTAAGCCTTGATCTCCATGATGTCACAAATTGTATGACTGCCTTACTGATGCAAATTTAAGAAAAGAATGCTACTATTTTTTCCATACAACTTAGCTTATTGTCACAGCTGCAATTATGTGCTCAATTTTGAATCTTCCAATCCTACCTGAGGTAAACATCAGCTCCCCCTAGCATTGTGTGCATTTTTCTGTCTCTTTTGATGAGAACCAAAAAGTTCCTAATCTGGTATCATACTGCTCATATGTCACAGTCCCATGGTCCACAAAATATGTTCTCTCATATCCATGGCTGCTCCCTGTTTGATCCATTCATTAAGTCTAGTTCTGCTAGTTTTGACCTATCACTGGAATATTAGAAATATTCAATCTCTTTGGCTGTTCGTTGTGCTCATTCTGTCTATGTATTCTTTGTGTCAACAAGGCTTGATTAACTCAACTGTTGTCTGTGCTTCCTGCTCTTAATTTATTGCCCACAGATTAGATCTGGTCAGACTTGGTTGACTTTGATTTACTGTCCTTTCTCATTCTTGCTTCTCAATATTTGTCTTGCTTCCCATTCTTCCCTTGTTTTGAATTCATATAAAATTCATGAGAGTTTGAAGAATTTGTATCTGTTTTCCTTCTCATTCTTCAATGACTATGACTCCCCTGTGATGAGGCTTAGCCTTAAGCTGATATCTATTGTTATTGCTGCTTACCCAAAATCCTTCAACAAGTGAAGGAGCCATCATTCATGATTCGAATGTAAGAGAATCCTTTTAAACTTCTTTCCATAGATGATCTATATTGACTATTTAAATGGCTGACATGATGACTATAGACCTTGCCAAAACATCATGAAACTTTTGTTAACTACCCAAACCTTGCTGCTAAAGATGAATACCATATTGCTGATCTGAAAACTGCCTTATCACAAATATCATGCTTTTATCTCAGTCAATTAATACAACTTCTGTTCTTCAATAAACACATCCACTTTGTGCTACATCTCAGCCTTGTCTTGCTTATCCAGTAGTCTTTCAAACCACCCAATTGTTAATGTATTGCAATCTGATCCTAGGACCTGTTACTTGTTGGAGAGCCATTCTCTACCATTTGAGTCCATTCTCCAATGATGAACTCATGGAGTTCTTAAAGTAATTTATTAGACTTCAAGAATGGCTTGCCATATGGAAGCCATTTTCACTTGTACACTGATCCACATTGTTTTTCTTCATCCACACTTGCTTCTTGGCATCCATCTTTTCATTATTTTCTCCATTGTCCTTGTTGGTTTTCTTGGCTGAGCTATATGTCAGTCTTCTCATATCATTCCAACAATTTTGTGCTTTGTGCCCAAATTTTTTGCATGACCAGCACCTTCCATCACTTCTTAGATTAACTTCTTTTCTCCATCCTTGAGAATGTACTTGGCTGTAGGTTCTTGTCTTTTGATCTTCAAAATTTTCTGGATTTGTCTTCTTCCAGGGTTCACCATTTCTTCTTGCTGAAGTGTATGAAGAACTCCTTCTTGGTTGACTTCTTTGACTGGAACATTCATGGGATTTGTGTCCAAACCCACTGCAGGTGTAGCATCTCAATGTGTGACATGTGGCAGCAACATGTCCTACTTGTTTACATGTCCAACATCTAACTGAGACATTGGGGCTTCCAGCCCTTCTACAATCCATAGCCTTATGACCAAAGTTAGAACAAAAATAACAATAAACATTGAAGCCACTTTCATACCTGGGTCTTGGAGTTGCTTTGTTTATGAAGTTGCTTTGATGAACAGACCTAAATCCTTGTTTCATCTTTGAACTTCCAAAATCCTTGTTGTCATGTGCAGGTGCATGGGGAGCATCTTTGGACATTGATGGACCTACTTTTGGAGTCTTCAGATACCAAGTGTAATCTTCAAATTTTTCTTTGTTCTTCTTGTAACCAAGACCAGTTTTGTCGAGTGGAGATCTTTGGCAATCTAAGATCTTATCTAGGACAATTGAATTGTCCTGGAGCTTGACAGAGGCTTCGTTCTTCTTACCTTTCTTCCTGAGACCAACAACCTCCAATTCCAACTTCTGGACTGTCTCCTCCTTTTCTTCTAGCTGAATCTTCAAGATTTCTTCTGTCCTCTTGGATTCCTCCAGCTGAGTGTTTAGATTATGATTGACCTCTCTAGTTTCTTCAAGCTCTTGAGCAAGCTTTTCTGATTCTTCCTTTTGATTGATCAATTCAATCTTTAATTTTTCAACTTCAGCATCCTTGTCTTCCATTTGATCTCGCAACTCTTTGTCCTTGTCTTTGAGCTTTTGAAGCAACACTTTCATGGACATGGTCTTCTACTTATATTCATTCAAGGAGTCCAAGATTTCCTTTTTGAACTTTGTGAAATCACTCTGGTTTAGTTTTACTATGCTTAGAAACCAATTGGCTCTAAGATCAATATTTAGCAACATGAGATGTATCTGATGTGCGGTCTTTGATATCCCTTCGTCATCTTCTGCAAGAACCTTCTCAATTTCATCACACAAGCTATCATTATAATCACAAGAGTCCATACCTTTACTAGAGTCCTCTTCTTGTTTATCTTCTTCTTGGTTGAGCTCTTCCGGGGGCTTGTCTTCTGATTTCTGATCTGCCTTTTCGGGTTATGGTCCTGCCTTCTAATACTCACTCTCCAGCTTGAGCCATAGGTATTTTTCCGAAGTGTACTCTCCTATACTTTCCTTCACTGAGCTAGGAAGTCCATCCATGAGGAACTTCAAGGCTGTAGTGTTTTCCTTCTTTACTTCCTTCTGTGTAGCTAATTTGCCTTTCTTGTTTGATGGAGCTGGTGGATTGATGACATTTTCCTAAATACCAAATTTCTTCAGATAAGCCTTTATTTTGCTTCTTCAACTGAAATAATCTGTAATATCAAGTACAGGCACGTCATTGCTTGACGACTCTTTCTTTTCCTCCATTGTGTCTAAGGATCTCCTTCAAGCTTGCTAGGCTTGTGACGAAGGCCGGCTCTGATACCAATTGTTAGACACTGAGATGGGGGTGAATCAGTGTGAAGCCAAATTTAAAATTTTCTTAGCTTGTCACAATTAACTACCAATTCATCATTCTACCAATCTCGTAATCATTTCATAAACTTCATCATTCATCATAGCATTTAAGTCATCAAAAACTATAACACAAGAGAACACAACACCATATAAATTTGTAATCTTTTTATATTAGTTTTGGTCCGGCTACAACCGTTAGGTAAAATCAGCACCTAATGATTTGTAGAGCACCTACTCTGCATCTAGGACCCTGCCTGGTTTTCTTAGACCCTACTAAGAATGGTTTGAGGTATCCTAACCTCAAAAGCAAGAAAAGCTTGCTTTTACAAAAAAATCTTATTGTCACATCATCTTATCAATATTTAATCTGTTATCAATTGTCTCAGCTCATCCTCATCTGCTCATCATCAACGCTGCTCACTGTCTTCTCTGATCATCATTCTTCACTGCTGGTCATCCTCTTCTTGTTGCTACAACTCTAGGTGATACTTCTGAAGATTGTCACCATCATCATTGTCAAGGAAAGGTCTGGAACATCAATTCTTGCACATCATTGCTGCTAGTCATAGGTATGCTCATTCTCTTCTCTGATCATCATCAAGGTATTCATAGATGTAGGTGAAACAGTCTGCTGGTCAAACTTCTCTTACTGTTTATACACCACTGGATACATACTCCACTGATCTCTTCATACCTCAACATTCTTCATCATACTATATATTACTACTTTATCCTTCACATTTTATATCAACATCATGATAAATCACACCATTGTATAAACATATTATCATAACACAGAACTTACCTTTACCTATCCAAAATACCTGTGTATGTAACACCTCAAGAGTGTGTAGATTTGTTGCTGCACAAGTGGACCAAAGCCAACTCTGTGGTGTCCTCTGTCAGACTCAGTGAACTCCCTTTTGTCTACAATTCTGGACTCCACGAAGATGCCCAGTTCACTCCACAGATATTCCTGTTGCTGGTGTTTATCCCAAAGGATGAATTTGCTGCAATATTATCATGAAGTCTGCCACTTCTTGAATCAAATATCATTGTCTGCTGCTATAGATCTCAAGCTTTCATTATTGCAAGGAGTGGTAAAAGTAAGAGGTCTCATACCATGTGGGTATTTGAATTTTATACTGCGTTCATAGAGAAATGTGTCATGCCTGTATTATGTTGTTATGAGCTTAGTAGCCCAAGGAAAGTAAGCACTGATGATCTTGATGAAGTAGTCATGGTTGGGCCATGCATGGTATGTTTGAATGCATAGTATTCCTGAATCAATGCAAGGTAGCATTGAGTGGGTATGCATTAAAAGATTTTATAAATCTTGTAGTTATGTATTGAATTGATGCATATGAAAAGTATGAGTAAATGTTGTAGATATGCATACATAAGTATGAGTGCAAATGTGTGATGCATTGAGATAGTGCTTGTGATGTTATGAATAACTAATGGCTGAAATGATGAATTGATGACAATTCTGGAACCACTTCAAAAGCTGTTGAAATATCCCAAATCCCGATATTTTCTATTTCTAAACAATTATGCGGATACAACTGGGCTTACAAACTGCCAGGCAAAAATCCCTATTTTATAGGGAAAATTAGGGTTAGGGTTTGTGAGATAGGATACACACTTACCACTGATAACTAGCTAAACTGATGTAGATAAAGTCTGCAAGTACTAAGATCTGGATCGGAGAGGAACTAATCTCTCCCGTCTCCGGTGAATGCTCCAGCAATAAGACGCCCCAGCAGAGAAAAAGGTGACGCCCTCAAGGAAGGAGGAGCCCGATGTATCTGCTGATTTGCAGGGCTGCTAGCCTTGCTGTGCTGGAGAGATTAACTAGAAAATACTGCAGTTCTGAACCCTCTAAGTATGATAGCGACTTGGTTCTCTGAGGCAGCTGCTCACGCCCCTGGTGGTCTGGAAATGTTGATAACTCCTTCGGATGAGCTCAGATGGAGCTGATAGTCACTGGGTACTGGAGTATGAAGCTGCTGGTGAGAATGATGCCTGAGTTTCGGAAGGAAACTAATATCTGAAGGCCCAATAGATGATTAGGGATTTCTGGTTGAAAACTCCCTCTTACGGCTGCACCGTGCCTCTGCAACAATCTATACCCTGTGCTATATAATTGATGAATGAAATGAAGAACAAGTGGTGAACCAGTATGGCTTACCCGGAATAAGACTAGGACAGATGTTTCACTGTTGAAATCCTGTTAGCTGAAGACTCCGTCTCCAACCCCAACTGCTGTGCTGCACGCTGTGCTGCTATCCAAGTGCTCCCAAAATAATCAATAATCATAAGTGAGTTCTCCTCTTGCTTTACCTTCTATTTATAAAGTTCAACTGCGCAAAACCTAATCTTTGACCTAATTAGGTCACTTTATCTTCTAATTTGCCATTGAATTCCATGCAAAGAGCATGGTCATGCATGGAGCATGAAAAAGAGCATGGTCATGCAAAGAGCATGGTCATGCATGAAGGTGGCCTTTGGCCCAGGTGGCCCTTCTTGACCAAGTGAGGATGCCGTAGATATTCTATGGATGGCATCAGTCCCGATCTGATTCCCTAGTTATCAGTAACCGCTCGAACCCACAGGAATCACATAGGTTAGCGGTATGGGCCTCAAGGCCTAAAAGGAAGAGGACATTACATTCCTCCCCACTCGAGATTGCTTGTCCTCAAGCAACTTCAAACTGGGATGCTGCAATACCTATTCACCTTCCCAAGTGGCATCCTCTGGCGATAGTTCTTTCCATTGAACCAAATATTCCTTGATCACCATGTTCCTGAGCTTCCTCTCTCTGGTCTGTATGATCTGTTCAGGAATCAGTATCAGCAGTCCTTCATCATCTAAAGGGGGAAATTCGGTAGATGGAGCAATGTGTTGTCCGAGGGTCTTCTTCAGGCTGGACACATGGAACACATTGTGGATTTTGCTTTCTTTGGGCAGCTCTAGCTCATATGCCACCTCTCCCACCTTCCGAATTATTTTGTATGGTCCATAGAAGCGGGGTTTTAATTTCTCTGCTCCTTTATTCTTAAGTGACGACTGTCTGTAAGGCTAGAGCCTTAAGTAGACTAAATCCCCTACCTCAAAGCTCCGCTCAATCCTGTGTTTGTCGGCATACATCTTCTGTTGATTCTGGGCTGTCCGTAAATTCTCTTTTAATACTTTCAGGATGTCCTGACTGTCCTGTATCCAATCCTTAGCCTTAGGAGCCCTACTGTCTCCAAATGCCAAATCTGCATAGTCCAAGGCCTCATAACCATATAATGCCTTAAAAGGAGTCATCCTAATAGACATGTGATAAGTAGTGTTGTAGCAGTACTCTCCTAGGTGTAGCCATTTGATCCATGTTCTCTGTTGCCCTGCTACGTAGTTCCTGAGGTAACCTTCGATCCACTTGTTGACTATTTCTGTTTTCCCGTCACTCTGGGGGTGATAGCTCGTACTAGTAGCCAGTTTGGTCCCCACCGATCTGAACAGTTCCTACCAAAAGGCACCTATGAACCTGCTATCCCGATCACTGACAATGGTCTTAGGCAACCCGTGTAACCTGAAAACTTCCCTGAAAAATAACTCCGCCACCTGAGCTGCTGAGTAGTATGATGGTATCGAGAAGAAGTGTGCAAACTTGGTCAGTCTTTCAACTACCACATATAAACAATCTCGCCCTTGGACCTTGGGAAATCCTGTAATGAAGTCCATGGAGATGCTCTCCCACTTTTGTTCTGGAATCGGTAGTGGCTGGAGTAGCCCTACTGGATGTGTGTTCTCAACCTTGTTCTGCTGACAGATGCTACATTCCCAGACATGCTGCATAATTTCCCCCTTGAGGCCCTTCCATGAGAACCTCTCTCTGATCTGCCTGTAGGTATTTAAGAACCCTTGATGCCCTGACAAAGGGGAATCGTGAGCTGCCTAGATGATATTCTTCCTTAATGTGGATTCTGGAATGAGATATATTTTGTTTTTGTAGTAGATGATGTCATCCACAATCTTGTATCTGTCATCCTGTATTTGCCTGTCCAATAATTCACAAGCGAATTTTTTTTTGGAGTATTCCACTAAGAGCAATGCCCTCAAGTCCGTGGATATACTACTGAGAGATAATGGGGCTGGACACCTAGATAATGCATCAGCTACTACATTAGTCTTACCTTTTACGTACTCGATCTCAAAATCGTAGGCTTGTACCTTGCTGACCCATTTCTGCTGTCACTCATTCAGTTCCTTCTGATCCAAGAAATACTTGAGGCTGTTATGATCTATTTTAATTTTGAACTTACTGCCCACCAAGTACTGTCTCAATTTTGTGAGAGCATGCAATATAGCTAGCATCTCTTTGTCATATATGGAATAATGGCACTCGTAGTTCTACAGTTTACGGCTCTCGAATGCAATAGGGTGATGATTATGCATCAATACTGCTCCTAACCCTTCTCCTGAGGCATCACATTCTACTGTAAAGGGTTGTGAGAAGTATGGCAATGCTAACACTGGGCAAGAGCTCATGATAACCTTCATCTCCTTGAAAGTTTTCTGCACTAAGTCTATCCAAGTGAATGCCCCCTTCTTGGTGAGATCTGTGAGGGGTGCTGCAAACTGGGAGAATCCCTTAACGTACCGCCGGTAATACGTGCACAGACCTAGGAACCCTCTCAATTCTGTCACTATTTTTGGCGTAGGCCAATCTCTGATAGCTCGGATTTTATCCATGTCCACCTGTACTCCTTCTGCATTGATCACATGTCCTAAGTACAACATTTCCTTCATGCCAAACTCACACTTGGACATTTTCGCGTAAAGCGACTGTTCTTCTAAAATACTCAACCGTCTCGTCTAGGTGTTTCAAGTGCTCTTCCCATGTTTTGCTGTAAACCAATATGTCATCAAAGAAGACAAGTAGAAACTTACGTAGCTGTGCCATGAAGGTGTGGTTCATGCACGACTGGAAAGTAGCTGGAGCATTGGTAAGCCCGAAAGGCATGACCAAAAAATCATAGTGCCCAAAGTGACAGGGGAAGGCTGTTTTGGCGATGTCCTAGTCCCTTACCCTGATCTGATGGTACCCCAAGCGAAGATCGATCTTGGAGAAGTATTGAGCTCCCCGAAGTTCATCCATGAGTTCGTCAATCCTGGGAATGGGATACCTGTTCTTGATGGTCTTTTTGTTAAGCGCTCGATAATCGATGCACATACGCAAAGTGCCATCCTTCTTCTTAACCAGAACTACTGAAGATGCAAAGGGGCTAGAACTGGGTCGTATGTAACCAAGTTCCAGTAATTCCTTGATGGTTTTATCAATCTCATCTTTGTACCTCTTGGGATGCCTGTAAGGAGTGGTGATGACGGCTTGTGTCCCCTCCTCTAGCTCGATGATGTGCTCAAAGCCCCGGTCTGGTGGTCTGCCTGATGGAAGGTCCCGAAAAACCTTTTTGTGTTTCTATAGCAAGGCTTGAATGTCACTGGGGTGTTGTGAGCTAGTCTCTGGGGGTTTCCTGAAGGTGACAAAACATTATGCAGCCCATTCTATATCATCCTGTCGAAGCACTGCCTCCATTCTCTGTGACGAGACCGGTTTTGGGG
>LPNX010390447.1:51033-69527 GCA_001517045.1 Pseudotsuga menziesii
TCGCTCTACCGGTGAAGGGGGTGTACTGCTGATACCTGGTTCTGGTTTCGCTAACAGTCTACTGATTGCATTGAGGACTTATTTTTGTTCTTTCGCTAAGTCTTGCAATGCAGAGACTAAGTTGCGAAAGTCCATCCGATCCTCCCCATCTCCCGTTCCTTTTCCCCTATCCGCATGAATACCTGTCTGTTCCATGCCTGAATTGGTATCCGCTAGCTGGATATCTTCAAATTCTCCTGTGTATCTACTCTTCCTCCTCCTATAAGTTACAAAAGGATCTCCTTCTGTATTCATCTACTTTTCATCTCTTAAGCCCACAGCTGGCCAAGAAAACAGCTCTGATACCACTGAAATATCCCAAATCCCGATATTTTCTATTTCTAAACAATTATGCGGATACAACTGGGCTTACAAACTGCCAGGCAAAAATCCCTATTTTATAGGAAAAATTAGGGTTAGGGTTTGTGAGATAGGATACACACTTACCACTGATAACTAGCTGAACTGCTGCAGATAAAGTCTGCAAGTACTGAGATCTGGATCAGAGAGGAACTGATCTCTCCCGTCTCCGGTGAATGCTCCAGCAATAAGACGCCCTAGCAGAGAAAAAGGTGATGCCCTCAAGGAAGGAGGGGCCCGATGGATCTGCCGATTTGCAGGGCTGATAGCCTTGCTGTGCCGGAGAGATTGAATGGAAAATACTGCAATTCTGAACCCTCTAAGTATGATAGCGACTTGGTTCTCTGAGGCAGCTGCTCACGCCCCTGGTGGTCTGGAAATGCTGATAACTCCTTCGGATGAGCTCAGATGGAGCTGATAGTCACTGGGTACCGGAGTATGAAGCTGCTGGTGAGAATGATGCCTGAGTTTCGGAAGGAAACTGAGATCTGAAGGCCCAATAGCTGATTAGGGCTTTCTGGTTGAAAACCCCCTCTTACGGCTGCACTGTGCCTATGCAGCAATCTATACCCTGTGCTATATAACTGATGAATGAAATGAAGAACAAGTGGTGAACCAGTATGGCTTACCCAGAATAAGACTAGGACAGATGTTTCACTGCCGAAATCCTGTTAGCTGAAGACTCCGTCTCCAACCCCAACTGTTGTGCTGCTATCCAAGTGCTCCCAAAATAATCAATAATCATAAGTGAGTTCTCCTCTTGCTTTACCTTCTATTTATAAAGTTCAACTGCGCAAAACCTAATCTTTGACCTAATTAGGTCACTTTATCTTCTAATTTGCCATTGACTTGCATGCAAAGAGCATGGTCATGCATGGAGCATGGAAAAGAGCATGGTCATGCATGAAGGTGGCCTTTGGCCCAGGTGGCCCTTCTTGACCAAGTGAGGATGCCGTAGATCTTCTATGGATGGCATCAGTCCCAATATGATTCCCTAGTTATCAATAACCGCTCGAACCCACAGGAATCACATAGGTTAGCGGTATGGGCCTCAGGGCCTAAAAGGAAGAGGACATTACAGCTGTTATGAATGCAGGATAGTAAGTGCATGAAGAGGGTAGTCATGATCAATTGGCTACCGGAAATTCTTTATGGATGACCAAGGTGGTACAAATGATACGCTTGTGAAGTAAGAAGTATCTAAACATTTCATTTAATTGCATAAATGATGTGATTGTACCTTGTAATTTAAAGTATGATAATGATTGCGTGAAGTAAATGGGTTTTGGTAATATTGATGTGAATAACAGCTGGAAGTATTTGAATTTTATAAATTCTGAAAATGCTTCAGTGATGGTTTCAACAATGAAAAGGTTTACCAAGTGTTTGGTTGATTGAAGTTCTGGTTTCAGGTAGATTGTTTAGAGCATGGAAATGAGAGTAAGGCCATGACAAATGTTGGAATCTACCATGTGAAAGAGTCAAACCTTATGAGAAGAGTCTCATGGCTATGAAAATAGTTTGTATGCATAATGGGCTGTTAAATTTGAATTTGTGAATTTCAAATTTGAGAAATTGCTGACAACTACTAATCACTATTGCCTTGCATAAGATTGTGTCAGGAGGACGCATTATAAGTGGGTATTCATGTTATGCTAGTAAGCATAAAATTATAATGGGCATAGTGGTGCTTCTTACAAGAGACCCACAATTGAGGATCACCTCATTTCCAAGCAGATCAATTTTCGTAGTAAACAAGGTTGCAAATTCTCATTGAATTTAAGTACTAATGTCATTTCTTGGTTATGGAACAATCAAATTTGGATTGTATTATCAGATAATGATTGACTGATTGGCTATTTGATGAATGTGCCAGGGGTACACACTGCAGGAAGATCACGTGTGATGGACTGCAAGAGCCAAACTTCATGGGAAGGTTTTCCCTTATCTTGGAAATGGGTTTCGGGTGAAACTCCATTGGACATTTTGGAAATGTCTCATCTACAGTGCATGTTTGGTAAGCAACATGAGTGAGATGTTATAGATTATGTCGGTAAGACATGTGTGGATATGGAATGTGAAAGGATTTGGGATGGAAAACTGAGGGACTGTTAACTCAGAGAAGGGAGCCCCCATTCCTCCTTAACAAAGGAATACTGCCTCAGCAAATGGATAAGTGTTTTGTGACCCTAGCTAAGAATATGCATGACAAATTATTAAAATTCCATATGCAGAACATGTTTTGATTTTATTTCCATTATGACTGATTACTTGAGTATGAATAGGGCCTACATGGGACACGTCGGAAAGGGGTGCACACTTTTTCAATGTCAGATCATGGGAGGGTTTTTCAATATTGATTACACCCTAGGGAGTGGACGCACTCCTAGTGTCTCAATACTTGATAGAGAATGATATGAAACATGAGTACAGTTTTAGAGCAATAACGCTAACGAATATGCTTATATTGCTTGTGCTTTTAGGCTAAACAGATGTAGTCTGGTGATGTACACTAAATGGACAATGGCTTGAGCTTATCCTACCTCCTACTAAAGAGCACAGAGAAGGAGAGCTTCCTGAGGGACTGTCAACTTAGAGAAGGGAGTGTTCTCTTGTGTGATATGGGGTAGTGGAATTAGAGCTCACTACCAAAAATGAGACCTAGAAATGGTCATTTATTGTTGATATAAGTGCATGTGTTATTGTTGATGGCCTGATAAACCCAACGGTGTTGGCTTGGTTGATGATTGGTTGTTGATATAAGTGCATTGTTGATATAAGTGCAGGCGATTTGTTGACGGTCTGATAAACCCAACTGAAGGTTGGCTTGACTGTGCCTGATGTATGTGTAAAAGGATGTTGTGAAGTAGCCTACATGCTGGCCTAACATCCAAGTCCATAGGCGATCCCAAGGCTTTCAAAGTGAAGCCAGATCCTATGGATCAATGAGGAAACACACAATACAGATAAGTATTGTATTATTTTGCAAATTCTTGCTTAAGAATATACATGTGTATATGATTTGGTTATGATGTTTTAAGCTCTTGTTTTAGAGATAAAAACCGATGAGAATAAACTAAACATGTGAATCTATTCAATGTTTGAATATAGGTATCATTGGAAGTGAGGACTATGAGAGCATCCAAGGGTGCATGTGGAAATGTGACTGTCCTGAAGAACTCAGGATGATCAGTAATGAAAAAGGTGCTAGTGAGACTATGAAGGTCCTAGCAGCCGAGACAAACCATGTGGGGAGGCTCCATGGTTGAAATAGACCAGAGACACTAAGTGTCATGCCCAAGAGGGATTGGTCCAGCATTCACGGTGAAGTGAAATAGGTTGAGAGCATGAAAAGCCATAGCGGTGGTCTAGGTTCCACAATGGAACAAAAAAAAGAGGGGAAAAACTCTTGCTGCTCTCTCTTGCCCGTTTAATTTTATATGTATGTATGTATGTATGTATATTTATGCATTGTGAAAACAAAATATTGTTGAATGCATGTATGACTGAAAATGGAATGTGTGTATTTGCTTAAAAGTAAATTGCGAATGTTAGAATGGTTAATTCCCTACCCAAGAATGGACATGAATGAGATCATGTGCCTGTTGGGAAGGCATGAAAAATATGAAAGTCTCCTTGATGAGACTTGGACTGTCATGCCAATTGGGCAATTAATTGACTGATATTAATGCCTATATTATGCTTGGTATAACAGAATATCAATGATGCATTTCACAAGTGAGAAAGGTGAAATCCATTGGTGCACATTGATCATGGAGGAAGACCAAAAGTTGTTGGACTTGGTTGGAAGTCTCCTTCAAACGATTGCTAGGACCCAAGAGAATATTGGAGAAATGCTCAAGATACAGAAAAAGGTAGAATTAGATGAACCACCAGATTTTGCAAGACTCTATTGGTTTGAAAAAGGAGGTCAAAATCCTTCTGGGGGAAATCCATAAAGGTAAGGAAAGTGGATCAATGATGGCACATTCATCCAAGGGATCCATTAAGAAACGGTCCAGGCGGGAAGACTCAATGGAAATTGAGCAAGTAAAGATGAAGCAGCCAGCGAAATGTTGGAAATGCGGAGGACATCATTTACGCTGGGACTGCCCAACAAGGGAACATAAAGAGGGCAGCAGCCATAAAGTTCCTTGACTTGGGGATGAGTCAAAAGCTGAGAACCAACAGGAGAAACTCATGGAAGCCGAGGGGCTTGGTCCTGAAAGTTCAAGTAAATAAATGAACGCGGGATAGATCTGCAAAATTTTTAAATTTTGATGTGCAAATTGTATATGTATTCCTATTTATTGGAACACTGAGGACGGTGTTATTCCAAGGGGGTGGGGATTGTAATACCACGGTTTTGACCTCGTTTGCATTAAAAGGTACATGATGTAATTTTGTAATTAATCATGGTGTGGAGCTCAAGGAAAAAGCCAGACTACCATCGATTTGGTTGTGTATGTTTTGGCAATTGGGATTGTTGCCGATGGCATATCATGCTATCCGGAACATTATAGTTTGGCATCATGTAAATATGCACATCAATTAGCATTAACCTACAACCAGCTATGACGGTGTAACGTTAAATGAAAAGGGCATGATTTCCTAGGGTTAAGGGGGGGGTTTCTAAACTTTGACCCCATGGGGAAAAGCCACGTGTCAAACCTTAAACCCTATTTTAGTTGAGGTAGTTAATGCTGGGTAGGGGTGCATGGCAGGCTTGCCCCCACGCGCCTCCACAACTGGTTCAGTCACACACGAGCTGGGAGTGGTCTCCTCATGCACCATTTGGGATGCTGACTGTTTGTCCACTCTCTTGGATCATGGGCTGTTCATTTTCCTCATGTAGAGCGGAGATAAAATGGATTACAGACCATTGTGTTGTGGTTCGCCCTTCCCTCTCTCACACCGATTTCCAGTCTATGTTTATTTTCTTCCTTCCATTCACATAGCGAATCTATGTTCACTCCACCATTGCTGACTGTGAAAATGTGTCGTGGCTTCATTGTTGAGGAAGGACCATTGTTTTGTAACGTTGTTAGCTATGTCTAGACTATGTAATGTCTTGTTACTTCATCGGCAACCGGGGGCTGTTGTTATTTCCCTGAATTGGGATTTGTTGTGGTTTCTTTGTGGATCGTTGGCTGTGGCCTCATTCACGTTGTGCTGTCTGTGTTTTCCCCTTTATCAGAGTGGTTTCTACTATAGATTGTTGGGGAGTCATTTTGGCCATGAGAGGGCCAATAACAACTCAGGGATTGTCTTCCCCTGGTTTTTTGGGTTGTTGTGTATGCAAGTACCTTTTTGGTTTGCTGCTAAGTTGTTTTGGCCATGCTAGGGCCAAGAAAAAATCTGAGTCGTCTTGTTGACTTGAGCTGAGTTCACCTTCTCATTTGGGGTTGTCACCCTATTGTCTTCATCTTCTTTACATAGCTATGAACTGTTTGTTTTACTGCGGTATGCAATGGTTGGTCTTCAGAATTTTGAGAGTAGGATTAGAGGTTGGGTATTCTTGAGAAACTGGTGTTTGGAGTCACTCAGATAGAGGGAGACTGCTGGCTTTCTTCTCCACAACCCTTGAAGAGTATTGGAAAGGGAAGTCAGGGCCTAAGGGACTTTGAAGTAGAGAAAGGACTGATTCTTGGTGTTGGATGTGTGGATGTCTTAGAGGTCAGGGTTAACTCTGGTGTAGGCGTCCTTAGCTCTCCATTGAGGCCACCAGCTTAGCATTTATCCTTTCCTAGCTCCTTGACAACCTGATAAACCCTACTATGGGGGATTGGCTGATTTGTGTAGCTTGGCTATGTGTAAGCCTGCTTTGACCCTTATTCCTTGAGGAATCATGCCCAGCTCCGGGGGGTGGCAGTGTTGCTGAGAGATTGATGAGCACGCTGGCCTATGGTTGGGTGGAACGTTGCAGTGACGTAGCTGGTTGTGGACAAATTCTATTTAAGATAAGTATTCTTGACTATTTTGTCTCTGCATTTATACTTACTGATTAATGAATATAATGAACATGTGGAATGCTTGCATGAATGTATGTTTGCTTCCGCTATGTATATGAAGGATTATACATCTTAGTATGTTTTAGGTTTTAAGCTTTTTATTTTAGCATTATATGCATGTTCATGTTCATGGGGCTATTTTCCGGTATGTTTGGTAATAGTAACATCCTCTTCGCCGGTTGAGGTTTGGGGACGTTACACGTACCCTTTACCTTCCTTATGACATTCCTTTTCAATTTCATCCAGATCCAACTCACCAAGCTCCATTTCCTCCCCTCTGTCTTCCTCCATTGCCTCGACCTGGTCCTCCTTTTTCTACTCATAACCTACTTCCTTTCTCTTGCTGACAATATTATTTTCTTGTTCTCTTGCCTTATTCCTTTCCTCCTAGCCATCCTCACTTCTCCCTTCCAATATTTGGAAGGGGTTGTTACTAGTCACCGTATTGCCCATATTTTTTCTCACGATCTTTTGCCTCCTCCTGCCTTATTATTCTTCCTTCTTTTTACTTGAATGAATCCATCCCCATATTTCTCTCATCCCTGGGAATGCTTAGAAATGGGTGGGATTTGGGCAGTCTGAGGGAATTTCCTCCCAAAATCGCCATATCCGTGGCACTGTATACACCTAAACGAGAGCTTCTCATAGTCAAGTGGTTGAACCCATTCCTCATCATCCCAGTTCAAACTAATTGCATTTGACAAATATTTTGACAGATCCATATAAACACAGATGCAGGCACAAGCCATATACCTCTGTTGTTTGGTTTGTTTTGCAACCTTCACGAATTCCCCAATCGCATTACCAATATCCTTCAAGATTTCAGGATCCCAATATTCACAGGGAAGGGAGAACAACTAGATCCAGACCGAAGCCACTGTAAAATCCTTAGCCTCTGGGTTAAATATCTCATTCCATGGTCTCAGATACAAACCTACAGAGGGAAATAAGTACGAACCTTCATCCAAAACCCTATTGCGATCTTCCTGATTAAATAAAATGATGGTGAAAAAACCCTTTGACTCCAAATGGAGGTCATAATGGCCTTTAAGGTTTCCAGTTTCTCCTTATCCAACATACTAGATCTCTCTCACGTGGCCAAAACCCCACAAATTTTCCAATGAGGGATTTTTCCTTCCACAGATCCACCTTCTCCCTAATCTTATCAGATTTTATCTGGATGGCTGGGATAGTCTAGGTCTTCGAGAGACACCCTTCCTACCCCATTCTCTTCTTGTTTCCTTTCCCTGCTCCACTACCATCCTCATTCTCGCTACCTCCTTTTTTTCTCTCTAGGCTTCTGGCCCCTGAGATCCGATGTCTCCATGTGCCCTTGTGGGGGAATAACAACCCCCACCATCGACTACAGCCTCAGCTGCTCCTGCTATGTCGTCGACTCACAACACCTTATAGACCTACCTTTGCACGCTCATATCTCGAATTCAACTAGGGATCCTTTCTGTTGGTATGTATTAGGTTTATTCCAATTATTGGCCTATGAACTAACCTTAATCATAATGGATAATAACACTTATTTAATGACCAACATTGTGAACCTTATTTAATGAGAAACAGGTAAAAATGTAGACCTTATTACTTTCTGTGTCTACTTACCTTTCTTTTAATTTCATTATAATTTCACTATTCTAGCAAGACAAGTTACACTTCATTGGTAAACTGAAAAGGTAATATTTCAAGATTATTGTTGATTGCACCGATGTACCATCTGAGGCTTGTTCATTATTCCAATAGGAAAAGATGACCTTCAAAGCTAAAATGCATAAGAATCAATTCAAAAATACC
The DNA here is from genome assembly GCA_001517045.1 of Pseudotsuga menziesii. NCBI lineage: Eukaryota > Viridiplantae > Streptophyta > Pinopsida > Pinales > Pinaceae > Pseudotsuga > Pseudotsuga menziesii. Next base: position 59,247 of record LPNX010390447.1, read on the forward strand.
ATTGAATGCACTAATGTACCACCTAAATCTTATTCAATACAATATGAACACATTACTCTTACTAATAGTTTGAGAAGACCACAATGTACACACACACATGTAGTTGTAGGAGTGTTACACACATTTCTCGTCATCACCATGTAATGAGAACGAAATATCAGAATTTTCCTCAAATACTCAAGATATGAAGTTAGACACATGCCATGACTCATGATTTTACAATTGTGTCCACCCCCTCCTTTTCCCTTTGGACAATGTGCGTTACCCTTATCAACAACACCCTTTTTCAGTTAACAAAACGTAGTTCCACCACCTTATACCTTTGAGCAATAGGCAGTGCAACCTTTGTAACCCTCCGTCTCAATAGAAAAAGAGTTGTGCTTGATTTTTGAATGGAAAATGAGGATATTCATGAAGCTTCTCGAAGACCAGCTTCGTGTAACCCTCATCCCTACACTCTTGGACCACCTGGACTCGAGATCCCTCCTTCTAGGATCTCCCTTCCACCTCACCCATGAGAATCTCAACCATTCTTATCCTCCCACAGCTATAAGTATTGGCTCACCCCCCATGGGTAAGGATCTAGGTATTTTTTAAGGATTCTAATATTATACTTAAGTATAGTATTCTAGGTGATTGTTTTGGATTGAAAAAAACATGTTTATAGATAGTTACACGAATATTAAATATGAAACATACAATTAATACTGAAATGTGTAAATTTTGGCGAATATTATGATATAAAAACATATTTTATGTAAATATAGGCGATATTAGAGACTAAAAATGACCAAATAATGAATTTATTTTTGAAAAAAACCCCAAAAATAGCCAATTGGTGAAATTTCACCTCTAAAAATTACCCTGGTAAGGAGAGGAAGATTATGCTACAACACCAAAATTCTGGCCAAATCTAGCCAGATGTCTATGAGCATAGTTCCCATTTTGTGTCAAGCTCATTAAAAAATGAAACAGATGTCTGTGAGCATAGTTCCCATTCTATTTCAAGCTCATTAAAAAATGAAACAGATGTCTGTGAGCATAGTTCCCATTCTATGTCAAGCTCGTTAAAAAATGAAACAGATTTCTTTGAGCATAGTTCCCATTCTATGTCAAGCTCGTTAAAAAATGAAACAGATGTCTTTGAGCATAGTTCCCATTTTGTGTCAAGCTCGTTAAAAAATGAAACAGATGTATGTGAGCATAGTTCCCATTTTTTGTCAAGCTTGATAAAAATGAAATAGATTTCTTTGAGCATAGTTCCCATTATATGTCAAGCTCATTAAAAATTGAAACAGGTTTCTGCGAGCATATTTCTCTTTCTGTGTCAAGCTCATTAAAAAATGAAACAGGTGACTTTGAGCATAGGTCATGTCTAGTTTTAAGCTCATTAAAAAATAAAACCACTCCTCAAGCATAGTTTACCTTTTGGTTTCAAGCTTGCATAAAAATGAAATCATGTTTCAAGCATAGTTATTTTCTATTTCAAGCTTGTGTAAAAATGAAACAGGTCATCACTTTGAAGCGAGTCTTCCATCCTTTTTACGATTGGAACCTTAAATTCATTACCTTTATATCCTCTTTCTTCTTTGGTCTCTGGTGAACCTTTTCTTAGTAGTAGACCAGAGTTTTATGTTTAGTAAAGGAAAAAGAGTAGGTAGATGAAGCGAAGATTAGGGGGCATGTATTCAACCTCTTTATGTTGACGTTGAGCCACTAGATAGTTTAAATGGGGCAAGTATTGACCTATGGAAATCATGTTGGGAAAATACTACCAAAAAGATTTGTGTTGAGAAAAGTTCATTCTCTATTGCAAGCTTGTTAAAAAATGAAGCAGATACCTTGAGCATTCTTCCAATTGATCTTCGAGCTCGTTAAAAACAGTAAGATGGTGTCAAGCTTAATTTTAATTTTTCGTGCTTTGGTTAAAACATGAAAAGTGGTTTGATCTTAGTTTATTACTTTTTCGTGCTCTGGATTCAAACATGAAAAAGGTCCTGAGTGCCTTTGATACCATCGTCGTGCTCATTAAACCACAAGAGAAAAGGTATTGAGTGCACCTTTATCACTTTTTCAGGATCGTTAAACTATTTATGAAAAAGGAACCCCATCAGAGTTCTCTTTAAGATCTTTTCAAAATCCTAAAATGTGAAAAGATCGTCGAGTGAACTTGTCTTCTTCATGCTTGTAAAAGTACTTGAAGAGTCGTCTTTCCGACAATAGTTTACCCCTTTTTCGGTTCAGATTGACTAAATTACGAAAAATGAATACTCTAGTCGTTGACTAGAAGAGTTCTCTAGGGTATTATTTTATACTTTTTCGAGCCTCAGAGACTAAATCATACGGAAAAGGACCTTTTGGATTCTTCTTCTGTTTCGTTCAGACTCTCTAAACATGAACGATACCAAGTTTACTTTCAATGGGCTCGTTAAATTAAACACTGAGAGACCCTCTTTTGGGAACCTGTCCTTTCTTAGGTTCGTGAAACATATGAGAATGGACTTATCCTATGATAAGCTGCAACGAGTGTTTGTTACCTTGTTTCAACTCATAAAAACAAAAAGAGGCACTCATCAATCATGACGGGGAAATTAAGGGAAGGGAACTATATTTCATTTGTAATAATGGTAGTTTGTAGTCACTTTTGAACATGAAACTTGTCTGCATTTCATTTAGCCAATTGGGTATTCAACTTGATTTCGAGTAGATCCACTTTCATGAGTCATGTCAATCCTTTTAGTATTTCAAATACTACATCATCACATTATGTCTTGCTATCTTCCTGGTCAAGTCAATGGTGCCAAGTATTCAGTTGTTCCTCCCATTGTTCAAAGGGAAGTCATGTTGAGAGTTCACATATGTAGTCAAAACTACCTTTGTGTCAATTACTATTGAGTCAGTCCTATGGTTACATCATACTCAAATTCCAAAAATTTGTTTCTAGAGTTTCATGTCATCAATGTGGGATTCATCATGGACCTCCTTTGACGAGACAATTCCTATCGAATCCAACTCATCATCCAGGAATTGGTCTTGGAAACAAAAAACGAGTACCTTGATATCTGTATGCATCAATGACATACCTTCTCACTTTCGACATATGTTTACATCATTTACCTTTGATTGAAAGATTCAACCAAGTGTTTACGTCATTTAAGAGTAAAATATTCAGTCGATTGGAGGAACTTTGGATAGTACTTGTTCTTGCAAAATTTTAACTCATGTTCATGTAGCTGGTAAACGTCATTATGTACTTTGTTATAAATGCAAACTATGGAGTTGTAACGACATAAAAAGATTAACATTACCTCCTTGAAGATAAGCAACATATTAAAACATTTCTAAGACTATCATCTTAATCATGCTAGGGAAGTATCTTCTCGACTTGAATTTAAATAACACCCTATTGGATCATACATTTACCTGCTAAACCTGTAAGGAACCAGCAGTCCAATGGAGTTAGCTGAACACTAAGTAAGCCTTGATCACACATAAGAATTCTTACCTACTTGATAAAAGATAAACATCAGTATATCTAGCAGTAGTAAAATGCAAGTCCTTTTCTAAATCTGATAGAATTATAGTTGCTAAGTCATTAACAACACTAACACAAGTTTTTAAGATTACACCTTTTAGTGTACAGGTTCTAATAAAGAAGCGATCCCATGTTCTTTTATAAACTGTTTCATTTTCCGCTAACCATTAGCAGGTAACTTAGTTGCAACTTTAGACATTTTATGTCACTTGAAAATTTTTAAATTTTTACAAATTTTTGGGATATTACATGTGGTATCAGAGCACAAGCTTCAAACACTAGGCCTGAATGTAGCTCAACTTGCTTGTGTGGAACAGTAAATTTAAATAAATATGCTGATGTTGTTTTTTTTGAATGATACACATAGAGAATTTTGTTTCTGAGTTAATGACAGGTATGGATAGATTGGAAGAATATGCAGATGAGGAATCTCCTTACACTGAACGAAATAATCTTCAAAAAGAACCTATACAAGAAGATATAACTGAGCACTTTCCCTTCCCACTTTTCTTCAGCACTAGCATAACAAACATGAATTTCACCAAGATGATGGGTGGAGAAGTTGTGAAAAGCTTGCTGATATAGAGTTGAGGGCTCCGAAATTTCCATAACCACACTATACTTTCCCTCCTCCTACCAATACATTCCATCACCCCTCATCGTACCATTCACTCACCTTAACATCATACCTTGATTTATTGCCAAATTTAGATCCTGGTGCGTAACCAATATCTGACCCTTTCCACTCTTATTCCCGTACTTTCTGACATCCGCTTCTGTAATGGATCCTATACTACTAATTATGTTCTTCATAATTAGATTTGGTGGGTTGCCAACCCAACTTGGGTCTCCTCGTGCCTGCTGTCACCATTACTGCCTTCCTGACCGCAGCCTTCCATCTATTGATTAAGATCGGTATCTCGTATAGCCAGATGGCGACAATGAGAAACCCATCTCTCATTTCTAAACTCATTCAATGTTCCCGACATGCGGGCTCTAATCCCTTCTCCATCAACATTGGCAAGGAGATCAACCACCTTGTTGGAATCCCACTTGATGTAGCTGAAGTAGACCATGTTGTGAGAGGAAATGAGGGTCCTCAGGGATTCTAGCCACTCGAGAGTATCCAACTGGATGAAGTGTGCTCCATGGACTGCCCATTTTTCATCTTTTTTTCCATCTAGATTATGATGTTGGAATCCCCTTCCGCGATGACTCACAACCATCATTCCTCCACTGCGAGCTTGACTCCCTAGAATAAGCCTTCCAATTTGACAGAATTATTCGAATCATGACCTATGTAACCAAAAACAACTTTCAGTATGGCTCCATCCTCATTCTTGCAAACACTCCCATATCCAATAGCACTTATATTCCTCTTTGTTGTTAGGATATTTAGACACTTAGGAGTTAGTTAATATCAAATTGTGTAATATATCCGTTAGGTAAAAGTATGTTTATTTAGTATGCATTAGTATGCATTTGTAAATATTCTAATCCGATGGTCATGATATGTTCTAGACATAGAGTGATCCGATGGTTCAACTTCTCTTAGATCATACCTACCATTGATTCGTGGCTTAACACCCGATTGGTCTATGATCTCTATTTAAAGAGCATAGAGGGTCCTTAGCTGGTTGATCGATTATGAGAAGCTCATGTAACTTTCTTTCTTTTGCATAATAAATTGCTCCAAGTAGCTATTTGGCTGGGGCTGTGGACTGTTTCCCTCTTGAGGGTTTTAACCACATGACAAACATCAGTGTGTTGATCTATTTGTGTGAAGCGGTTTCTCAAGGTGTTCGGTCTTTTGGGAGTACCCTGTGTACCCGAACATGGTATCAAAGCTTTTATGAAGAGCTGCTTTCGGTTTTGATCTAGATCTGAAACCGGTGTTGCCGAAACTTTGAAAGGGTTTCTAGTTCTAAATTTTCTGTGCATTTTTGGCTTATGGGAGCTATTCCATTGCGTCCAGAGTGTCGTTTCCATTGGGAAATAGTTTTTGTTTCATCGAAAACTATTTCCGTTTATTCCAGAAACACCCATTTCGACAAATCTGAAGGTATAATGTTACAGTGACGGATTTGTTTTTTTTAAATCTCTCATATCTTATCAGTTTTATTATTAGATATTTTTTGTTTTAGTCTCGGACTATTTCCTTCCCTGACTGCGTATGCTATTTTTCATGCACCTTGCGCGATCGCGGTAAATCAGAAACAGTAAGGGAAAGGTTTTTTCTTGTCTTCTCGGCTATGTATGCTCTTTGCCATGCACCTTGTGCGATCACGGCAAATCAGAAACAGTGAGAAAACTTGAAAACGTACACTTTCTGGGTAAGCTGACAAATATCTAACCCCATTGTGTGGAAAAAGTTTTTTTGTTTTTGTATTTCGTTTTTTTTGTGATTTGCAGAAAAAAAAGGCAAGCACGGAGAACGAGAGAGAAGAGGTAAAAAAAAAAAACCCTTCCTCTTTCCATTCTTTTACGTACCTTTTAAACTTAGATCACTTGGTCCAAAGTTGCTTTATTCATTAATAGGTCTTGAGTTCAAGTCTTATTAAGCTACTTTTTAGTGCATGCAATCATTTATTCTACAAAAGTGATTCACTTCAAAGCAACTTTATTGTAAAGTGATTGTCAAAGGTTGATCTTGGGAAGAGGGGGGGTTCTTTTTTTTAGTTGGTCAAGATAATATCTGTCACATCACTATTGGGGACATCTTCAACATTTTCTTTGATCAAGCATAACTTCATCATCCAGAATCAATTTTCAATGCCGTTTTTTTTAAAACATCATATTTTTTCGAGCTCTTTTCAACCAGATAGTTAGTTTATATTTTTTCAGCCATTATTGTATAGTATGGCCACCCCTTGTGATGTTATACTTACAAGTTCTAACTATTTCTCATGGAAATCTCGTATGGAGGATGTTCTACGAAGTAGGGGACTTTTCAGGATAACCTCAAGGAAAGAAACAGAACCCACTGATGAGGATAAGAAAATTAAATGGGCAAATAGATGTGATGAAGCTCGTGGGTTTATTGGGATGTCAATCTCTACTGATTTGCGATTCCACATATTTGGAATTGATGAACCTGATAAAGCTTGGAAAAAGTTGGAATCTGTGTTTGGTAAACACAATGAAATTTGGGGTCATCAACTTGAGAATGAGTTGCTTTCCTTGAATCCAAATAATTTTTCATGCATTCAAGACTATTTATCTAAGTATAAAACTCTTAGACTCTTATGTGCAGAATGCAAGATTAAGAAAGAAGACAAACAATGTATTTATCATATTCTTTCCAAACTTGGACCTGCATATTCTGTTTTTGTATCTACATTCTACTCCATGAAAGAATCCTTGATTGTAGCTAGCTATCAAGAGCCTAGTCTTGAACATTTTTGTGATTCCTTAATTAGAGAGCAATATAAGCTCATTCATCTTGAAATAATTAACAATGCAGATACATCTGGGAAAGCCTTATTGTCCCAACAGAAAGAAAAGTCCAAGCCTCCCAAGAAACATAATTTTCGCAATAATAAGCCAAACAACAAGGGTCCCAAACCCTCTCAGTCAGCTCCTTCTTTAAAAAATGACAAAGGATCCAAGCAAAAAGGAAAGAAAACTGAGCGTCATTGCAATTTTTGTGGGAAAGAAAATCATGATGAATCTTAGTGTTTCAAGAAGATGGCAGCCTTGGAAGTAGTAATGAAGAAGCACCACATCAGCATAGATTTGTCTTTAGAATCTAACTCTCATGGACATGCACTTTATGCTTCTGGTTACTCTTATACTGCATCTTCTTCTTCTACTTCAAATGAATGGCTCATTGATTCTGGAGCATCTTATCATATGGCTAAGGATCAAGCCATCTTTTCTACTATGCATGAATGTAACACCAAACAAATATTTGTTGGTGATGATAGATCTCTAAGTGTTGTAGGATCTAGAATAGTTCTAGTAGAAAATGGTCATTTCAGTGACGTACTATGTGTTCCAAAAATTTCTTGCAATTTGTTATCAGTCTATCAAATTACTCATTCAGGTGAAGGTAAGACTGTGACGTTTACACCTCACCAAGTTGTAATCAAGGATTTTAAAAATCCTCAAAATGTCCTTGCTACTGGAACCGTTGATGATATTACCAGGTTGCACAAATTTGGGTCATCACCTTTTCCTTTAGTTTTTGTTACTCATAGTGATAACTTGAGCAAACTTTGGCATGAGCGATTTGGTCACTTAAATTATCGCTCATTGCAACAACTATGTACAGACAATATGGTGACTGGTCTTCTGATGGTATCTTGCAAGGATGGTGTTTGTTCCGGTTGTGTACTTGAAAAACATCATTGGGACAGTTTTGACAAACGTGCCTCTTGGCATGCCTCAGTTCCTTTGGAGCTTGTGCATAGTGACTTGTGTGGTCCTCTTCCATCTGCATCATTTTCTGGTTTCAAATATTTCTTAACTTTCATTGATGACTACTCTAAACGCACTTGGGTTTACTTCCTAAAACTTAAGAGTGAAGTATTTAACATGTTCTTGACCTACAAGGCCCTTGTTGAAAAACAATCTGGTCATCAAATTATTAAGATCTGACAATGGAGGAGAATATGTTAACAACCAGTTCACTACTTTCTGCACTGAACAAGGAATCCAACAACAACACACTATTCCATATACACCACAACAAAATGGTGTAGCTGAACGGAAGAACCACACTTTAAAAGAAATGGCTAATTGTATGATCCAATCTAAGGGACTAAGTCTTCAATATTGGGCCGAGGCCATAAATTGTGCAAATTACATAGTTAATCACACACCCACTAAATTTTTACAAGGTATAACACCGGAAGAAGCATGGAGTAAAATTAAACTAGATGTAAGTCACTTTCGTGTGTTTGGTTGTGAAGCATGGGCTCACATTCTGGATGAAAAATGAAAAGCATTGCAGCCTAAAAGTGAAAAGTGCATATTTGTTGGATATTCTGAAGATGTAAAAGGTTATAGAATTCTTCAGCCCCATTCACATGATATAATCATTAGAAGAGATGTTAAATTTGATGAAAATCTCTTGGCCTGTGAGCCTAACTTGGCGGGTGTGCCATCTGTGGCTTGCGAGCCTGATTCGACGATTGTGCCTTCTTCTTCTTCTTCCAACTTCCTTGATAGGTTTCCAAATCTAGTTTTTGATGATGACAATGAGGATGAAAATCCACCTCCGCTTGCTCATGTTCCTCCAATTGCACCAGCACCAATGCCTCCACGATGGGTCCGTTCAACATGTGAAGCAGCTGGTGATCTTGCCAGTGATCCTAGAGATCAACGTTGAACACGTTCTCAGTTTTAGCGAGCCTCTTCCCTTTTGTATCAAGTTTTCGAGAATCATGATCCAGAAACTTTTACAGAAGCTTCAGGAAATCCAGATTGGGATGCAGCTATGGATGAAGAATATTGTTCCTTAATGGCGAATGATACTTGGGATCTTGTTCCTCTTCCAAAAGGAAGAAAACTTGTCAGATGTAAATGGGTCTATAGAACTAAGTATGCATAAGATGGAAGTGTTGAAAGACTTAAGGAAAGGTTAGTTGCCAAAGGTTTTTTTGAATTTGAAGGGATTGACTACAATTAAACCTTTGCCCCTGTAGCAAAAATGAACTCCATCTGCCTTGTTCTTTCCCTTGCAGCCTTACATAACAGGGAAGTCCATCAAATGGATGTCAATTCTACCTTCTTACATGGTGATTTACGTGAGGAAATTTACATGGAACAACCTCTTGGATATGTTTAGAATAACTCTAGCCTTGTTTGTCTCCTTAAGAAATCCTTATATGGCCTTAAGCAAGCTCCTAGAGCTTGGTATGCCAAAATGGATAGCTTTCTCCTTGACACTGGTTTTTCTAGATGCCATTCTGACCCCAATGTCTATACCAAGAAAGTAGGAAACCATCTTATCATACATTTTCTTTATGTTGATGATCTTATCCTTACTAGTAGTGACCCTAAACTTATAACCCATGTGAAATCCAGTCTTAAGCAAAATTTTGAAATGTCAGACTTAAGACATTTGCATTATTTTCTTGGTCTCCAAGTCTTGCAAACCAAAGAAGGAATATTTCTTTCCCAGTCTAAGTATGCTTGTGACCTTCTTCGTCACTTCCACATGGAAAATGGTAAACCAACCCCTTCTCCCTTCCATTTTGGAGTTAAACTTTTCGCCACTTGTACATCCCCTCAAGTAGATGCCACCTTGTATCATCAACTTGTTGGTAGTATTTTATACTTGAATCATTCCCATCCTGACCTTTCCTTTGCCGTTGGTCGTGTTTCTCGTTATATGCAAACTCCTCATGAAAGTCACTGGAAAGCAGCAAAAAGAATACTTCAATATATTCGAGGAACATTTCAGTTTGGGATTCATTACAGTACAGGGGGGAAACCTTTGTTGGTTGGTTTCACTGATTCAGATTGGGCCGACGATCCTGATGATCGAAAGTCTATTGTAGGTTATTTTTTCAGTCTGGGATCTGGACCTATCACTTGGGCTTGTAAGAAACAACAAGCTCTTGCTCTTTCTTCAGTAGAAGCAGAATATCGAGCCATAGTTAATGCCAGTCAGGAAGCTTTATGGCTTCGACAGATCTTTTCAGAGTTTGGATTCGAGCAGCAGCAGCCTACTCCACTTTGGTGCGACAATCAAAGTGCCATCAAGCTTTCCAAAGATCCAGTTCTACATCAGTGCAGCA
>LPNX010390447.1:69734-159408 GCA_001517045.1 Pseudotsuga menziesii
ATTTTTCCTAAACTTCGGTCTATGTTAGGAGTTCAGGAATGTGTCCTTAAGGGGGGATAGGCTCTAATGCCTCGTTCCTTCTCCTAATAGTGTCACTTATTTTAAATCCTTCAATCCTATCCCAAGTTGTTCTTAAGGGGGGATGTTAGGATATTTAGACACTTAGGAGTTAGTTAAGATCAACTTGTGTAATATATCCGTTAGGTAAAAGTGTGTTTATTTAGTATGCATTAGTATGCATTTGTAAATATTCTAATCCAACGGTCATGATATGTTCTAGACATAGAGTGATCCAATGGTTCAACTTCTCTTATATCATACCTACCATTGATTCGTGGCTTAACACCCGATTGGTCTATGATCTCTATTTAAAGAGCATAGAGGGTCCTTGGCTAGTTGATCGATTATGAGAAGCTCATGTAACTTTCTTTCTTTTGCATAATAAATTGCTCAAAGTAGCTATTTGGCTGGGGCCGTAGACTGTTTCCCTCTTGAGGGTTTTAACCACGTGACAAACATCAGTGTGTTGATATGTGATCTATTTGTGTGAAGCAGTTGCTCAAGGTGTTCGGTCTTTTGGGAGTACCCTGTGTACCCGAACATTTGCCGCCCCTTCAAAATTGATCTTGAATGAATGAGGCGGTGGGGGAGACCTGTAGTTTGGGCTAGATGGTTTGCATATTTTAACCCTCCATTTAATCCCCTACAAGTCCCTTCTTCCCATACCCCAGCTCGCCATTATATGGGTTTCCTCCTCTGATAAGTCCTTTATATTTCTCGTCCCAATGCCTACTTCTAATGGTCTCAAGGAGATTCTTGACTAATCTCCGCCACACCTCTTCACCAGTGAATTTCTGATCCCGAAAGATACGGTTGTTCCTTTCTTTCCAGGCATTCCACATGACGATCCTAGGAAACATCATCCAAAGAGTTCTTAAAATGGGTTTTTTATACACTTTAAGGTTCCAATCTTGCATGGATTGACCCGATTGGCCTCTAGCTCTATATCTCCTTCTGAAGTTCATAACTCCTTTATCCCAAAGGGAGGCGGTATAGGAGAAAGTGTCCAGCAGATGCTCCACAGTTTCTTCACTTTTGAGGAAAAAAATACATCGGGAGGGCCCATGCACTCCATGCTTCCTTAGATTCTCTCCAGTTAGGATCTTATGTTTAACAACCAACCAACAAAACATGGCCACTTTAGGCCATAGATTTGTATCCCAATATTTCTTCCAAATTTCTTCTCTCCCCTCCTAACTATTAGTGCGAAATTCATAGGCTTCTTTGATATTAAAAGTCCCTCTCTGTTTGTACCCCCACCTCAATTCATCTAGACCCATCTTGATCTAGACGAATCTCTCCTGAAGAATGTCTTGGAAGAGATAAGATCCTCTGCATTGAATGGGTCATCCATTTTAGTAGGTGCTACCCATTGTCTGCAATCCTTCCGTGGGGGTTCCTCCTAGTATTGACTTACTTTGAATTTCCCTTCTTCCACCCCTCTGACCTTGAGAGTTTTCCATCTAGGTTCCTCTCCCATTTTGGGAATATGATTCCACGAGTCATCTCAAAAATCAGTTAAATCACCATTGCCAATTTCCCAAAATCTATTTTCTTGAACCATCTTTCATCCTAATTGGGCTTTCATCTAGATATGGGAGCTCATTCTTTCCTCATTATAACAGATCAGTTGATCGCTTGTTTTGTCCCTGGAATATTTCATGTGCCACAGTCTCTCCCAGGGTTCCCTCTCATGATTTCACCAATGCCACCAAATCTTAGATCCTTGGATTTCACTTAACACTTCAAGATTCTTGAGACCCAAACCTCCCCTCTCTTTGGGGAAACATATTTTATCCCAACTGAATAGGGAAAATTTGTATTTTTCACCTCTTCCTCCCCATAGAAAATTTCTCTGGATACTTGTTATCTCTTTTAAAACTGATTTTGGCACCAATAGGATGGAGAAAAGGTAAACCAACATAGCTTGAAAAACATATTTGACCAGGATAAGCCTGCTGGGCAAGTTTAGAGGTCGAAGAACCTAGTTTGATAACCATATTTTGAGTCTATCTAAAAGTTATTTCCAGGACACCTTCCTGATGGTACCCTCCCCTAATGGGGCCCCCAAATATTTTGAGGAAAGAGAACCTCTGGAGAAACCCATAATCCAAACAATATTCCTTTGCACTAGGGGAGTTGTATTAAAGAAGAAGACCTTAGATTTTTTAGCTTTAACTTCTAACCTAGAAGCTTCTATGAAAATCCTTAGGTTCCTCTTAAAATATTGGGCCTCTTGGATTGAAGGGTGCCCCATGAGCATTGTGTCATCCATGAATTGCTAGTGATTTTGTTTATCCATTCCCTCATGGAGATTTAGCCCACGGCTCTCTCCGCTTGTGGATTGGTCTTCGAGGATCTTGCTTAGACCCTCCACCATTAAAATGAACATAAAAGGGGAGAGAGGACCTCCTTGTCTAATTCCCCTTGATCAGTTAAATATCCTCTTCAGATATCCATTTAGGAAAATAGAGAAAAATAGAGTGGATACCAAATTCATGATCCATTCCACCCACTCTCTACCAAATCCAAAAGCTTCCAAAATACTACTCATTTATTGCCAACTTAAGTTATCACAAGCTTTTGCCATATCCAATTCTATCAACATACCCGGCCTCCTGGTCATCTTCAAAGAGTGGATAGTTTCTTCAACCAAAATAATCCCACCAAAAATCTGCCTTCCTTCCACAAATCACGATTCTTCCAGGCTAATCAACTTTGGGAGGAGCGGATTTAATCTATAGTTATCACTTTAGTGATTATTTTGTAAATGACAATGCATAGGGAAATGAATCTGAACTTACGAGGGGTATCGACTCCCTCCCCTTTTGGAATCAAGGTTATGAAAGTGGCATTAAAGGGTTTTAAGACTTCACAATGGATTCTTGATTCTTCTACTATTTCCAGGACTTACTCTTTTATCAAATCCCAAAAGAAGTGAAAAAATATGTGGTGAAAACATCAGGCCTTGGTGCTTTCCCCAAGGACATATGCTGGAAAACTTCCTCCACCACCTGCATGGATATTATCTTAGCCAACATATCATTATGCTCATTGGTGATAATCCTAGGAATGATCCTGGTGATAACCTGGCTTCTATCCCTTCTATCCTCAGTCATTATCCCTTTGAAATGGTGCACTATTTCTTACTCAATTTCCCATCAAGAATCAACCTGATTTCCATCGACCCTCCTGAGTTTGTGAATTTTCGCTCTATGCTTGTTACTGACTACTAAATTGTGAAAGAACTTAGTGTTCTTCTCTCCTTCCTGTAGCCACTGATTTTTAGATTTATGTTTCTAGAATATTTTCTCTTGTTTTTCCCTGGCTTCTAACTGATTTAACATGTCTTTCTCCTTTTCTTTGAGTTCCTCGTCCCACCCTTCCTCCATCCCTCTTTGGTGGGTGTGCTCAATGTCCTCCATCAACCTTCTTTTATCTTGGAATATTTTCCCAAAGTATTCCTTATTCGACATGTGGATTTTGGCTTTGGGAGCCTTTAGTTTTTTATGGAATCGATACATCCCAGTACTAGTGGGGGGGGGGGGATCAATTCCTTCCCCCACTAAACTACCAAATCCTTGAAGTCTTTATTCTCAACCAAAATTGTTCAAACCTAAAAAGTTTTCTCAAGATGGTATTCGACCAATCCCAATTGATACTTATGGGCCAATGGTTAGATCCTGTTGCTAGAAGGACACTAGTACTAATTTCCCTAGTACCTCTTGTTATGTTTGAGACCAAAAACCTGTCAATTCTTGAAGTTATGATATGTTCTCCCCCACGCTTATTGTTCCATGTGTACCACTCATCTCCCATTCTTATGTTAATGAGGGGACAATGGGCCAGAAGATCCATGAAAGCTTCTTGGAATCTGTCAAGTACCTGCCTTCCTCCCTTTTTCTCTCCTATGGGATGTTATCAGGTTGAAATCACCACCAACAATCCATGATCCTTCACAAAATTGATCGTTTATCCAGTTTAGGAGATTCAAGAAATATTTATTATGGGGAAAAGCACTTGGACCATGGAAATTTACCAGGGTTTATTTAACCCCTGAATCTAGGAAATTGAATTTGGCTATCAAAGAGGACTGGTTGGAAATCCATTTCGACAGGAAGATGGACTCAGAATGCCATAAAATAGCTAAACCGCCAACAATTCTTGCAACATCAATCGTCATCACCCTACTACCTCTCCAAGTATTTCTTCCCAACCTCTCCATTACTTCTGAACTACATTTTGTTTCTTGTAAGAAAAGAACATCTGGTTTTTCCTGCTTTGCCTTCCTAGCTAAGGTCTTTATTTTCCGGGGATGGTTTCATCCATGGATGTTCTAGGATAAAACCTTCAATGGGTAACCTTGTTAAATTCATAAAATGTGGCCATTATCGTCGGACACTAGCATGATTCTATTAATTTGACTCCGACCTCCACTATTTTTTGCTTGTTCATCTTTCTTCCTCTTTTCAAGTCTTTGTCTGGGGATTTTCTTTTGATTCCTTTCTGTGGATCCTAAGCAACCCCCAATTTTAGGTGAGCTAGGTTCTTGATGATAGCATCCTATAGCAATTCTATTTTTCTTCTGGACACGTACCCTTTACCTTCCTTATGACATTACTTTTCGATTTTGTCCAGATCCAACTCACCAAGCTCTGTTTCCTCCCCTCCATCTTCCTCCATTGCGTCGACCTGGTCCTCCTTTTACTACTCATAACCTACTTCCTTTCTCTTGCTAACATTATTATTTTCTGGTTCCTTTTCCTTATTCCTTTCCTCCTAGCCATCCTCGCCTCTCCCTTCCAATATTTCTAAGGGGTTGTTACTAGTCACCATATTGCCTAGATTTTTTCTCGCGGTCTTCTGCTTCCTCCTGCCTTATTCTTCTTCCTTATTTTTACTTGCATGAATCCCTCCCCATATTTCTCTCCTCCCTGGGAATTCTTAGAAATGGGTGGGATTTGGGCAGTCTGAGGGAATTTCCTCCCGAAATTTCCATATCCGTGGCACTGTCTACACCTAAACGAGAGCTTCTCATAGTCAAGTCATTGAACCCATTCCTCATCATCCCAGTTCAAACTAATTGCATCTGACAAATATTTTGACGGATCCATATAAACATAGATGTAGGCACAAGCTGTATACCTTTGTTGTTTGGTTTTTTTGCAAACTTCACGAATTCCCCGATCGCATTACCAATATCCTTCAAGATTTCAGGATCCCAATATTCACAGGGAAGGGAGAAAAATTGGATCTAGACAGAAGCCACTATCAAATCCTTAGTCTCTGGGTTAAATATCTCATTCCATGGTCTTGGATACAAACCTGCAGAGAAAAATAAGTACAAACCTCCATCCAAAACCCTATTGCGATCTTCCCGATTAAAGAAAATGATGGTGAAGAAACCCTTTGACTCCAAATGGAGGTCATAATGGCCTTTAGGGTTCCAATTTCTCCTTATCCAACAGACTAGATCTCTCTCACGTGGCCAAACCCCCACAAATTTTCCAATGAGGGATTTTTCCTTCCACAGATCCACCTTCTCCCTGATCTTATCAGATCTGATCTGGATGGCTGGGATATCTGGGTCTTCGGGAGACACCCTTCCGACCCCATTCTTTTCTCATTTCCTTTCCCTGCTCCACTACCGTCCTCATTCTTGCTACCTCCTTTTTTTCTCTCTAGGATTCTGGCCCCTGAGATCCGATGTCTCCATGTGCCCTTGTGGGGGAATAACAACCCCCACCATCGGCTGCAGCCTCAATTGCTCCTGCTATTCCGTCGACTCACAACACCTCACAGACCTACCTTTGCGCGCTCAAATCTCGAATTCAACTAGGGATCCTTTCTGTTGGTATGTCTTGGGTTTATTCGAATGATTGGCCTATGAACTAACCTTAATCATAATGGATAATAACACTTATTTAATGACCAACATTGTGAACCTTATTTAATGAGAAACAAGTAACAATGTAGACCTTATTACTTTCTATGTCTACTTACCTTTCTTTTAATTTCATTATAATTTCACTATTCTAGTAGGACAAGTTACACTTCATTGGTAAATTGAAAAGGTAATATTTCAAGAATATTATTGATTGCGCCAATGTACCATCTGAAGCTTGTTCATTATTCCAATAGGAAAAGATGACCTTCAAAGCTAAAATGCATAATAATTAATTCAAAAATACCATTGAATGCACTAATGTACCACCTAAATATTATTCAATACAATATGAACACACGACTCTTACTAATAGTTTGAGAATACCATAATTTACACACACACATGCATTTGTAGGAGTGTTACACACATTTCTCGTCATCACCATGTAATGAGAACCAAATATCATAATTTTCCTCAAATCCTTAAGATATGAATTTAGACACATGACAGGACTCACGATTTTACACTTGTGTCCACCCCCTCCTTTTCCCTTTGGACAATGTGCATTACCCTTATCAGCAGCACCCTTTTTTAGTTAACAAAAATTGGTTCCACCACCTTATCCCTTTGAGCAATAGGCAGTGCAACCTTCGTAACGCTCCATCTCAATTGAAAAAGAGCGATGCTTGAGTTTTGAATGGAAAAAGAGAATATTCACGAAGCTTCTCGAAGACCAGCTTCGTGGCACCCTCATCCCTACACTCCTGGACCACCTGGACTTGAGATCCCTCCTTCTAGGATCTCCCTTCCACCTCACCCATGAGAATCTCACGCTTGAAGAGTCGTCTTTTCGACGATAGTTTACCCATTTTTCGGTTCGGATTGACTAAATTACGAAAAATGAATACTCTAGTCATTGACTAGAAGAGTTCTCTAAGGTATTATTTTATACTTTTTCAGGCCTCAAAGGCTAAATCATATGGAAAAGGACCTTTTGGATTCTTCTTCCATTTCATTCAGACTCTCTAAACATGAACGATAGCAAGTTTACTTCCAATGGACTTGTTAAATTGAACATTGAGAGACCCTCTTTTGGGAACCTGTCCTTTCTTAGGTTCGTGAAACATATGAGAATGGACTTATCCTATGATAAGCTGCAACGAGTGTTTGTTACCTTGTTTGAACTCATAAAAACAAAAAGAGGCACTCATCAATCATGATGGGGAAATTAAGGGAAGGGAAAATTATTTCATTTGTAATAATGGAAGTTTGTAGTCACTTTTGAACATGAAACTTGTCTGCATTTCATTCAGCCAATTGGGTATTCAACTGATTCCGAGTAGATCCACTTTCAAGAGTCATGTCACTCATTTGAGTATTTAAAATACTGCATCGTCACATTATGTCTTGGTATTTGCCTGGTCAAGTCAATGGTGCCAAGTATTCGGTCATGCCTCTCATTGTTCAAAGGGAATTCATGTTGAGAGTTCACATATGTAGTCAAAACTACCTTTGTGCCAATTACTATTGAGTCAGTCCTATGCTTACATCATACTCAAATTCCAAAAATTTGTTTTGAGTTTCATTTTGTCGATGTGGGATTCATCATGGCCCTCCTTCGACGAGACAATTCCTATCGAATCCAACTCATCATCCAGGAATTAGTCTTAGAAACAAAAAACGAGTACCTTGAGATCTGTATGCATCAATGACATACCTTCTCACTTTCGACATATGTTTAGATCATTTACCTTTGATTGAAATATTCAACCAAGTGTTCGACATAAAATCCCCTATTCACACTTGGGATATTGTACTAGGGTACCTTGGGAATCATTGACATCAATGGTGACCTCCCTAGCACTTGTTAATGGTTCTCATCATTGGCTAGTAATCAAGTGGTTTCTACCATGTTTGACATCAAGACATTGTAATCACAGGGATGGAATCGTACTTTGTGGAAGACGAGACAAAGACCTTGGGTATCTATTAAATGGTCATTGCTTTCCCCAGGTTGCGATGGAGTATTTTTATGAGTCCTAGCATGGATCCAGATTTGTATGGTCGTGGTTGCTCTCAAATTTGTGTCTACATGACATAGATATACATTGTGTTTCTAGTAGATATGTCCAAGTTTGAGTCTTCTTCGCATGGATCTACGTTGTATTCTAGTAGCCATGATTGTTCATATCTCACATGGATCTTCCTTGTATTGGTCTGCAACCATGATGAGGATTCTTTTGGATATGATTCAAAGTATTGATGTCTTCCAGAAAAGATGAGTTGATGAAGATCTTCAATCAGTAAATTCTTGCCTCGAAGCAATAACTTGTTCTTACAAATATTTCACCTATCCTATTCCTCTAGCCTCATGCTTTGGGGGGGATTATGTTACACAAATTAATCGTCATCACCATGTAGTGAGAACCAAATATCATAATTTGCCTCAAATCCTTAAGATATGAAGTTAGGAACATGCCAGGACTCATGCTTTTACACTTGTGTCCACCACCGCCTTTTCCCTTTTGACAATGTGTGTTACCCTTATCAGCAACGCCCCTTTTTAGTTAACAAAAAGCAGTGCCACTGTCTTATCCCTTTGAGCAATAGGCGATGTATCCTTGGTAATGCTAGAAAAAGAGCGTTGCTCTAGTTTTGAATGGAAAATAGAGGATTCACGAAGCTTCTCGAAGATCAGCTTCATGTCACCCTAATCCCTACACTTTGGGACCACCTGGACTCGAGATACCTCCTTCTAGGATCTCCCTTCCACCTCTCACATGAGAATCTGAACCATTCCTATCCTCCCACAACTATAAGTATTGGTTCACCCCCCATGGGTAAGGAGAGGAAGCTTATGCTACAACACCAAAATTCTATCCAAATCTAGGCAAGGAAATTGAGCATTAGAAAGACAAGTTGAAGCTTTGGAGGCAAGATCTTGCTCGAGAGGAGTCATCTCAACACTAAGGCTATCGGTTGTAATCTCTCTCTCATTTTATTAATGCAATTAAAGTTCCTTTCCCATAACTCATATTGTGTATTATTCACTGGTTTTATTATCAAATTCCTTAGTCATTGATATAGGATCGTAGATTGTATTTGGTACTTTTAATCTTGTATACTTTTATGATGTGCTTATTGCAGGTGAGCCTATGGAGATCTAGTATTCTAGAAGACTAGTATGTTACACTGTATGGCAGGTGAAAGATCTATTCCAATCATTTATCAATCCTAGGGAAAGTATTGTTTATTGTGGTAACTCATTTTTTCTACTTGTGACGGATTTCAAGCTAGGGAAACAACTTTTGTCCACAGAAGGTTAATATTTCCAGCAACAATGAGTGTTTAACTGTTTTATATTTGTGTTTCTTGTTCCACTAATTTTCTATTTCAAAAGGAGTAGGGGAGTATTAATGTGAAACCAATTAGAAACATAAATATATGCAACTTTCATAAGATAGATTGTAGACATCATATAAATAACAATCACAATCCAAAGATGAGCCACAAAGCATGCCACCAGAAATAGAAAGAATGAAACATTCTCTGGACTAGTGATATTTCCTAAATTCTAACATCAAATCGGTTATATCAATTGTATTTTTTCCAAATTATTTCAATTATTGGTGTTTGATCATTCCTTGTGACATAATTTTTTATTGTTTCATATTTCATGTGTCTTATATTATAATGTATAATTTTGAATTTTTTCATGCTTGATATTGTGGCACGATGATCATGGGAAGGATCCAACCTCATAGCAAGTACATGACTGACATTATCGATTTTCATGTAATGTGAAATTTATTATTGTTTCTATAATCGAATTAAATTTTTTGTTTGTTGATATATGTAGTACACCCATGGCGCTGATCATTTGGATGAGGAGGACTTGTACTCTTCCTCCAATCCACACGTGACAATCGAAAAGGGATATCACTAAAGCAAACAAAGAAATTCTTCGACTAATTTTTGTGAACAAAATCCTCAATTCAAAGCTTAGGGTTAACCAATTGATTCTAGAGCTATAAAGATATCGGGTAAGAACCATATTTTAAAGATCATTTTTATCGCATTTGTTGAATTATGAAATTTGCTAAATTCTACATTTTGATTATATCTAAATGAAATAACGTTTTCTTTCTTATATAGGATTTTTGACAGCTCATGTGCCAGCTACTGAGCCCAATGTTGGTAGTAATGACACATGGATTCCACAACGCCTCGACATGAGACAACATATACCTATGAGTATTTTCACCTCTCTCTCTACCTATCACTGATAGTCATGATACTCAAGCCGAGACTACACCTTCATGGGCCCATGACAAGCCCCCCTCGCTTATCACACACCCAAGCCCTAGAAGTGATGATAGATATGACCTTATTGATTAATGATTGGGTTCATATCTTGGATCATCATGTTTTACCAGGATGGGAACACATACATGTATATTTTTGTTGAACGAGGGCTTTGTTCCAATGAAGACCCCAAAAATACCAGCTATTTTAGAATGTTTTAATTGTTTCTTGGTATCTATTTCAAGCATACATCTTCTCCATTTTAAATTAAAATTAATGACCATATCATTTCACATGTAGGAAAAACAAACTTTTATAAACACAAGAATTATAAGGCGTTGGATATTTTTGATCCCACCATATTCACAAGGTGGAATTCCCCAAATTCCAACTTGAAAAGCACTTATGGACTACCTTAAAGGTAAGTTTGGGGCTAATACTTTCAACAGAAGTAGAGTCACCTCAATGACCAACACATATTTAAAATATGAGAGGGACATGTATAAAGATGATTTGCAAAAGAACTCTAAATAGGAGTGTCCACCTATAGTTCCTAATAGGGAGTGGAAGTTCGAAATCGAGGATTCAAAGGAGAATAAAATGAAAAAAGAAGGAAAAACGCCACTTTATCCACTAAGGTACATGGCATTTTGAATTTAAAATGTTCAAAATTATTTAATTTTACATACAATTATGATACCAAATATATTTGGAACTTCTCATAGGCTCCTTAACACTTGAAAAATGTGGGCATCACAAACTTGGCGAGTGTGTCTATTTGAAATTACAAGCAAGAATTATAAGTACCAAAACAACTAAATAATATCATTCATATATATCACCATCCACCTTTTGTTTAAATGCAACCAATGGCCAAATTTCATAATATTATGCAATGCAAGGGGATGAGTTTGAAACTTCAGCCACAGAGGAAGACCTCCAACTAGGTTTCAAGCTTGTCTTTACTAAACTATGGTTGAACACCGAAGAAGCATGGGCCAAACACAAACTACCACTTTGCACAACACTATAAACAAAATTCAATAGATTTTAAACCTTCATTACTTCTAAAATATATTCATGTTTGATATCACCCATAAATTAATGTGTTTGTTTCTTTTAAGTAGGGGAGCAATAATGAAGCAATCCATCACAATGGAGTGCAACCACATGATGGTGCGCATCTTTAACACCATCGTACTGGAATTTAACCACGTGATGGTGTGCCTATATATCCCCATCATAGTGGAGTGCAACCACATGATGGTTCACCTTTGTAGCCCCGTAACAGTGGAGTGCATCCTGATGATGGTGTTGCACAGTCCCACGACAGTAATATGGCTATAAAATCATATATTTATAATTTTGTACTTATAAATTTACAATGGTATACTTGTAAATTTTGTATGGTGTATTTATAAATTTTGTTGTTTCAAAGGTAGATGATGGAACTAAGGATCCTCTATGAGAATGCCACATCCCCAACCACCTCAGTGGCCCTTTGAGGCGATGAGAAACTCCAATGCATGCCACAGACTCTTTTTTTTGTTCCAATATCAATTTATTATGCCCCTCTCCATCAATAAGACCATTAAAAAGCGTATTTCACCAATCGAGCATCCACTTCTTGACCAATTGATACCAACAATGCAAGAACGTAGATGTCCATAGGCTAGAAATACATAATCTATCCTTAAAATTCCTTAATTGGTCATTAACTTAGACTTAATAACCAAATATTATGGTTATAATCCATCCCAACTACTAAACTCACGATCTCGGTCATCCATTTCCACTGTGCCGACATTTGCAAGTCTTTCTGACTGTTTTGATGTCGAATATTGGAAATCGGAACACAGATTGGTTCATAACAACCAATCCTGGCTTCTCGAATCCGACTTATGTACATCAGGAATCGAAAGTTGGAACCAAAACCAGGTCCTTCTTCAAAGCTTCCTAAATTTCTGACTCTGATGTTTCGATACTGGGAGTCGGAATTCAGAGCTAGAGAATTGCATTTCAACCAAAAATATTGACTTGTCAACTCTGTTGTTTCCGACGTCGGGAGTCGTAAGTCAGAACACGTAAGAATCTATTTACAAATTTCTCCCTAACATGCCGACTCTGATATGTCTGATATTTGTAGTTAGAAGTAGGCACTTCAGAATGACCATAAACCAAAAAAATCTTGACATTCTAAATCCAAATTTTGGAATCCAACGTTTCTGATGTAAGGAGTTAGAAGTTGGGACCATCACCTGAATTCCAATAAAATACCTTCTAAATTTCCTATTCCGACACTTCCCACATCGAGAGTAAAAAATTGGAACCATATAATGAATTATAACAAAAAAACCCTCGATTTGCCAATTCTGAAGTCAGTATTTCGAACTTCAAAAACTGGCATCAATATTCCATCAACGATATTTTTCATCGAGATTTCTACTCTCAGGATTAACCATTTACACAGTGATTTCGACTAGGAATACTAAAAACCATTCTTATGATTTGAAGTTGAATATCCAGTTAATTCACCCAAACAACTAAGGTACCATTGCATGATTCCAATTCATCATCCAACACTTAGAAAATTTTCCATCCAGCCTTAGGCAATTGACCCTGCTAATTTCATCTCTATAACTGAGAAATTCTCTCTTGATTGACAAGTTTAACACTTATCCTACTTCCAAAGCACAATTGAGGAAGTATCCCAAGCCTTCGATATCCCTATTATATCCTCACGGGACTTATAAAATGTAGGTAAATGCAATCTAGACATTCACCATTAGAAATACAACAAACTAAAAATGTAATTCATTCATGAACTATTCTATGCATCACAAACATAACAACAAATAGGATCATTCAAAACAACAAACACATTTATAGGCTATGATCAGACAATCTATTGATCTATTCAAGCAATTAATTCATTCCATTCCACATGATCGATAAACACTCAATACATAAAATATCTAAGTAGATATGAACAACATAACACTTATCTTTTCAATGTTGAATCACCCAAGCAACTGGATCTGTGAGGTCAGCATTCCCACCCAACTATAGGTCTTTGTTCAACCTATATTATTTCAACTGAGATACCACCCCTTGCTAGGCTATTTTATCCACTAAGGAGTCATTGAGGCTCACTCACAACAATACAAACATACACTTAGGCTAAGATAGCATACAAGTGGGTTTATTACTCCATTCAGTCATGCTAATCCAGTAACCCATTGGGTTTATCAAGCATGCGGAGAGACTATGAAGGTGAATTTTAAGCCAACAACCTGTTGGGTTTATCAAGCCATTCACTCATGCTAATCCAGTAATCCACTGGATTTATCAAACATGCAAGGAGACTAGGAAGGTTAATGCTAAGTTAGCAACTTGTTGGGTTTATCAATCCATTCACTCATGATAATCCAATAATCCTCTAGTTTTATCAATCATGCAGGGAGACTAGGAAGGTGAACGCTAAGCCAAAAACTTGTTGGGTTTATCAAGCCATTCACTCAAGCTAAGCCAGTAACCCACTATGTTTATCAAGCATGCATGGAGACTAGGAAGGTGAATTCCAATCCAACAACCTACTGGGTTTATCAATACATTCACTGATGATAGGGTAGTAACCCACTGGGGTTTATCAAGCATGCAGGGATACTACAAAAGTGAATGACAATCCAACAACCTGCTAGGATTATCAACCCATTCAAGCTTCCAATCTCTTCCCAAATTCTAAGTTTTGTTCATGCTAGGGTTCAACCACTAAGATTCACTTCACATGATTCAATTCTCTTTCCCTCCATTCTGAGAATGCATCACTCACAATTAAATTGGGTCATTTTTATCCCTCACAGGTCAACTGGATAGAAAATCCACACACTGGGATCAGGGTGCAGGAATACACTCTGCAAATTGCCCCAATGAGAACACGACTCTTCTCATAGTTCCTAGAATTTAAAGGGAAATGCACTTTCCTATCCCCTTTTTTTGCTATGAATCCCCCACCATGCTGGTTCCTCTTCCATGGAACGAAATTTCACAACATCCTTGACTATTGCCTACATTAATTCCTCCCATAATTTTCCATACCCATGTTGATCTTATCCCGATGCTCATTAAAATGTAGGAGCCACTTCCCCAACTACTTTCTTTCATAAAATTTAAAATTGGAAAAGACGCCCTCTTGGTTTCTCATGGTGAAATATGGCAACAAAGGGTTGAATTCCCCATACCCCCTCATCTCTCCCTAGTAGATAACATACAACACCATTTTTCTTTTGTTTCCTCATATCCATCCTTAGACATTTATTACATTATAATTATTTGTAGGATTTCACATTCTCCAAGGCTTACTATCACATGGTCTATCAAACATAAATTACTTACCTCTATTAATAGGTCGTTCACTAGAAAAGTCTTGGACTTGAGATACTCTCTAGGAACCATACATGCTATGTACAAAATATTTAGACATCAGACCAATATATACATCAGGGGTCAAAATGGGTTATTACAATCCCCTCCCCATAGAAACAATACTGTCATCGGTGTTCTCAAAATTGGAACAAAATGGGTATGCCTCTTTCATGGCATCTTCCATCTCTCAAGTAGCTGCATATGGTCCAATGTGCTTCCACTATACCTTGACCTATATGATGGCTCAGCTTCAGACCAATGTTACCTTATTATCGAGGATGCATGCATGATCCGCTTGGAACTCTCCCTCGGGTTCCACCTGAATTATATTCCAATAAATTATGTGATTAGGGTCATGTACATACTTGTTTAACAAATAAACATGAAAAACATTATGCATTCTCATATCAATAGGTAATGAAATCATATATGCAACCAATCCTACTTCAAATGTCCCACAATATCTTGGTTCCAACTTGGAACAATCCCCAACTTCATGGACCTTTTCCTTGTCTTAACTCTCAAGTAAACATGATCTCCAACTTAAGTTCCTTATGCACTCTTTTCAAATATGCATAACTCTTCTTCCTATCTTGTGATCCTAACAATTTCCCATTCCATATCTTGGAGAATCTCCATCCCAAGCACTACCCTACTCACTGAACTATCCAAACTCACTGGAGTTTTGCATCCCTTGCCATATAATGCCTCAAATGGGATCATTCCTAGTGTTCCTTGATGTCCATTGTTGTAAGAAAATTCTACCAAGTACAAGTAATATTCCCACCTGGATGGCTTGTTCATCACATACATTCTTAACATGTATTCCAGGACTTGATTTACCCTCTCATTCTGACCATCTCTTTGAGGATGATATGATGTGCTAAAATTCAATTGAGTCCCCAAATACTGATACAATTCTTTCCACTTTTTTTATGTAAACTTTGCATCTCTGTTTGAAATTATTTCCTTGCGTAACCCATGCAATATGAATAATTATTTCATGAAAATAACTACTATGTCACTTGCTTTGTGAGTGGATTTGTCTGGAATAAAATGAGTTGTCTTTGATACCTTGTCTACCGCATTCATGATTGAATACATTTTCTTTATTTTCCTTGGAAACCCTATTATAAAATACATAGAATTTACCTCCCACTTCCATTCTAGAATGGGTAAGGATTGTAACAATGATGCTAGGAACTTCCTTGACTTGCTAGCACTTTTGACACCTAGAAATGTACTCTACTATATACCTCTTCATTACATGCCAAAAGTATTTCTTTCTTGCTACCGTTACAGTTTTTTGATATCCTGGGTGCCCTAAGTATGGCCTTTGGTGAATTTCATCCATTATTTTCTTTTTCAATTCTACACAATTGGGAATGTATAGCCCTCCTTTATAAATAATAAGATCATCCTCTTTGAGATGATAACCTGTGCACTTTCCATTGGTATCTCCTTGTTGTAATTTTTCCTTCACCTAGAGATAGGGTTCATCCTTTCTTTGGGCTTCAAGGGATGTTGTATTCAATTCTAATTCACATCTACTTAAAGCTACTACACAAAAATTTATACGAAGCGCATCAAACACCTTGTTCTCCTTGTGTTTCAGATGCTTCATTTCAAAATCAAACTCAGACAAGAACTCCAACCACTTAGCTTGCTTGGAATTAAGTTTGGATGGTAAAATAAATATTTTAAACTCATATGGTTTTTTTTGAGCTCAAATATCCTGCCCAATAGGTAATGTCACCACATCTTGAGCATGTGATCTATGGAATCTAGCTCCAAGTTATGGGTTGCATAATTTCTCTCGTGTTCCTTTAAACTTATTGAATCATAATAGACCACGAGTCCTTCCTACACAAGAAAAATTCCAAATCCTTCAACGCATGTATTTGTAGAAACCATGAACTCTTTTCCTGGGTCAGTGATCTTCAAGATAGGGGCATGAGTAAGCAGGTGCTTCAATCACTGAAATCTAGTTGCACACTTCTCAAACCACATGAACTTCACATTGATTATTTGCAGTGATGTAATTGGATGGAAAATCCTAGTAAATACTTCAATGAATCTTCTGTAGTATCCATCAAGACCCATAAAGGATCTAACCTATGCAACATTATTTGGAGCATGGAAATTCGTTATGGATTCAAACTTCTGAGGATCCACTAAAATTACTTCCTATGAAATAATGTGGCCTAAATATTATACCCTACATTGATAAAAATTTCACTTGCTCAATTTGGAATATACTTTATGCTCCCTAAGAACCTACAACACCATTCTCAAGTGTTCATCATGCTCTTCTTCATTCCTGGAGTACACAAGAATATCATCTAGATACCAACATGAACTTATCCAAATACTTGTTGAATACATTGTTCATTAGGCACATGAATGTGGTGGGTGCATCTGTGAGACCGAATGGCACCACCGTCAATTGATAGTGGCCATATCTCATCCAAAAAATAGTCTTGTGAATGTATTCTTCCATTATCCTCACTTGATGGTAACCATACCTCAAATAAATCTTTGAAAACAATTTGGATCCCTTCATAGGATAAAACAAATCAACATTTGTAGGCAATGGGTACCTATTCTTGATTGTTACTTTATTTATTTACATGTAATCGATACATAGCCTTAGAGTCCCATCTTTCTTGTTGGCAAATAGAACTGGTGCTCCCCAAGGGGACACACTTGGCCTGATATACTTTTTTTCCATTAATTCATGTAGATGCATCTTCAATTATACCAATTATGGATTTCTCATCCTATAAGGATATTTGGAGATTGGTGTTGCCACCAGGACGAGGTTAGAGGTGAATTCAATGTCCATTTTCGGAGGCAGTCCTAGAACTTCATCTGGAACTACATCTTGAAATTATTGCAACAACTGGTACCTATCCTAGGGACTTTGTCTTATAGGGAATCTGATACATGGATTTCATATAGATGGAAACCTTTCTTGAAAAATTTCCTTAACTGCAAGGATGAGATCTTCATGACTGATACCTACTTGAGAATTCCTTTCACCACTATTGGCCTTCCCTCTTCATTAATGGATTCAATAAATTTTCCATAATATTCCACCCTAACTCTATTCCTCTCCAACCAATAAGATCCTAATGGAAGTACATCCATATTTACTTTGGTGAGGAGTGCATTCAACTCTATGGTGCACTCCATCACCACTTCACTTACCTTCCTCTTTGTACCAATGGATAATTGGACTAACCAATACTTAACATGTTTCACTTTCCTAAGAAAACAATCTTCGACCACTTTTGGATCAATATAACTATGAGTAGGTTTTGTATCTATCAAAACATAAATAGGTTGCACACCAATATTATCTCCAACTTCCACCATTGTTGATTGATGGTATTCTTGGTGGTTTTCTAGCGCTACAAGGATTCTAGGAGTTTTTCTAGCCATATATTTTACTGTAACTATTTATTCCAAGTTATGCAATCTTCAGGGGTTCTCCCTTCGATGTGGGAAGTCCTTGATCAGGTGATTCCCCCCACATCCCCAACATTGAAGTTGTCCTTTTTCTGTTGCTACTGCTTGATCATATCTACTTCAAGCTTCTTTCCCTGGATGAAATTTCCTTGGTTGGTTTTAAATTGAAGGTTTGAACCCAATTTTTCTTTTATCAAGCCTACCTTTTTTATTTCCCTTCCATGATGGGTTAACTTCTAATTTCCCTCTGATTTATTCATAGCAATGCATTTCCATTCTAATGCCTTCATCAAGGTTGGGTGGACTAATAAACTCAATCCTATCTCTGAAAATTTGGGGCTGACTTCCAAGGAATATTTGAATCCTTAATCTTTCATCTTTAATGTAATCTACATACCTCAATAATTCCAAAAATTTATGTACATTCTCTTCCATTGACCTCTGTCCCAATTTTAGCTCATGGAACTATTTCCTTTTATGATCATTGTATCTAGAAGATACGTAATTTTCCCTTAAATACCTTTGAAACTGACCCCAACTAATCATTTTCTCATTGATTTCTGTAACCTATAAGCGGTGCTCCCACCAAATTGAGGCTCATCCATTGAGGTTGTATATGTAAATTCAGACCTTCTCATTTCCAAATTAATCAAGAATTCAAAAGTATTTCTTCGTCCCAAGAATACATGCTTCTACTTCTTGACTTGTCTTATTTTCTCCATCAAATGTGGGAGGACTTTCCTTTCTAAATTCTCCCTGTGGAATCCTGCTGAAATTTCTCCTTCATTCAAACCTGCGGGAAGCATGCTTGGAAGTGATTTGGGACCCATGTGAGTCATAATATTTGGTGGATGATGATTTGGAAGAATATGCCTTATGTGCCTTGCTCGTAGAACCATTCCTTTCACTCTACATCCTCTTAGCATGACTCCTAGAGCGTATCTCCATGTTTTCTTATCCCACATGGATTAGATATAATATTAAACCTTTGTTGAATATTAACAAGGCTCTTTAAAATGGAAACATTAATTTGGTTATGTTCTTCCTGATCTTTAATCATCCTCTCATTGAAACTCCTCATTGTTTCAAACAAGTTCTTGGGAGTGTTTTTCTCTCTTCTCCCATTAGACTTTGTTTCAACATTATTCTCTAGCATATTTTATCCAAGAGCATCATCATCATGCTCATTGGGGTCTGGTGCACCATTCATGGTCACCATTTTGTCCTTGGGAACCTTTTTCCCTTTTCACTGGTCGTCCTCTAGTATGGTTGTTCAAAAACTATCAACTGCAACCAACATGCGTCATAGAATGATTTATTAGACCAATTAGTAATAATCAAAATTAAACATAATTACCATTCCGTAATAAAAACAATTTCATGGATTAATATTTCAATTATTTGGTTCATTTGTCTCATCCACACAATGCTGGGAATTATTTTTACTAGGATTTCTATCAATTTTGAGCCATATGCATAACATGTGACTCCCCAATCCTTCTTCTACAACACATATTTGTCCCAAACAGTACCAGTGTTGTATGGTTGCTCTGATACCACTTTGTCGCATCCTTAGATACCTTGGCATCCATTTGAGGTGATGGAAAACTCCAACACATGCCAAAAATTCTTTTTTTGTTCCAATATCAATTTATTATGCCCGTCTTGATCAATTAGACCATCAAAGAGTGCATTTCACCAATTAGAAATCCACTTATTGAACAACTTATACCAATAATGCAGAAACATAGACAACCATAGGATAGAATTCCTAATCAATCCTTAATATTTCTTAATAAGTCATTAATTTTGAGTTAATAAACAAATATGGCGGTTATAATGAATCTCATGGGTGAAATGAATGATCTTGACCGTCCGATTCCACTTCTCTGATATTCAGAAGCTGTTTCGATGTCGAAAATAAAAAATTGAAAATCAAAACACACAGTGGTTCATCAATTCCAATCTTGACTTCCTGACTCTGAATTTCGTACATCAGAAATCAGAAGTTAGAACCAAAATCAGGTCCTTCACCAAACCTTCCTAACTTGTCGACTCATAAATATCAATATCGAGAGTCTGAAGTTGGAACCACAGAGTTTCATTTCAACCAACCACTCCCAAATTTCCAACTCTGATGTTTTCGATGTCCGGAGTAAGAAGTCAGGACATGTAATTACCCCTTTACGAATTTATCCCCGACTTGCTGACTCCAATATTTCCAATATCGAGAGTCGCAAGTTAGCAGTTCACAATGACCACCAACCAAAACAATACTGACATTTCGACTTTGACTTTTCCAATGTTGAGAGTCAGAAATTGGAACCAAAAAACAAGTTCCAACCAAATAGATCGTGACTTTCCAACTACGATGTTTCCGGCATAGAGAGTTGAAAGTTGGAACTACAACTATGTTCCAATGAATCACTATCGAATTCCCAACTCCAACATTTCTAACGTCGGGATTCGAAAGTCAGGACCACCATGCAAATTCCAACAAGATACCTATCAACTTTTCGATTACAATGCTTCTAACAGTGGGAGTTGTAACTTGGAACCACCTAATTAATTATAATAAAACAACCCTCGATTTTTCGATTTTGACATATTTACGTCGAACTTCAAATTTTAGGACAACATTCCATCAAAGACAATTTTCAGCGATATTTTTCCTCTCGTCCTCAAGAATTATACTACGATTTCATCTAGGAATACTAACTAGCATTCTTCATATTTAAAAATGAATGCTCAGTTGAATCACACAAACAACTAAGGCACCATTGTGGGATTCCAATTCAGTGTCCAACACTTAGCCAATGTTTTATACAACCTTAGGCAAACGGCCCTGCTGCTTTCAGCTCTGTAACTGAGCACTGCTCTCCCAATCTACAAGATTAACACTTAGCCTACTTCTAAAACATAATTAAGGAAATGTCCCAAGCCTCTGATATCCCTATTAAATCCTCATGTGGCTTATAAAACTTAGGTAAATGCAATCTAGACATTCACCATTAGAAATACAACAAACCACAAGTGCAATTCACTCATGAACTATTCTATGTATCATAGGCATAACAAAAAATAAGATCATTCACATAAACAAACTCATTTACAGGATATGAGAAGAAAATCTATTGAGCAATTAAAGCTATTAATTCATTCCATTCCACATGATCAATAATCATTCAACACATAATAATTATGAGTAGATACGAACACCATAACACTTATCTTTTCAATGGAAAATCACCCAAGCAACTAGCTATGTGAAGTCAATGTTCTACCCAATTGTAGGTCTCTATCCATCCTATATTATTTCATCTGAGAGACCACCCCCGAGCTAGGATATGTTATCCACTAAGGATTCACTCAATATCACTCACAACAATACAAACATACACCCAGGCTAAGCCAACATACAATTGGGTTTATAAATCCATTCACTCATGTGAAGCCAATAAACCATCGGGTTTATCAAGCATGCATGGAGGCTAGGAAGGTGGATGCTAATCCAGTAACCTATTGGGTTTATCAATCCATTCACTCATGTTAATCCAGTAACCCACTGGGTTTATCAAGTATGAAGTGAGACTAGGAAGGTGAATGCTAAGCCAACAACCTACTGGGTTTATCAACCTATTCACTCATGTTGATCCAGTAGCCCACTGGATTTATCAAAGATGCAGGGAGACTAGGAAGATAATGGTTAATCCAACAACTTGTTGGGCTTATCAATCCATTCACTCATGCTAATATAATTACCCACTAGGTTTATCAAGCATGCAGGGAGACTAGGAAGGTGAATGCCAAGCCATCAACCTATTGGGTTGATCAATCCATTCACTCATTCTATCTAGTAACCCACTGGGTTTATCAAGAATTCAGGGAGACTAGGAAAGTGAATTCCAATAAAGAAACCTAATGAGTTTATCAGGAATTCAATCTTTTGATCTCTCCCCAAATTTTAATTCATGGTCATGCTAGGGTTTAGCCACCAAGACACTTCACATGATTCAATTCTCTTTCCCTCCCTTCTAGGAATGCATCACACATAGTTCAATTGGGTCGTTTTTCTCCCTCACAAGTCAATTTGATAGCATATCTACACGTTAGGATCAGGGTGTAGGAATACACTCCATTTTCTACTCCAATGAGGATGTGGCTCTTCTCATGGTCCCTAGAATTAACAAGGAAATGTACTTGGCTATCCCCTTTTTTTGTTATTGCTCCCCCACCATTCTAGTTCTTCTTCCATGGAATTAAATTTCATAATGTCCTTGAATTCTAACTGCATTAATTCAACCCATACCGAGCCATACCCACACCAATCTCATCCCCGTGCTCATTAAAATGCAGGAATTACTTCCCCAACTACTTTCTTACAAAAACTTTAAGGAGTTAGATCCCCAACTACGTCTATTGGCACCAATTTCATAGGAATCCCACCATTGTCAATTAGGATTCCACCATTGTAAACTATTTCTCATGTGATTTTGAAAAGTAGGATTTTTTTCACCTACAAAATAAAAATGGCCATTGTCTCACTCTAGCTCTTGGTTGCAAGCCAAGGAATGTGATAAAATGCAAACACAATGAAAAAATGGATTATTTTGATTCATGGGGATGGATTCATGGGGATTTCTCAAATAAGGAGTTAGATCCCCAACTACGTCTATTGGCACCAATTTCATAGGAATCCCACCATTGTCAATTAGGATTCCACCATTGTAAACTATTTCTCATGTGATTTTGAAAAGTAGGATTTTTCTGAGTAAGGGACAACACAAAAATTGCATTAGAAGGTCAAAGTAGGAAATGGATATCATATAAGTGTGAATACATTTTTCTCGTCTGATCCATGTGACAAAACGCTTTGATTCATTGTTGTGTAACCTAATGCATTTTCATCTCCTCTAAATACCATGGATCATTTCATCTTTAATTAACTTAGGATGTGAATTCTTCTAAATCAAAGCGTGTTCATGATATACACCTACCTTTACATGTATTGTGTACCTTTGTTTTGTATTAATCAACAACAATAATGACCTCATCATCAATATATTTATAAAATCCCATGTCGCATGCCACTAGGAAGTTACTTGTTATGTTGGTTTTAAGGCTATGTAGAATTCCTGCAATTTACAATGGACAATCATTTTTTTCAAATCCACAATATTTTCACTTAATATCTCTATGAGGATTGATTAAGATACATCTATTGTGTGAAGGATATTGCCTCAAATTGTCCAAAATATGATAACCTGCATTGGACATTGTGAGAGAATTAGTCATTCATTTGAAGTTTTGTTGCACCTTGTTGAGGAATTTGGATTTGATAACACCACTTACTTTTGAATCCTTCCATGTAGGTGTCTTGAATTGGGAGGCTCATGGTAATGAAATATTACAAAACCCCAACATCATAGCCATTAAAATTATTGTAACGTATCCCAACCACTAATACAAATTTAATAATATAATTGTATCCAAGCCAACAATATATTTCATAATATGACATCTTGATTTTGAGATATAATATAGATAAAAATGACAATGATCATATGCTTTCACGGTGAAATTCGTCTTCATAATTTTATTATCTATGTATCTATATACACATGTATCTTTCCAATGTTCTCATTCCTTCAATAGAATCCTAGGCCATTGGCATTGCAATGATAAAGCCTAACACTGGAGGGTGTGGACAGATTATCCTCCAGAATCCTCCAGACAAGAAATATAAACTATACACATGAGATAATAAATATTAGGAGTGGTTCATATTCTACTCTAGTTCCATGCAAATGCATTGAGATTTGATCTCAAAGGAAGGCTTGAGATGCATATTCATTTGATCTTGAATGCAATAATACTTGTGCATAGAGGAAATTGCAATGTTTAAGAGCTTGGATATCATGGGAAATGGGAATTGAATTTAGTTCCCTTCCAACAATACTTATGAACACATTATTCAACTGCAAATTAAATGTTTATTAAGTGATTGAACTCAATCTTATTGGCACAAAGTACTTAATGCCTGAAAATTTTCTTAGAAATGAATGCAAACATATCTTAAAAGTGAATGGGATGGAACTTACCAGTGAGAAAACATACGAGCTTAACCAAATCATGAAGGTAATCCAAAACAAGGTGTTCTACAATCCTTGTTAGTTGTAGTTGCATAACTTCATATTCTATTTTTTTTGCTTAATATACAATCTATAGAAATACACTTGTAGATGTAATTCAATTACTCTTTATTTCAAGGATTTTAATTTCTCTCTTTTTTCAAAAGAAAATAATGAAAGATATATTCTAGAAACACTCTTACTTTTTATTCTAGCAAGGTGTTGAGTATTATTCTTGTTGCCATGATAAAAATACATCTATTCAAATTTTTGTTCATAATGATATGATTTTGAATCTAGCAAGGTGTTAGAGTGATATTATTCATTGTCATAATACAAAGATAGCTACTCAAATTTATGTAAATTTTTTTATTTATAAAATGTTAGATTTCTTGAATCATTGACTATGTCTAGAGAAACTATAGTGTATAATGAATGGTGATACAATTGCACAAGCTCTTTTCCAAAAGAATAACATTTATGGTGCTTGATTTCATACATACCTTTATCACATGTTGTGTAATTGATGATCACATGAAAGAAAGATTACAATTGGAATGAAAGTAGTCCATTAATTCCATGGTGTAGCTGGATGCATTTGTCTCTACTTCATGCTTTCAAATATTGTAATAGGATTGGGGCAAATCCATTTCTACGTGTCATGAAATGAACTATTTGAGGTGGTTAGTCATCACTAGATAACTTCACACTTTTATTAGGTAGTGTTGGTTAGTTGATAATTGCTAAAATATTTAATGAATCAATATTTAATCCATCTTCATCTACAATAAACTTATATAATGGGATTCATTGCAAATGGACCTTTATGGATATATGGGGGTTTACCCAGCTTTTCCGGTACAACTAGGCGTTTTGTGGACATTCAATTGTGTACTCAAGTAATGCCAAGACAAATTATGAAAAAATGTCTAGGTATTTTTTTAATACCCAATGCTTAATATATTATAGGGATCTAACTAGCTTATTTGAAACCTTTATAGGTAGGTTTAATAAATTGACTAGAATGTCAACCAAGGAAACAACTGATCCTAGTTTCACATCTAAGTCATGAAATTTAATATATTGGCCCTAAATAATGGAGGTAATAGTCCCTCAACCAAGTATGTAACCCAAATCCTTTGAATTCAATTACAAATTTAAATCAATTAAAAAACTAACCTAATTATATCACCATATTCGAGAAAAGAAAAAGAAAATGTCTAGCTTTGACATTGGATCCTTTTTTGAGATTGCTCCCATTCGAGGTTGATAGTATAAAAATGAATTCATGAACATGGGATACACCATGATTACATATGTTGCACGCATTGAAACTAACATATATTTTGTAACACCCTGGTTTTGACCCCATGGTATTGAATTGCATATGATGTAAATAACGTTAATAAATCGTGGTGTGGAGGTCAAGGAAAAGGCCCCGCCGTGGATTTAGTATTTTATGTTTCAGCAATTAAAATCAATGCCGATGGTTTATGTTCTAGCTAGGCATGATATGCTTGAGACATCATGTAAAATGAAAATTAATAAAAATAACACAACTAGCTATGAGTCGCAACGTTAAAGAGATGGGGGCATGATTTCACAAGGAATATGGAGGGGGAAATAATCAACCCTTGGGCCAATGGGGGAAATCCAATGTCAAGGGGAAAACCCAAAAAGTGGTCAAATACCCTTTTTGTATTTTATGCCCAGTCATCTAAGTGGGTGAAGGAAGTTATTGCCTTGGGATGGCAAGGGTATGGAGGTTAAATTCAAATTTGGGAAGTCACCCATTTTTGGAAAGTGTGTTTTTGACTTGTGGGGCAAGTAAAATATTGGGAAGGCATGCCCAAGCCATTATGCACCCATGCCTTTCATTTCCTCACCCATTTTTTCATTCACGTGGGAGGATCTCTCATGTAGGGGAAGCTTGGAGAGGCTCTCTCATGCAGGGGAAGCTTGATGAGCTCTCTCTCCCTCATGATTTGTTGTTTTCCTTCATTTCCACCATGCCTAGAATTTGTTTTCTGTGTTGTTGGGTGAATGGGAAGAAATGGGCCACAATTTTGGGGTTTGAGGAGGTCATTTTTGGGTTTGAGAAAACTGAGAGCTTTCCTCATGTTTTTTGTAGTTTCTCCATTATTCCTCATGGCTGGGAAGTCATTTTTATGTTGCTAAGTGAATTGGCAGTAGGGATTCATGTTTTTGGTGTTATTGGGGCCGTCTTTGTCTCCCTCACATAGTTGGCGACTATTGGACGTTTTTCCCTCATGATTTATGTTGCTTCCTCATTGTCCCATACCCAGAAATTCGTAGGTGTGTTGCTCAGTGGTTAGGGAGCCACGATTTCCCTATTTGGGGGTGAATGGAGCTCATATTTGCTCCTGTTATGCCCACACATGTTTTCTGTGTTCTGATTTACAATTCAAAGGTTTATGGTGGTCAGGTTTGCTCCCATATTGACCAAGAATGATTCTTGGAATTGGATTCTCTCATGCAGGGTTGTTTTCCCCTCAGCCATTTTGTTTTGGTTGTTCATGAACATTTTGACAATACCCATCTGTTAAATGGTTTTCCGTGTTTGATTAGCGGGTTGGCTTGGCTGGGTAAGTCCAAGGCTCCATCGGTTAATGGATTGACTATGTGTTGATGTAAAATTTTCTTGGGCCGAGTAAGTACAAGGAACCCATGTGTTGTTGGTTTGTTTCCTTAGCATTCGGTGAAACCCAATTTCTTGTTGTCTTGGATAGACAGTCTATGAAACCCAATGGTGTGTTGGCTTGACTGTGGATGTATGGTTTTGGATATGTGTGAGCCGGTTATTCCCTAGTGCCTTGTGGAATCATGCCCAGCTCAGGGGTGGCAATGATGTTGAGATATTGATGAGCATGGTGGCCTATGGTTGGGTGGAACGTTGCAGCGACGTAGCTAGTTGCAGGGAAAACTTCTTCTCCAGATAAGTATTCTTGTGTATTTTATTTCCGCAATTGTATTTGCTTGATTTTCGAATTATGAACATGTTGAATGAATGTGATTTTGCTTCCACTGATTATTTCATGTGTAATTCATATATGTATGTTTTTAATCCAATGAATTTTTGTTATATGTTCATGGGGCTAGATCGCCCGCTTGACAGTAGTAGTGCCGTAGTCGCGTCCTCTTGGACGAGAGGGGAGGTGACATATTCATTTGATCATCTCCACTTATGTTGCTTAGTGATTTGCTACATTGTACTTGTTTATCTTTCTCACAAATGGTATTATAATTGTAACAATTATGAGGGTTGGGATAATCCATTTCACATTTATTAGATATATATATCACATACATTCATTTATTAC
The DNA here is from genome assembly GCA_001517045.1 of Pseudotsuga menziesii. NCBI lineage: Eukaryota > Viridiplantae > Streptophyta > Pinopsida > Pinales > Pinaceae > Pseudotsuga > Pseudotsuga menziesii. The sequence continues at coordinate 97,355 of LPNX010390447.1, forward strand.
ATCTCCCAATGAAAATTTGCAACATATCCCTCTTCACAATATGTGTTGTATGCTCTTCTTAAATAAAATAAAAAAATCAAAGCTTGTCATAATAAAATTATTTAGGAGATACCCTTGGAATAGGATTCCATTCAAATCCTCCACCCTATCACAAAATATGAACGGTTATATAATAATTGTCCCTTTGAATCATTTTCACAAGCAACCATCCTAGAATATCAAAATATTTGTTTAAGAAGGGTGGTATTGTGTAGTCAATCCAAGAAATTCTAGCTAAGATATGGTCACTTGGGATTCTTAGCTGAATTTATACACAATGATAATCGTTGTAGTATTACAGGAATTGTAATTTTGTTGCAGTTGATTCCTCCTATAAATGTTAAATGGGTACAATAGAGAGAATACCTACTTTATTAACTTGAGAATGGATGTAAAATAGGATGTATGAATATCTCAATAGGAAACACCCTAGTATCTAAAAATTATGTGTCTAAATCCAATTCAAATCACACACAATAAGAAATCCCATAGATTGTTATAGAGTCAAATTGAACCCATACACAATTAGAAAATGACTCGAAAAAACATGCAACTTGATTACAACATCAAACTGTCTAGTTTATGGTTGTTCAACATTGTACCTTGAAAAGGAAAAATATCCATAACATGGGTTGTTCAGTGGTATGTGAAGTGTGCATATCCCCATTCTCTTATTGACACGGTTCCTAATGCAATTTTATTTTATTTATGAGTTATCTTAAATGAGGACAACTGCAACAAGGAGGAATGAAATAACATTAATAATGCAGTTAATTAGGGTTAAATATAGATCCTGATATGATTCCTTAGAGTAAATTTGAAAGGAATGATTATACATTTCTAAAAATCAATGCCACTCTTGAGATGAATCATAGGTCATCAATATATAAATTTCCTAGTAATTACCAAGAGCACTCAAGGATTAAATTTGGTGATTGATTGTCAAGTGATAACTATAGGAACTGCCTATTATTGTAGTAAGATTGAATTTGAATCTTTTCTTGAGTTGGGTGTTGGAGAAATATCAACTGAAGAATCATGTATATCCTAGAGATATAAGGAACATTCAGGTGCTTCTGATGGGAGATTCCAACCTCTTACACACAGTCTTAGTAGTTTATCTATCATTGCTTTCAAGTCACTTCAACTTGTAAAGTCACAATTATGAAGTGTTTTTATAATATTAGGTCAGTTAGTCGGCATCTAAATATAGCTCCAATATTCATGTAAAAAGCAGAAAATAGAAGGTGATTCACTCAAGGAGTTTCCTTAAGTATTTACTCAGTTGTGTTGAACTTTTCTAAATACCCTCCAAATCAAAATATAAAGTACATTCTAAAATTGGAGTCTCAATACCTTATAATGTTGATCTTAATCCTAGTCCCTTGGTCATAATTCCTAATAGTTTATGTCCTAGTGAAAGTCACAAAGGAAGGCCGAATACAAAGCAAAGAGTTACTAATGCATAGTTGTAATGTGTTGTCCTGTGTTGGGCAATATAAGTCAAAAGTGTTTTTTTTACAGTTTAGTTCTATACTTCACCAAATGCTTCTAAGTTACATTTACTATATTCTATTGGCGGATATAAATGTTATAGTTGTTTATAAGCTACTGTCACATGCCCCAATTTTGCAAAAAAAAACAATTTTATATTATTGAGGAACAATATGTTAAATTTTATGCTAACTTGTAATTGATGACCCAGTGGGTTCAAGGATATTTAATGTAAATTATGAATATTTTATTTATAAATAAATAAATGAGGAGACAACAGCTTAGGAGAGCTGTTAAAAGAGTGTTTACTGGTCAAATTGGTGGAGGAGACTGGGTGGAGAGAAAACTGACATGTGGCAGCATCCTCAAACCACTTCCAACTGTTGCAGGTGGAAACCTCCCTACATTTGTGGTCATGATTCCCCAAGAAAGTGGAATCAGAGCAGGTGGATCAATTAATGAAAAATGACCCATGAGACCTAGGCATATTTATAAAAATTCCCATTGAAGAGAGCTGAGGCTGCTCATTCTAGAGAAGTGATCGATCATTCAAGGTGAATGAATTTACTTCAAAGAAATTCAATGGAAGGGAAATTGGAAAGTGTTTGAGGGGATAACTGCTGATTGATCTTGTTGCAGCTTTTAAGCCGAAGATCATACTGCTGAGAACATATTGTTATTACTGAGGTATTGAACTAGTCAGGTGACAGAGGGTTCTGCAGTTGCATACTCCACCCAGTTCTCAGCCAAGAAGACCAGGAACAGGCTCGGGGGTCCTGAGGAAGCATTGTTTGAGCACTCTCAAGGAGATTGGTAGGGAGGAATGGCCTCCTAAAGCTGTTGTTGTCTTGGCCTCAACAGGTTCTATGTTATTTTATTTTACTATCTTAGTTAAATAAATTTTAGTTTATCTGCTACATGAATGTTATAAGTTCCGAGTTTGTGAAATGTTAGATTTAGTATTCTTATTGGATAATTGATGTAAATGAAAATGATTTAGGAAAATAATGAAATAGAAAGGAATTAAATTTCTAAGCTGTGTTTTTCCACACCTGGCTACAGGTCGTACTCTAGGACAGTTAGATTGTTTAAGGTATATGAAATAATTTTTTGTAATGGAATAAGAATAGTAAATATGATCTGCATCTGTTAGTAAATGAAAATAGAATTTATTTCAATGTTTACAGTACAATGAAAAGCAGTGTTATAGTTTATTCTTATTTACTATTTAATTTAGTCTATCTAGATGAAAATACAGGTGAAAGAAATAGTAATATACTTTAGTACCACAGTATTAGTATACTGTTAAGAAATATATATTTACAGAAAATAATAAATATTATTCAAGAAAATATGTATACAAGTTAATAACTAAACAGTTCTGGAAAATATTAACTTAATCTTAAACTATTACTTATTAAAAACCAAATTAGGGTTTCACTTATAAACCCTTTATTATGTAAAATAAACAGAGTTCAGAGTTAACATTCTTTTCTCTACAGAGCTCTAAATAATTACCAACTACAGAGTAGTAAATAAAAATAAATGTATTATAAATAATAAACAAAATAACTAAGAATTATATATATCCGTGCATTTTAAAACCTTAAAAAAAGCAGACAGGTTATTACCTGTGAAAAACTAAGGGTCGAAACCCTTTCGAATAACCTATTCAAATACAAGTTAATCTAGATCCAGTTACATTGCTGACTGAGATTTTAAATAACAGGGAAACTTTAAACTATGCATTAGACTGACTACAGTCTTATCCTTAAACTTTAGAATGTTTTTATAAACCTTTTAAAATTAAATACTTCATTAACAGGGTAATGAACAACAATACACCTGTAATAGCGAAACAGAGGCAAACAAGAAACAATGCCCAATTAATAACTTATATAAGAATACATTTACATATGGGTTTCTTTTCCATTAAACCCTAACTATTATATCTCTGGACTAATAGTATAAAATTTATAAATTTTACATTATGACTATTCCATAGTCTTCATATTAACACTATTTACGTATAAATGTTATCATTAACAGTAAATTACTTAACTGACAGTTAAAGAAGAAAAACCTATTCACAGTATTATCATTTTAAAAGATCGATTTGAACAAACTGGGGAATCGAAACAAGAGTCATTTAAAAACCATAAGTGCAGGAAAACCCCTTTTATCTTAAAACTAGAGTATGATATTATCAAGCCGTAAGGCTGTATTTACTTTTACAAACCGAAGAAACTACATACAAGTCACGGCTTAGGATCTGGAGCTACCCAACAACACACAAGGGATTTAAAAAAACAAAACTAAGTAATAGAAAAAACTAAGCATTTAAACATTGAAGGAACTGAAGCCATGCTTCCCTTAAAACTGTAACTCCTTCCATTAACCATTGCAAGCAGGAAGATGCCACGATGAACCGGGGCTTACCTATTATGGCCACGAAGTTAACCAACGCTCGAGAGGTTTCCTTCACTCTTGAAGCCGTAACTGTGATATACAAGAACAAGATTGAATGCGATAGTTAGAAGTGGTATTCATTGTATTACAACCGTATCTAGAATTTAATGAAGGAGATAAAAGTGGGGTAACACTATTACTTGCAAATAAGAATTCTAGAGACAAGGAGGAGACTGAAATAGTTTGATTATTTGCATCAGGAAAAAATGAAACCCTCGTTCCAATCCTGTGACAGAGACAGCGAGGTTCTTATTTCTAGATTTTACCGACGATGGAGCAAGTACGAGCGGAGACAAGGGTAACGCTATGTCCAGTTCACAAAAATACTGATAGAGTTAAGAAAACACTCTCACGGTGTTCCATTATCTTCCAGAAAGTAACCAAGTTACAAAGTACAAATCCTTTAACACTAGCATGATTGATTCAGCACTATACTACACACAAGGGAGCTGTCAAACGATGAACCAGCGAGCCTCTCATGGCTGCGAAGAAACCCAAATAGTGCAGAGCCAAACCCTGTAAGGATAATTAAGAGGATAGGGTTTCTATGTCAGTTTTCAAATCAACCAATGCCTGGTGGAGACTCATCCACGTGCCCATCAGAATTTTTAATCAGAAGTGGGTGGATCCATATAGTCAAACCTACACTGTCAGGTGAAAACTCATATTATTTCCAATCATTTCTACCTTATAACTAATGATAATGTTTTGTATTAAAGGTATCTTATCATTTTTCATGTAGGATAACATTGCAATCGACCTTTTGGTAAAATAATATATTCTATATAGCTAATAGTATGGTTTTGTATTAAATCAATTCTTATCATTTGCTTTTTGATAACATTACAATCAATCAATTGTGAAAGCGTATATATATATCGTTATCATTTGCATTTGATAACATTGAGATCAATCATTTGTAAAAGTATATATGTTGTGATCAATAATGGAGTCTATAGCATTGATCTTTAGTCGGTGGCACTTCTAAGTGCTCTTCATACAAACCTTGTTTTCGATATTTAAGCATTGTTTGGAGCTAGCTTTATGTAAGAACTAAACTAATGAAGTCATTATCTTTAGTTCAACATTATGCAAGTAAATGATAGGTAGTATTTCTACACTAGTATAACTCTTACCAATGCATAAAGTCGACGGTGTTATGGTTTGAAATCTTCTTTGGAGTTAGTGTTCTTTGGTTTTTATAAAGAACCAAACTCATAATTAAATCAAACCAAGAATTAGATTATACCTTGGTAATTACAAGGTAGTAAGAATACCTAAGGTAAAAGAAAAATTTACTTAGTAATATTACTAACGATATGGTAGTGTAATATTACAATAACACATGTGAATTGGTGATAAACTAGAACTGAAATTTATAGCTTGATGACTAGTAGTGCAAGTAGACAATTATAACTGTATACAAAGGAACAGGTTGATATTCATCACTGCTAAAGAAGAGTTATAGGTAATCTATTTGTAAACGTTTCCTTGAGGATCATAGGATTATATTCATGCTTATAAACAGTACTTTGAGTATTAGACATATCAATAGTAGTAAAAACATACTACAATAAAAGTGTTACTATGTTAAATCATGAACCCTATGCTCATCAGAAGAATCTGTAAGTAACTTGGCATATAACATTAAAAATGAAAACTTAAGTAGAATTCATGCTGGTAAAAGACACTAGTATGTTAAGGATATTGGTCTTTACGACTAACTTAAATACTGACTTAGATCAAAAAACAACAAAGGAAGATACTTTACCTCATCGTACCTTTGCTTTCTATTAATCAATTTATGCTCTAGCATTTTTATTATGCTAAAGAAGTACTTCTTGACTTAACGCAAAAATAAACTCTTACTTGTTCAAAAGATTACCTGCTGAACCTGTAAGAACCAGAAATCCAGCTGAGTTAGCAATTGCTAAGTAAGCCCCAGTTTAGAACATAGATTCTCACCTACTTGACAAAAGCATATCATCAGTACAGCTAGAAGCAACTGAATGCAGGTCATATATATAACATATCAAAATTAAAGTGGTATTAGTTTTTATGTGTTTGAAATTAATCACTACATATTGTTAACTGTTTCATTTTTCCGCTAGCCGCTAGCAGTTATTTAATTGCGACTTTAGACATTTTATATTACATGAAAATTTTTAAATTTTTGTGAAATTTCGAGGTTATGACATGTAGTATTAGAGCACAAGGTTCAAACACTAGGCCTTGATGAAGCTCAACTTGCTTATATGAAACAATGTATTTAAATCATTTTGTTGATGTTGTTTTCTTTTAATGTTATTGACAGAGAAATTTGTTTTTGAGTTTAAACAACAGGTATGGAAAGACTGGAGGAATATGCGGAAGAGGAGTCTCCCTATGCTGAACAAGATAATTTACAAAGAGAACCTATATAGGAAGACATAACCACTAATTCCTCAGAACTTTTACAAACTGTAAAAGAATTAAAATCTGAAATGGAATCTGTTAAAAAGGAGAATGAGAGGATTCTGAGAGCTCAGGAAGAGCTGAATCAGATTCTAATAGAAATATTTCATACCGAGGGAAGGAGTAAACGATCTGAATCAGAAGATATAAGTTACCAACATAAGTATAAAAAGACTAAATAGACTAAAACTGAAAGCGGCTCATCTTCTGAAGTGTTTGGTGATCGACGTAATTCTCATTCTACTAGTGACAATAGTGAGGATAACCACCACACTAGAAAAAGAAAATATAAACCTTGTGAAGAAATTTCTGGAGAGTTTAAAAAGATCAAACCGCCAACATTCAATGGGGAAACTGAAAAGGGGGAGGAAGTAGAATCCTGGTTATCCAGGATGAAGAAGTAATTCAATATTTATAACTATTCTAACCAATTAAAGGCTAGAATGGCAAGATTTAAAGAGAGTGAAAGGAATAAGAGAGAAAAAAATAAATTGGAGTACATTCAAGAAGTACTTTAAAAAGAAATTTTTATCTGAACAGTGCTATGAAGAAAGGGCTAAAGAATTCTATGAGTTAAAACTGGGTACAATGACTAAGAAAGATTTGAAGAGTAAGTTTTTAAGTCTGCTTAGGTATGTGCCATACCTTGTGGATGAAAAACCAAAGGTACAATGGTTCCTCAGTTGTTTACCTTATCACATAAACGATAGGATTGAGTATGACAATCTAAAAACTCTGGAAGAAGCTATGAGGAAAGCCAATTTCTGTTATGAACAGAATCGGAAAAAGGAGAGTATGGCCAACTGGAAGGCCAAAAAGAATAATAATTACGATCAAAAGAAGAAATATTTTGTGCCCAATCGGAATTCTAAAAATAATAAGGCCAGAAATTTTCCTAATAAGAATTTCCAAGGGAATAAGAATAATTCACCGAACAATCAGAACAATCAAAAGAGTAAGTAGTATGCTAATAATCATATTAATTACACAAATAACTTTGAACGAAAAGAACCCATAAAGTGTTGGGAGTGTAATGGCCCACATTATGCCTCAGTCTGTCCTAATCGAAAAAAGACTGTCGGTAATATCCATACAATACAAGAAGAGATGGTTGTTGGAGATTTAGTGAGGACTATGCCCAGGATCAATGCAGCCTTGGAGAATCGACAAGCAGACTATCAAACTTCCATGGTGGAAGTAGAAGGTAAGATAAACCAAACACCCATAGCTGTTTTAATTGATCCAGGAGCTAGTTTAAGTTATATTTAACCTAAATTGGTAGAAAAATGTAAGCTGCCTGCTGAAAAATTTGTAAGTTCTTGGTTGGTTCAGTTAGATATTGGTGCAAAAAGGAAGGTAACTAGTTTTGTAAATAATTGTGCAGTAATTATGGATCAATTTGAAACTTTTGTAAATATTAGTGTACTACCTCTGGGTTGATATGATATACTAATCGGTATGGATTGGTTAGAGTAGCATAGGGTGATCTTAAACTGCTATGATAAAACCTTTACTTGTATAAATAATGATGGAAAATCAATAAGTGTAAAAGGAATCCCTAGAAAAACAACTATAAGGCAGATTTCTGCTCTGTAGCTTAAGAGAGATATTAGGAAAGGTTGTAAGGCTTATGCAGTAACGGTAACCAATGAAGAAAATTTAAATAACATCGATAAATTAAAATTGGAGGATATACCAGTTTTAAAAGAGTATGCAGATGTATTTTCAGAAGAAATTTTGGGACTGCCTCCAAAAAGGGAACTAGATTTTACCATTGAGATGGTACCTAGTGCAGTACCCAGCTCAAAGGCCCCTTATCGGATGAACATACTTGAGCTTAATGAAATTAAGTCACAATTAAAAGAACTTATTGACAAGAAATATATTCGACCCAGTGTGTCTCCCTGGGGGGCACCTGTCATTTTTGTTAAAAAAAAGGACAGGGCTCTACGACTTTGCATAGATTATCATCAGTTAAATAAGATGACTATTAAAAATGGATACCCGTTACCTCGCATAGATGATCTGTTTGATCAACTACGTGGAGCCACGGTGTTTTCAAAAATTGATTTAAGGTCTGGATATCACCAAGTTAGAATTAAAGATGAAGACATCTTTAAAACAGCTTTTAGGACTCAATATGGCCATTATGAGTTTGTCGTCATGCCATTCGGGCTTACTAATGCTCCAGCTGTTTTTATGTGTCTAATGAATAATGTAATGCATAAATATATGGATAAGTTTGTGGTTGTGTTTATCGATGACATATTGATCTATTCGAAATATGAAGAAGAACATAAGGAACATTTAAAAATTGTCTTGCAAGAGTTACGAGATTATCAACTCTTTGCAAAGTTTAGTAAATGCGACTTCTTTAAGGATAAAATCCAGTACTTAGGTCATGTGGTGACTAAGGAAGGAATTTCGGTGGATCCCGAAAAGATAAAGGAGATTGAATATTGGCCAGTTCCTAAAGATGTAACTGATGTATGATCCTTCATGGGAATTACCGGTTATTACCGGAGGTTCATTGAAGGATTTTCGAGAATTGCAAATCCAATAACCTCTTTGCAGAAAAAGGGAAAGAATTTTGATTGGAATCAGAAGTGTGAGGATAGTTTTAAAAACTTAAAAACCTTATTGACCAGCGCACCTATTTTAAGAATAGATGATCCAATTAAAGATTTTATAGTGTGTACTAACGCCTGCAATGATGGTTTAGGCAGAGTATTGACTCAAGAAGGGCATGTTATTGCTTATGAGTCTAGGAAATTAAAAATTCATGAAAAGAATTATGCAACTTATGACCTGGAATTGGATGCTGTCATACATGCTCTAAAGATGTGGCGTCATCATTTAATTGGAAGAAAATTTATTCTAATGATAGATAATAAAGGACTAAAATATCTGTTAGATCAACCTAACCTAAATGCTAGACAAGCTAGGTGGCTAGCTTTTCTAAGTGAATATGATTTCAAAATTCAGCACATATAAGGGAAAGAAAATAAAGTTGTTGATGCATTAAATAGAAATGCAAGGCTGAAATTTACAGCAGTTATCAGCACTTATACAATAGATCTGGAAGAACATCTTAAAGCAGGGTTAGAACAAGATGAAATTTACCAAAAATTACAAGCAAAGAAAAAAGAAAATCCAACAGAAAGTTTAAGTAAAGGGTACAGCTTGAATGAAAAAGAATTTTTACTGTATAAAGATAGAATGTATGTGCCTAATGTACCTAAAGTTAAGTTATTAATTTTAGTAGAAATCCATAAAACTCCTTACTCAGGCCATCCGGGTTATCAAAAGACTATAACTATGTTAAGAAAAGAATATTTTTGGCCAAACATGAAGACTGAACTGGCATAATATATCACTAGATGCTTTGAATGTCAACAAATAAAAACTGAACATCAACATCCAGCTAGATTACTTCAGCCATTGTCCATTCCTAGCTGGAAATGGGAGATAATTAGTCTTGATTTTGTTACTGGACTGCCTAAAAATCAGAATTTAAATGATTCTATAATGGTAGTGGTCGATAAATTAAGTAAAACAACCCATTTTATACCTGTGAAAACTACGTATAAAGCTGCAAACATAGCTGATATCTTTTTAAAGAAAATTTTCCGACTGCATGGAATACCAAAAGTTATAATCTCAGATCAAGACCCTAAATTTATAGGTAACTCCTAGAGATCTCTGTTTAAAGGATTAAATACTACACTAAATTTTAGTACCTCGTTCCATCCCCAAACTGATGGACAAACTGAAAGAGTAAATCAAGTACTGAAATATTTACTAAGAATGTATGTAAAGGATTAGCCAGGTAAATGGGAAGATTATTTGCACCTGGTAGAATTTTCTTATAATAATAATTATCAAGCTTCAACCAAATTTATTCCTTTCAAAATCTTGTATGGAAGGAAGTGTAACACCCCTATCTCTTAGAGTAATCCGGTGGACAGATTAGTATTAGGTCCCAAATTATTGAAAGAAATGGAAGAGATTGTAAAGCAGGTACAAGGTAATCTAAAAATTGCGCAAGATCGACAGAAAAGTCAAGCAGACCTTAAAAGAACTCCAAAGGAGTTTCAGGTAGGTGAACATGTGTTCATCAAGTTGAGACCCAAAAAGAGCTCTCTGAGGTTGGGTAGTTGTGCCAAACTAGCACCTCGTTACTGTGGTCCTTTTGAAATACTATCTAGGATCAGACAGGTAGCCTATTAGTTAGCCTTACCACCGAATTTAAGAGTTCATAATGTTTTTCACATTTCTGTATTAAAGAAATATGTGCATGATGCTACCTATGTTATTAACTAGAATGATATACAGGTGGAACCCGAAGGATATTTTCTGGTGGAGCCAGACTGTATCCTCGAACAGAGGGATATCACACTTCGGAACCACACCATTGGTCAGGTGAAGGTGCAATGGAAGCACCTTAGTCCAGAGGAAGCCACCTGGGAATTGGAAAGTCATATGTAGGATGCATATCCAATTCTGTTCCAAGGGAATTCTAAGGATGAGGAATAAACAACATCGAGGACGATGTTATAATTTAAGGGGGTGTGTATGTCACATGCCCCAATTTTGTAAAAAAAAACAATTTTATATTATTGAGGAACAATATGTTAAATTTTATGCTAACTTGTAATTGATGACCCAGTGGGGTCAAGGATATTTAATGTAAATTCTAAATATTTTATTTATAAATAAATAAATAAGGAGACAACAACTTAGGAGAGATGTTAAAAGAGTGTTTACTGGTCAAATTGGTGGAGGAGATTGGGTGGAGAGCAAACTGACATGTGGCAGCATCCTCAAACCACTTCCAACCGTTGGAGGTGGAAAACTCCCTACATTTGTGGTCATGATTCCCCAAGAAAGTTGAATCAGAGCAGGTGGCTCAATTAATGAAAACTGACCCATAAGACCTAGGCATCTTTATAAAAATTCCCATTGAAGAGAGCTGAGCTGCTCATTCTAGAGAAGTGATCATTCAGGGTGAATGAATTTACTTCAAAGAAATTCAATGGAAGGGAAAGTGGAAAGTGTTTGAGGAGATAACTGCTGACTGATCTTGTTGCAACTTTCAAACTGAAGATCATACTTCTGAGAGTAGATTGTTATTATTGAGGTATTGAACTAGTCAGGTGACAGAGGGTTCTGCAGTTGCATACTATACCCAGTTCTCATCCAAGAAGACTAGGAACAGGCTCGGGGGTCCTGAGGAAGCGTTGTTTGAGTGCTCTCCAGGAGATTGATAGGGAGGAACAGCCTCCTAAAGCCGTTGTCGTCTTGTCCTCAACAGGTTCCATGTTATTCTATTTTACTGTCTTAGTTAAATACATTTTAGTTTATCTTCTACATGAATGTTATAAGTTCTGAGTTTGTGAAATGTTAGATATAGTATTCTTATTGGATAGTTGATGTAAATGAAAATGATTTAGGAAAATAATGAAATAGAAAGGAATTAAATTTCTAAGCTGTGTTTTTCCACACGTGGTTACAGGCCATACTCTAGCACAGTTAGATTGTTTAAGGTATATGAAATAATTTTTTGTAATGGAATAAGAATAGTAAATCTGATCTGCATCTGTAAGTAAATGAAAATAGAATTTATTTCAATGTTTACAGTACAATGAAAAGCAGTGTTATAGTTTATTCTTATTTACTGTTTAATTTAGTCCATCTAGATGAAAATACAGGTGAAAGAAATAGTAATATACTTTAGTACCACAGTATTAGTATACTGTTAAGAAATATATGTTTACAGAAAATAAAAACTATTATTCAAGAAAATATGTATACAAGTTAATAACTAAACAGTTCTAGAAAATATTAACTTAATCTTAAACTATTACTTATTAAAAACCAGAATAGGGTTTCACTTATAAACCCTTTATTATGTAAAATAAACAGAGTTCAGAGTTAACATTTTTTTCTGTACAAAGCTTTAAATAATTACAAACTACAAAGTAGTAAATAAAAATAAATGTATTATAAATAATAAATGAAATAACTAAGAATTATATATATATATATGTGCATTTTAAAACCTTCAAAAAAGTAGACAGGTTATTACCTATGAAAAACTAAGGGTCGAAACCCTTTAGAGTAACCTATTGAAATACAAGTTAATCTACATCCAGTTACATTGCTAACTGAGATTTTAAATAACAGGAAAACTTTAAACTATGTATTAGACTAACTACAGTCTTATCCTTAAACTTTAGAATTTTTTTATAAACATTTTCAAATTAAATACGTTGCTAACAGGGTAATGAACAACAATACACCTGTAATAGCGAAACAGAGGCAAACAAGAAACAGTGCCCAATTAATAACTTATATAAGAATACATTTACACAAGGGTTTCTTTTCCATTAAACCCTAACTATTATATTTCTGGAGTGATAGTATAAAATTTATAAATTTTACATTATGACTGTTCCACAGTCTTCATATTAACACTATTTACTTATAAATGTTATCATTAACAGTAAATTACTTAAATGACAGTTAAAGAAGAAAAACCTATTCATAGTATTATCATTTTAAAAGATCGATTTGAACAAACTAGGGAATCGAAACAGGAGTCATTTAAAAACCATAAGTGCAGGAAAAACCCCTTTTATCTTAAAACTAGAGTATGCTATTATCAAGTCATAAGGTTGTAATCACTTTTACAAACCGAAGAAACTACATACAAGTCACGGCTTAGGATCCGGAGCTACCCAGCAACACGCAAGGGTTTTTAAAAAACAAAACTAAGTAATAGCAAAAACTAAGCATTTAAACATTGAAGGAACCAAAGCCATGATTCCCTTCAAACTATAACTCCTTTCATTAACCATTGCAAGCAGGAAGATGCCACGATGAACCGCGGCTTACCCGTTATGGCCACGAAGTTAACCAACGCTGGAGAGGTTTACTTCATGCTTGAAGCCGTAACTGTAATCTACAAGAACAAGACCGAATGTGACAGTTAGAAGTGCTATTCATTGTATTACAGTCATATCTAGAATTTAATGAAGGAGATAAAAGCGGGGTAACACTATTACTTGCAAATAAGAAGTCTGGAGATGAGGAGGAGACTGAACCAGTTCGAGTATCTGCACCAGCAAACAATGAAACCCTCATGCCAATTCTGTGACAGAGACAACAAGGTTCTTATTTCTAGATTTTACCGACGATGGAGCAATTACGAGCAGAGACAAGGGTAACGCTATGTCCAGTTCACAAAAATACTGACAGAGTTAATAAAACACTCTCACAGTGTTCCATCATCTTCCAGAAAGTAACCAAGTTACAAACTACAAATCCTTTAACACTGGCATGATTGATGTAGCACTATACTACACACAATGGAGCTGTCAAACGATGAACCGGCGAGCCTCTCATGGCCGCGAAGAAACCAAAACATCGCAGAGCCAAACCCTCGAAGGATAATGAAGAGGATAGGGTTTCTATGTGAGTTTTTAAATCGACCAATGCCTGGTGGAGACTCATCCACATGCCCATCGAAATTTTTAATCAGAAGTGGGTCGATCCATATAGTCGAACTTGCACTGTCGGGTGAAAACTCATATTATTGCCAATCATTTATACCTTATAACTAATGATAATGTTTTGTATTAAAGGTATCTTATCATTTTTCATGTAGGATAACATTGCAATCAACCTTTTGGTAAAATCATATATTCTATACAACTAATAGTATGGTTTTGTATTAAATCAATTCTTATCATTTGCTTTTCGATAACATTACAATCAATCAATTGTGAAGGCGTATATATATATCGTTATCATTTGCATTTGATAACATTGAGATCAATCATTTGTAAAAGTATATATGTTGTGATCAATAATGGAGTCTATAGCATTGACCTTTAGTCGGTGGCACTTCTAAGTGCTCTTCATACACACCTTGTTTTTGATATTTAAGCATTGTTTGGAGCTAGCTTTATGTAAGAACTAAACTAATGAAGTCATTATCTTTAGTTCAACATTATGCAAGTAAATGATAGGTAGTATTTCTACCCTAGTATAACTCTTACCAATGCATAAAGTCGACAGTGTTATGGTTTGAAATCTTCTTTGGAGTTAGTGTTCTTTGGTTTTTATAAAGAACCAAATTCATATTTAAATCAAACCAATAATTAGATTATACCTTGGTAATTACAAGGTAGTAAGACTACCTAAGGTAAAAGAAAAATTTACTTAGTAATATCAGTAACGATATGGTAATGTAATATTACAATAACACATGTGACTTGGTGATAAACTAGAAACTGAAATTTATAGCTTGATGACTAGTAGTGCAAGTAAACAATTATAACTGTATACAAAGGAATAGGTTGATATTCATCACTACTAAAGAAGTGTTATAGGTAATCTATTTGTAAACTTTTCCTTGAGGATCATAGGATTATATTCATGCTTATAAACAATACTTTGAGTATTAGACATATCAATAGTAGTAAAAACATACTACAGTAAAAGTGTTACTATGTTAAGTCATGAACCCTATGCTCATCAGAATAATCTGTAAGTAACTTGGCATTTAACATTAAAAAAGAAAACTTAAGTAGAATTCATGCTGGTAAAAGACACTAGTATGTTAAGGATATTGGTATTTATGACTAACTTAAATACTGACTTAGATCCAAAAACAACAAAGGAAGATACTTTACCTCATCATAGCTTTGCTTTCTATTAATCAATTTATGCTCTAGCATTTTTATTATGCTAAAGAAGTACTTCTTGACTTAACGTAAAAAAAAACTCCTACTTGTTCAAAAAATTACCTGCTGAACCTATAAGAACGAGAAATCCAGCCGAGTTAGCAATTTCTAAGTAAGCCCCAATTTAGAACATAGCTTCTCACCTACTTGACAAAAGCATATCATCAGTACAGCTAGAAGCAATTGAATGCAGGTCATATATATAACATATCAAAATTAAAGTGGTATTAGTTTTTATGTGTTTGAAATTAATCACTACATATTGTTAACTGTTTCTTTTTTCCGCTAGCTGCTAGCAGTTATTAAACTGCGACTTTAGACATTTTATATTACATGAAAAATTTTAAATTTTTGTGAAATTTCGGGTTATGACAGCTACGCATTTCAATTTACACATAGAAAAGTTGGATATATAAAGAATGTTGAACCAAGGAATTCCCATAGTATTAAGGAATTCATAAAGTTGTTAAAATGGTAAAAATGATAAAATTTAAAGTTTTCAAGGAGTGTCAATGATGACAATTATAACCAATTCTATAGGTACTATAAGCACACATGATAATGTAATTGGAAACATCTTATAATATCCCTAAGAAAAATGGATTTGTGGTGTGGAATAACCATTGGATTATAAATATGACCAAATGTATAGTGCATGGTAAAGAGTTTGATTATTCCTTTTAGGAAGAAATCATGAATTTTTAGATTTGCAGTAAGTGATAGTTTACTAGATGTTAAAGATACTATTAGTACTTTAAAGAGTCACAAAAGTTTATCCTGCTAAGTGCAAATTTACAAATGTATATTAACATATAGTAAACCACAAAAAGAATCCCAAATATAAGAAATGTGAGAATGAATGTTATTTGTAACTTGTTTGTGATTACACGTATCTTTAATAAGGATAAATGAAAGTTTTTCAAAGAATCCAAGCATGTTTATGACTAGAGAATGTATCTTAAAATATCCTCCATGATACATTATTGGTATCTAGAATGTGAGAACTACCTTATAGGTAATTTATAAAGTATTCTCTTACTTGGGGAAATGTAGGGTCGAGGAGGTCTAAGCATCTGATCCTCTTTGGTTAGCATAAACAAAAAGTAATTCCAAACGAGAGAGTACATAATTGATTTAATTTCTATTCAAGCTGAGATCATTTATTTATATGCGATTCTATGATAGGGAATCATGTACTAACACTTCGCATGATGCAAGGTTCCAACCATGCCACCAACTGATACTAGATATGCCTATAATATTGTGGAGTTCCTTCTCCTTTGGAAGCATATATTCTATATTTGGAAATTCACCATGCTAGATAATTACTACACCTTGGGAATATTTCTTTATGAATGTTTATTTGGAAAGTTTAAACCAACCCAATCTTAAAACCTTGAGTGGAGTTATTTTGAATATTTTAATTGGACTTGTGTTTTATTGAGCCTTATCCCATCCAACCTATCCTAAAATTCAAGATGAATATTATTGATTAGGTTTAGTTGAAATGGTAAAAATTGATAGATGAAACTAGCAATAATAACTTATATATAAATAAAACCCAAACACTCACCATGGATATGAACTCCTTCTCTCTAATCTGATTTGTGAATGCGTTTGAAATTATCTCATGAACTAAGGTCAATTTAATACCTACCCATTTGAATTGTAGTTTCTAGAATAAATTTCAAAGAAATCAATGACCCTTAAACACTTCATTAAATTTTGTGCTTTTCATATAACAAGTGTAATTTGTAGAAAGGTTTCATTGTTATTTTATTAACTTAGATATCATATTGGAGCTTTGAATTAGGACATGTTTTTGCATGTGTATTTTGGGTTGATTGATTTCATAATTCTTCCATTAATGAACCAAAATTTGGATAATTATGTGATTTTTAATATCCACAATCAGATTTATGGAGATATTAACTCATACACAAAGATCCAAATTAAAATTTTTGAAACTAAGTGCTAGAATTGAAAACTAGAATTGACTGAATCAATTTCAAAGACAATGGGACCTTTGAAAACTAACACAAACTTAGGGGATGTATCAGAAAAATATAGTTACAGGTATGCAATAAACATATCAGAGGCACACCAAATCAAAACTCACCAAAAGATGGCAACAAGGTTGCACTAGCTCAAGTATCCTTTGTACAACCTACTAGGACAATTTACATTTTGATCATAAGCGAGGTTGAAGTATAATCCAATGATCCTGGGAACACTAGTATATGAAAACTAGATACTTGGAAAGACTTTAAATCATAGGTTTAATAAAAATTTGGCTTGGTTTGGAGGCCAAACAATGAAAACTAGTTGTAGGACTTCTCAAAAGGAGGATTTCCAAGGCAATCAAAATGACTCGGATGGGTTTCAAATATCTTATCAGAAGCATATAATGGGTCCATTTAAGTCTCTACTAACCACATGAAATAAAATATATGATTTGGTTATTAAATATGTAAAGTAGTTTACCATCCAGAACCGGAAAACTAGTTGAATTTCATGGCCATTTATGCACTTGGAAGAAAATAGGAATACAAAAATTACTAAAAACTCACTAAATATGAAAATAACCACAATTATGGAATCGTCTACTTTTCAATGAATAAAATCCAACTATTACAATCTTACATAGGTTCCGAACTCACTGATTTAATGCCAAACAACTTGGAAACCCATGTTCTTAAGAATTTTACATAGTAGGAAGAGAATACGAGTTTTATGAGAATGAGAAGGGAATTTTAAATTATGATTTAGTTTCTATAACATATTAACAACATGAAAAATATGATTGTATGTGCATGGGAAGCTCCTTTAATTCATTGGGGCACAACCTTCAAATTTTACTCTTCTTTGGCTCAATGCTCATGGCACTTGGACAATACTACAAGAGTATTCTTTTATAATGAACATGGAGCACAAACTTACTATGCTAGCAGAAAATGAGACTTGCAAAATATTCCAATGGCTTCAACCATCTTTGAGGAATAAACTGGATAAACTCTTCTTCAATCTCCTATAGGAAAGAATATGCAATTATGAATTGGAACAATGGGGGAAAAGGGGAAAATATACCAATGAAGGAATGGGGCACATCACCCAAGCCAAGAGTAGATAATGATCTATAAAAATCGAATTATAAAACTTGAAAAATATGTGAGGAGTTGATAACCTTCTTTTATAGAAAACTATTGTGATTTGCCTAAAATTTGACCTACCTCTTAGAATTCGAATTCATGAGTCCAATGAGGAAACTTGGCACGTGCGGGCATAATACAAATCAGTAAGGCTCCTTATTTAGATGGAAACATTATTTTTACCTTTATATAATTTCTTTCTTTCTGTTTCCATTCTTTATCCATGTTTTTCTACTTTTTCTTGGGATTTCCTTCTTTTACTATATTTTTTTCTTTTGACTTCTTTTGCTTGTCTTTATGGTTTTGCATGCCTTCCAAGTTTTGGTTTTATTTTGGACACCTTCCTTAATAATTGATGGAAAATTATAAAGAATACTCCTTTTTCCATATATGCCAACCTGGGCCACTTAGCCAATTTCCAACCCATTAAAAATATTAAATATCTCAAAATTATGGTCCTTCCTAATTTATTTAATTGAAGACCATAGTCAAAATCAATACCCTCATTGACTAATTAATTAATATTTTCAGTAGGATCCATGGAGTTGGATGTGTTATTGGTTGTTCCATCGTGATGTCAAAATGCGGACATTACAGTCCTCCTCTCCAAAAAATTTCTTTTCCTCAAGAAAATGAAAATATGGATGATGAAGAATTTGTACATTTTCCCACCAACTTCAGCAAGCATTATTCATAACCATGTGAAGATGATGATGATGGTTAAGGTGGAGATCAATTTTGGTAATTTCCTCAACCTTATGCATCTCATTCCTCTTGAGATGTGTCTCTGTCCCCCATACAACAATGTGAATTTTCGATCTAGAACAATGGAATCGAATGATGATCCTAGGGTCCCAAATGAACATGAGAAGTGGGAAGTGTCTCCTACTCCCTTCTTTACACCGCATAGTGTAAAAAAAAAGAGTATTTAGAAGACTCTCAATCCACCATGTAGGAAAATAGTGAGTCCATCCATCATATGATTTCCCATGTAGGAAACCAAACCAATTTCCCTCATGGATGGACTGCTCGAAATCAAAGCTAACTTGTCCTCCAGGATCACATTGTCGATGATGCAATATTCTCGGTGTTTCAATCACCTGAAGAAACTTGTCACTCCATTTAATACCAGGAACCCATGGCCTTATTGGATTTCCATTACTTCCCATCCTTTTGAAAATCTATACCATTAGATCCAACAATTCATGGATCTCTTCTTGTACCAGTTGACTTCTTCTTTGCTTGGATGCATCCAACATTCTATAATTGCAAGATGATGGTGGTTCCCATCCTTCCATATAAATGAAAACCCAATCCTTGTATGCATGTTTAGTAAAAGTATACAAGGGATTAAATACATACCCGTACTGCATCTCACAAGGTAAGACAATGTCATTTAAACCAAAAAAAATCATCATAGAATAAAAAAATCCTTATCAATGTGAGGAAGTCTTTCACACCCTTGAGTTTCAATTGATTCTATGTATATATCCACCCAATCCATGGATGAATAGACACTTTGGATTGTTGGTCCACATGAAATATGACAATCCATATCACTTAGATCTAATTTATCCACCCTTAAGGACAACTGATGATCTTGTTGCATCAAATCCAATGCTTTTCCAACATCCCCCATGATAGTGATCTCCTCTTACACTTGCAACTATAATATTTCCTCATGTCCAATCCCCACATGAGGATCCTCCATTTGAACATATTTGTGACCAGCCATATATTATTGAATGGTAGTGGTGCAAGAGGAATCATGTGATCCTACCAACTCCATGCATAGATGCTCTACCTCCCTAGCCTTGTCTTCCACATGCTTGAGTGCAAGGTATTGATCCATGAATAGTTTCAAGTAGGATGATTTCATGTATTCCAATGCTTATTTTACAATGCACAATTGAACACTAGTGACACCTTCAATAATGCCTCTTGTCCTTTCCTCCAACTGAGTCCTCCATATAATATATTCACTAAGTTTGTGTGCACCATTTGATCTAACAAGCACTCGCAACATCTTATCTTCAGTGACGAAGAGTTGTCTCTCTAAGTCACACAATGGTACATCACATGGGGAGTCATGCAACTCATATGATATAATATGTATTGCTTCTTCCCTTTCATTGTCTTCCTCCATTGGTATGGATCCATCTTTAAAACTTACATTTTGAATACCAGAATCAAAAGATTCTACCTCCATATCATTTTAATTCGAAATGGATGCTTCCCCATGGTCACACAAAGGAGTATGTATACTATACAAATGAGAAATGTTATCATACCTTTGTGATTCAACTTCATCTTCCTCATGGAGTGGATTTATTCAAGAATTTTCTTCAATTATGTTGGTATCTTTGGGATCAACATCCTTGGAATATATTCTTGAATAACATACAAAAATTTTCAGCATGGTTAAAGAAATTGCATCTAATGAAGCTTCACTTCCAATTCCCTTTAATTATTATTTTCTTGGAGTGCTAGAACAACTTGATTTGATGCTCTTCATTGATTCCTAATATACATTATTAGGCCATAATACATACGTGTAATAAATATATTATTTGAAAGAAAAATATTTATGTATCACTTCGCTCAAAGCAAAATACTCTTGATAGCAATGATGCATGTTTTCACATTATTCTATTATCCTTGAATTATAACTTTTAGTACTAGGCATTGGTGTTTTTTCCCTACTATCCTTGTAGCAGGGATTTCTCCCTTGCTATAGGGCAGGAATGGCTACCTTCCATCTATAGGATGGAAGGATAGGTTCCTGGTGGTGAAATGCAAGAAAAACGAACAGAAAATGAAATAGAGCAACAAAGAAAGCAGAAATGGAATGGAAATCCCTCTGTAAACAGAGTTAGGGTTTAGCTCCAACAACCTGCATACAATTGTTAGAACCGAAATACCTGCAAAAACATGTTAAACAATAAACCTGCAAACAAACAATGGATTAGCTAAAAACAAATAAACAAGATAAAACCACAAGTTATACCTTCTCTTGATGGAATGGGCCACCATACCCTGGCTTGGAGAAGCACCTCTCTTGGATGGGGGAGCTATGGCTCAATGGAAAGATGGAGGAGGGGGAGTGTGGGTGGCTTGAGAGACAAAGGGTCTCAAGGCATCCACTCGGGTAGCATAATAGTATGCAAGGGAGAAGTGTTTTGAGAGTGACCCCCACCCCTCTATTTATAGCTTTTTTAGGGTTCTAAGCCCTTGGTCAGGGATTTAGCCCCTTTTTTGGGGCTTTTAGCCCCTTTTGCCCCAAATTTACCTCCTTTTAGGGTTTTAGGCTCCTTTGAGGGGTTTTAGCCCCTTTTTGAATGATTTAGCCCCTTTGAGGGCTATTTAGGCTCTTTTTGGGGATTTTTAAGCCCTTTTTCCTTTTTTTAAGCCTTCTTGAGGGTGTGGGGGTCAAATGGGGTGAAATGAGGGTCGTGCATGGGTGTCCTTGGGTGGTGTAGGCCATGTAGAGTTGAGTGAGGGTTTTTTTGGGTTAACAAATTGCCCTTGATGTGTGAGGGCAGGAGCTCATTGTATGGTCGACGGACATCATAGGATTTGCTGCGGAGAGGTGGTGCTTCTTGGGCTGGGGCATGGTGGCTTTTGGTTTTTGTATTAATATGGTTCCCATCAATGGGTGAGATACAAATAATGTGTGACATGTATATGGATGAGGTGGGCATCCCCATGCTCATAACAATGTCAAAAGAATAATGTGATCTATGCTCTATAATACAAGAGCCGATCATATACAATTGATGATACATAGTGGTTGCCTCACTAAGAGGTTGAATACAATACTGATCTGCTACATTGGACCCATGGTATTCTCATGGAATGCTATATCTTCATGACTGATGTCCTACTGGATCTAGAATGATACATAGGTATATGGACTCACTGATTAAGAGTCAGAGTCTCTGTGGTACAAATTATGCTACATCAATCATAAATCTATATAGAAGCACTGCTGGGGCTTCTGAACATTGTATCCAACGCAACCCAAAAATCACAAGGGACATGAACCTGTCGGTGTCCCTCAAATAGACTCATCAATGTGCTAGAGTTAGGTGACATCCGGGATCTTTGACCAAATACTGCACAGACCAATACCCTGTATGAATCTCAACGGTGCGATGATGTAGTTGGAGTCGAGCACATGAGAAACAACCATCCCAAGAGGCACTAAGGACTCCTCTCAAGTGGTCCAAGGAACTCATCAATGATGTTAATGAAACCAAGGTATAGGGACCTTTGGGTCTATCCTCTGGAATATGTGTGTTGTCATCGACATAGGGAGACTTGTCCCTGGTTAAGGCAATGATGTTTCCTTGACTAGAAGCGTGAGGGAGATAACCGAAATATGTGAGACAGTCTGTAGACTGACCCTCTGAATGGGGGTGGGGGAGGGAAATATTTGAACAGGGACAGGGGGAGTGTAGTAGACTCAAACTTCCTTTGTTCATAGTATGACGGCAGGGCAAAATAGGTAGCACATGAAACTGACTTATGGGAATGGGATCATAGCTGTAATACCGGGAATGTCACTATAGATGGGAAATACTTGGGGGTGGTGGACACTTTTGATATTGATGGGATCCAAGGAAGACACATTGTAGAGTACTCTGAACAAAGGCGACCCAAAGTGGGAATGCTACCAAATTGTTTTATGTGGGGTGGTTTCTAGAGACACCATTGTGGTACGATCTCGTGGATTTTTGGTGAGCCCGAGAAAGTGAATGCTCGATGGTGCTTTCAATTTTCGAGAGTCTGAAAGCATGAAGAAGACTCTAGTGGGGGCTCTTTTTTGTTGGTAGTCTCCTATGCCCAAAAAAGGATAAAATTATACACAGGAGAGCTCACCCATCCTTTGGGGGATGAGAGACTTCTTTACCATTGGTAGTCCAATCAGGTCGGAAAAGGTTAAACCTATACTGACTGGATAGTCATTCAGATACTTTTACAAGCATGAATGAAACCAAGTTTGCTTGACAATCTTTTCTTCATGAGAAGGCTGGAAAAGAGCTTAACGACAACCCATGGTGAGTTTTTTTGTGAAGTGCATCCCCTCTACCCGAGAAAGCCTAAAAGTATGTAGAGGGGGAACGGTCTTGGCTTGAATATGCCAAGGTGGTCCTTTTCATTTGATGGTCTACATAGTCTGCAAAAGGAGATAAACAAGACGATGTAGATTCCCTTTCCTATACTTTAACAAGCGAGAAAGGAAGCAACTGTGCTAGACAATCTTTTCATTCTTTTAGGAGTCAGAAAAGAGCTTAAAAGAAACTCTAGTATGGTCAACCGATTGCGGTGCCACAGGAAGTGCCCCATGTAGGGACGATGGATGGTGGTCCAAAGGTCATTCGTGTAGTATGGACAGAGCAGATGGCTCTCAAACATACCAATACATGCACGAGATAGATCGTGGAAAAGGCATGCAAGTCGGTACGGTAGAGGCATGCAAACCGAGGTGGCTCTTGGACAGAGGTCAGGAGAGTCATGTGTGAGTTGTGGTGGACGGACTTGACTACATGTGATGTGAGTGCAAGTCCAGAGGTAGTTATACGAGAAATACATGCAAGAGAAATAATTCATCTTCTGGAAAATGGTTTAGAGATCCGCATAAGGTGCGGTGGATGAAGTTAGACAACTATATGTTACAAAAAATAAAAATGGTGTTCCTTAATGGGCGGTGGCCCGAGGACCCGCATGTGTAGCGGAGGAAAGTGTGATGCAAGTACAAGTCCACAGACACTTGCATCACCATGATGTGGCTCATAAATTGAGGTAACTTCTGGGAAGCGGTCCCAAAATTTGTTTGTTAAACATGAGACGATGGTCTCATAAGGAGATAGAAATTTGGGCCCGGAGGTGTGAGAGGTGTCTCAAACTGGTTTTGGGTGATTTTTAGATTAGCAGCTAATGGTGCTACCTTGAATTGTGGAAAAAATGTTAAAAAATAAGAAAATAAAGTCAAGAGACTCATTGGTGATGTTAAGCATAAAATCTCTTGAGGTAGAGCCCGTTATGGGGGTTCTCCAAGAGTTGTCCATCAAAGTCAATAAGGGTGTATGCCCCTTTTTCGAGGCAATGGTGGATGACATATGGGCCATACCACATTGAATCGAACTTGCCTTTTCCTAACTTATCATTGGGTTGGTCGTAGACTAGAACCATATCACCTTCGCTGAAGGTGCGAGGGTGGACATGGGAGTCATAGTGGGATTTTGACCGTGTTTTCGCTACTTCAATGGCTTGGAGGGCGGCTCGACGGTCTTCTATGGTTTTCTCAAGTTGGAGGAGTCGTTCTTCTAAAGGTGAAGTATCAGGGAGGAGTTCTATCGCGAAGCGGGGGGATGGGATTTAGCACTCTATAGGGAGTACTAATTCAATGCCATGTACTAGGCAGAAAGGAGTGAAACCGGTTGCGGTAACAACGAAAGAGACAGGTCTGATGGACCGTTGGTGATGGTGGTGACAAGAGGGTCTATAGAACTGGACATCATGTAAATGGACATGGTGTCTGAAGAAGGAGGTGGGGGATGGACTTCTTCGATCAGAGTTATCTCAGATTCAAGGGAATGTTGACAAAGGTTGGCTAACGCCATTTGGAACTTGGACAAGTCTTGGCAGTGGTGAGAATAGTGTCCATACAATCCGCAAAGGGAGCACGCATGGTTTTTTCTCAATGACTTGTTTCTCATTATTGGCGCGCTTGGAAGTTCAACCATGGGGAGGTTTTCGGTTGTATCCATGGCATCCAAATGTGCGTGGTTTATAGGAATCTCAGGGCAGTTTTGAGTTGGATGGCCTTGTTCTTTGCAGACGGTGCAAGGTGGTATCTGTCGAGGTTCAGTAGTAGCTTCGTGTTCTTTCCCTTGGCCCTTTTTGGGTGGGGATGTGCGGTGCGGGTGTGGTGGTTGATTTTTGCGAGCTGGGTGGAGGATGAGACTCGACTGCAATGGGTTGCACGGGGGTTAAGACTACCTGGGGAATTGGTGGTTGAGCTGGTGGATCAAGATACCACATGGGAATTCCCAATGTAAAGTTGGGTAGGTATAAGGTGGCCATTACTAGCTTGCTCATGACACCAAGCGGGGGAAAGAGGAAGGGAATTGTATGGACTAGAGAGGAGCCTAGATAACTCCCTGATGGTTGTATGTGGGGATGAGGTTGTGGTTGTGGCTTCATATAATGTTGCAGCTGTGGATGATGTTGTTGATGTTGTGGTTTCGGATGATGTTGCGGTTGCTGTTAATGTTACAGCTGCGGACGGTGTTGTCATTGCGGTTGGGGTTGTGGCTGCGGTTATTGTTTGGGTGTAGCGGTGCTAGATGAGAGCATGCACAAGTCTGCAGTCTTGTTTGGTGTTGTTGGTGGTGACACTAAGGGGAAAGGAGCTGTCATGGTGGTATCGGCAAACAACCCAGGACCCACATTCAACAATGGGGAGGCTGGTATGTTTTCAACCATGGTGTTGACCACAGGGATAACATTTGCATGTGTGGTCATCCCTTGCGGATCAATGGTGTTGATCGTAGGGATAACATTGGCGGGTGTCGTTAGCCCTTGTGGATCGTGATAAGTCATTTGGTCAACCGTCACGATTTTCCCTTCGTGGGGGAACATCATGAGACGGAAGACAGTTGATGCTACGACTCTCATGGCATACATATAAATTCTTCCAAGGAGAAGGTTATAGTCCAATTGAGCATTAACAAACTCTATGTCAATCAGAACTATCTTCTTGGCTAATGTGATGGGGACGTGGAAGAGGATTCCTTAGGCTTTAGTGGGATGGCCATCATAATCCCACAGAGTTGTGGAGTATGGTTGCAGAATTGGGTTTCCAAGTTTCTGCAAAACTAGGGTAGACATAACGCACATGGATTCCCCCTCATACACTATGCACCGGTGCACGAACAAATTTCGGAGACACCGGGATTTGAAAGGAAATGGTTGATGGCATTCGTGGTTATCCATTTTCCATGTCGAATGTGATCAACTTGGAGTCGAAGGGGTCTACGGCCCCAAGGGCGGCTAGTAGGGATTTCTGCTGCATTGGGCACGTTTTGAGTACCTCAAGAGCGGACATAGCGGTAGGTGTTTGGGCCAAATCATCCACGATGCTGTAGCTGACAGCAGCTCTAGCCGTGGTGTTATTGGCAACCTGGTGTATAAAGGGGCACGAGAAATGGGGTAACTGAAGAGGTGCATTGATTGTTTTAGATGTAGATGCCGCTGATGTGTCAGTGGGTTCAGTGTTGGTTCCATACTGATTCCATCTGGTTTGTAGATTGACATCTTCAGTGGTCATAGCTAGCAGGTGGTGGACACCTATTTTTTCCATGGGAGGTGCCCCCAGAGCGTTGGGATTGGGTTGGGGAGGGGGTGCAGTTGCCACCAATCCTTGGACTAGTAATGGGTTTTGGAGCACCATAAGAGGAGGTCCTTGTGGTGCCAGGTTGGGTTGGGCTTGGTCCGTTATGTTGGTGGCATGTTGAACCTCGTTCCTAATGGCCTTCTTAGCGCGCCCCATGAAGGGGCACTCTAATGTGTAGTGCTTGTAGACCTCAAAGACTGTGCATGGTTGGTTTGTACAGAATGAGGCGTTGCGTTTTGTTGCATTTGGTCGTGGATGATTTTGGGCTGGCCGATTTACCGCGACATTATTGGGAGGGTTTGGTTGTTGACTGCCTCCCTGCAGGTGGTTGTTACATTGGTTCCGGGGACAGTTATTCCTGGATTTCCCTTGTTGGTTATTGGGGGCTGGCTGGTTCAGATGATTTTGTTGTGCAAACACTTTTTCTAATGGAGTGGGTGGAGCAGGGGCAGGGGTTTGAACCGGTTCCACTGGTGGTGCATAGTAGATTTGGGTGGGTGGCGATGCCACAAATGTGGGAATTTTCCCCACGTATTGTTGTCCTGGCCAAGTCAAGGCCTGAGCCTGCTATGGTGGCACAGGTTGTGCATAAGAAGTTGTGGCTCCGGATTGGGACATCATTCTTGCATAGTCCAGATTTTGGTTTTGGTAGGCAACACTAGCAGTGTTGCTTGGTTGTGGTGGTACTGTAGTTTGTGTTGGACAGTGCTATGGTTGGTGAGAGACCAAGCCTATGATGCCATTTGCAGCATGGGATTCCCTCAGTGCATCCCGATAGGAGGTGCCTGTGCGGGGGGCATCTGTAATGACGGTGTAAAGGTATCCAGACTGTGCATAGATCAGATCAAAATGCTAGGCTTTCAGGATAGCTTCCTCTTTGGATTGGGGGCGTTCGGATGCAACATCCTTTGCTATAGGTGGGAGAAAAGTTTTAAGGAACCAATCCAGGAAGATCCTGTCATCAAGTTGGATCTTACACAAACTATGGTGTCTCCGCCACTCATGGATGCGGTCGGTTATGTGGGTCGCAGTGTTCTAGCAGCAAGATAACAAGATCTCCACCCCTTCGTCATATCTGTCAGGGAGTTGGAAATATTGTAGGAACATGAAAGCCAGGGAGTTGAAATCTGGGTACTTGGCTTATGGTAGCTCAATGTACCATTTGTCTGTAGCACATGTGAGGGTGTGTTGGAATAGTCTTAGCTTGATCAAATCATCTACGATCCTGTTTGATGAGCACCATAGATGAAACTTCATGATGTGGTTTTGGGGGCATTCCCCTGCCTTCCCTTCAAACTTGGGAATGTCTGAGGGTATTTTGGTTGGCATGGGAGGCCAAATTTTTTGATGGCTGATAGGGTCATTTGTTAACCAAGCCAAATCAGTCAAGTTGAGACGTTCCATGAAAGGGAGGTTTGACCCTAGGTTGATGTGAGATGGGGCAGCCATAGTAGTGGGGTTTGTCGGTGCATAATGCACCTGCATAGCTGGGGGTGCTTGTGACACCATTACGGATGGGCCAGTGCCCCCAAGTGTGGTTGGAGGGATAGTGTGGGTGGAAGGGCCACTAGCCCCATGTATGACAGGAGGGGCAGTGTAGGTGGAAGGGCCACTTCCCCCATGTGTTGCAAGTGAGACAACTTGACTGGTCAACATGGGTGGTGGCAGCTAACTTATCACAGTTTGCATAACTGTGCTGGGGCCACCTGCAGGGTTGTTGGTGATAGTTTGTGGTGTGGACATGGGTCCACTAGCAATTGCTATGCCAAAAAATGGATCCGGGTTTGCACCAGCCATGGGGTTTGATGGTGCAGTGTGCAGGTCAGGTTCAAACCAATATGGGTCTGAATCTGAATCAGAGGTTGTGTGGCCTTTTGATGGTGTGGGAGGTCATCAAGAATGGTCTCGATGATGTTGGTTTAATGACCAGAACTGTGGTGGTTCACCTCTTAGGCGTGAGGAAGAGCGTGAGGGATCAATTGTGTTAAATTTGAATGTCAAACTGGTGGTAATGATTATTGGACCCCGGTTTCAATGGCCTCCTATTGGATGTAGGTGGTCACTTGGCCACCAAGACTACCAGAAGACAATGCTTGGATTTTTCCTCACGGGTGTGCTACTTAATTGGTGGGGGTCGTTTCCCGTTTCACTTGGCAATTCCTCTCATTAGCCAGCTACTTTAGTGTTCCCATGGTACTCCTCACAATGAGTTTTTGGGCTGATCCCAAGTACTTCCCACGGTTAATGCAGTTAGGGACTTATGTCCTCAAAGACTACAGATTTTTGACTTAGTGTAAATTTGTAAATTTTACTGGCTCTCTCAATGTCATGAACTGAGTTGGGTTGATTTACATGGTATGGTGTGTATGTATTTTTGTTTTTTTGTTATCTGGTGGCTGCAAATGGTTTATGAATATTTCACAGAGTTCATATCATTATGGATGAAAAGCAGTAAACAGTAATCAGAAATTATTTGGACATGTACTATATGTAATCCTGAATTGTGATAGCCTAACTAGGTGACTACCTTACACCTATATTCTTCTTCAACCAGGAGAAGGTGTTGGGATCTCAACACAATGGGACTAAGCCCATCCATAGATCAACAGGTCACCTTCCGGATGCAAGGTTGGTCAACAGGGAGGACGCTGAGCGCCGTGAGAAGCCCTCCTTCTCTACCCCCTCTACCTTCCAAGTCACCCATTTTTAGTGATCTTGAACAATATTGGGTGAAGTGCCTATTACTATACGAGCTATGGCCTTCGTCTTATCCCATAATACCCCAAAGGGTGATGACTGGGTAGACGAGGAAGGGTTAATCAATATTGTTGATTTTAAGTGAGTTTTAGTCAAACTATGTTCATTAACCCATTTAGTATTTAATTTACACTTTGTTTTGTAAATGAAATTGACATACACATGAATAAAAATAGAAATAAATAGTTCGGATGGAAAGAGGTAGCTGAGCTGCACTGAAAGTCCTTAATTATTAAAAAACCCAATTCTGAGTGACAGATCGCACTTTTCGGGTCAAATGTGGCGAGGGTGTCGTCAAATTTTTCCAGAAACAGGCGAGGGGGTCGCTCAGATTTTGCAGACAGAAGCGGGTTGTATTTTGGAAGGGGGTCGCACCTTTTGGGGCTAAATAGGCAACCTGGTCACACCTGTGAGGCCCAAATAAGTGACTTGATTCCCCTTCTGGGCCTGATAAGAGCGACCTGCTCTGGAAAGTGAATTTTTTTGACCTTGAGTCAGATCCGGCTGACAGTAACCTGTACTGTGGCCAAATGGACTCGGATTTTCCTTGTGGAGGCTCAGTAGTAATTGAAAATGAAAATAAATAGGAATCTAAGATACATTTAACAGAAAAATTAACCTAGGGAAAAAAAACAAAACTAAAAACTAAATATTTAAGAAATAAACCCAAGGATCCTGTCGGATCAACCTGGTATGGTCGCCAATTCTGTAGCAGGGATTTCTCCCTTGCTACAAGGCAGGAATGGCTGCCTTCCATCTATCGGACGGAAGGATAGGTTCCTGGTGGTGAAATGCAAGAAAAACAGACATAAAATGAAATAGAGCAACAAACAAAGTAGAAATGGAATGGAAACCCCTCTGCAAACACAGTTAGGGTTTAGCTCCAGCAATTGCATACAACTATTAGAACCGAAATACCTGCAAAAACATGTTAAACAATAAACCTTCAAACAAACATTGGATTAGCTAAAAACAAATAAATAACATAAACCACAATTTATACCTTCTCTTGATGGAATGGGCCACCATACCCTGGCTTGGAGAAGCACCTCTCTTGGATGGGGGAGCATGGGTGGATTGAGAGACAAAGGGTCTCAAGGCATCCACTCGGGTAGCATAACAGTATGCGAGGGAGAAGTGTTTTGAGAGTGAGCCCCACCCCTTTATTTATAGCTTTTCTAGGGTCCTAAGCCCTTAGCCAGGGCTTTAGCCCCTTTTGCCATAACTTTAGCTCCTTTTAGGGTTTTAGGCTCCTTTTAGGGGTTTTAGCCCCTTTTTGGAGGCTTTAGCCCCTTTGAGATATATTTAGGCTCGTTTTGAGGATTTTTAAGCCCTTTTTCTTGTTTTTAAGCCTTCTTGAGGGTGTGGGGGTCAAATGGGGTGAAGTGAGGGTCGTGCATGGGTGTCCTTGGGTGGTGTAGGCCATGTAGAGCTGAGTGAAGGGTTTTTTGGGTTAACAATCCTTATTATTCGTTTAATCACAAAAGTAACCATCTTCATCTCGTTGGAGGAATCCATCAATATAGATTATTTATTCTAGAAAAGATTCTTGATCTTCATACTGTTCAAAATCAACATATTCCATTGCAACTAACCTCATTGCGGCGAAAATTTTCTTTTTCAATATATGATTACTTTCCAAAAGAGTAGAGGAAAGTGATCATATACCACTATAATATCCCCTATCATATTTATGGATATATTAACTAATACACAAAGATCCAATTTTTTTTTTTGAAACTAGGTGCTAGAATTGAAAACTAGAATTGACTAAATCAATTCCAAACATAGTGGGACCTTTGAAAACTAAAAAATAATTAGGGATTGGATCAATAAAATTCATTTACAGGTCTGCAACAAACATATCAGAGGCACATCAAATCATAATTCACCAAATGATGGAAGCCGGGCTTCACTAGCTTAAGTATCATTTGCACAACGTATTGGGACCGTTTATGTTTCAAACATATACAAGGTTGAAGAATAATCCAAGGATCCTAGGAACCACAAAATATGAAAACTAGATCCTTGGAATTGGAAAGAGTTGAAATTATAGTTTTAAGAACAACTTGGCTCAATTTGGAGGTCAAATAATGAAAACTAGTTTTAGGACTGCTCACAAGAAGTATTCACAAGCCAATCGAAATGAATCGGAGGGGTTTCAAATATATGATCAAAAGGATATAATGGGTACATTTAAGTATCTACTAACTAGAGGAACTGAAATACAGTTATTTGGTTAAATACAAAGCAATTTACCATCCAGAATTGGAAAACTAGTTAAATTTCAGGACCATTTGTGAACTAAGAAGAAGATAGGAATACAAACAATAATAAAAATTCAATAAATATGAAAATAAAAAAATTATGGAATATTCTAATTTCCAATGAACAACATCCAACCATTAAAATCTTGAAGAGGTTCCAAACTCACTTCTTAATGCCAAACAAGTTGGAAATCCATATTCTTGGGAATTTTACATAGTAGGAAGAGAATATGAGTTTTATGAGAAGGATGAGAGGAATATAAATTATGATTTAGTTCCTATAGCATATGAATAAAAAAACATTGATTGGAGGCACATGGGAAGATCCTCTAACTCATTGGGGCACAACCTTCAACTTCTACTCTTCTTTGGCTCAATGCTCATGGAACTTGGACACCACTACAAGAGTATTGTTTTCTCATGAATATGGAACATGACCTACTATAATAGCAGAAAATAATACCTGAAAAACATTCTAATTGATTCAACAATCTCTGAGGAATAAACTGGATAAACTCTTCTTCAATCTCCCATAGGAAAGACTTTGCAATTCTGAACTGGAACAATGGGTGCAATTGGGCACATCTCCCAATGAAGGAATGGGGCACATCACCCAATCCAAGAGCAGCTAATGAGATTTCAAAATCGAATTATAAAAGTGGAACAAAATATGAGAAGGAGTTGATAATCTTCTTGTATAGAAAACTATTGTGGTTTGCCTCCAAATTTGACTTGCCTCTTAGAATTCGAATTCACGAGGCCAATGAGGAAACTTGGTGCGTGTGAGCCTCATACATCTAAGTAAGTAAAATTCATTATATGGAAACATGAATTTTACCTTTATATACTTGATTTCTTGTTTTTTCCATTCTTTATCCATGTTTTCCTCGATTTTCCTGTCTTGTCTTTCTGCTTTTGCATTCCTTCCTGTTTTTTGTTTTCTTTTGGCCACATTCCTTAATCAATGATGGAAAATTATCAAGAATATTCCTTTTTACTTATGTTCCACCTAGGCCACTTAGCGAATTTCCAACTCATTAGAAATATTAAATATATTAAATATCTCAAAATTATGGTCCTTCCTAATTTATTTATTTAATGGCAATGGTCAAAATTAATACCCTAATTGACTAATTAATTAATAGTTTCAGTATGATATATGGAGTTGGATTGGTTAGTGGTTGTTCCATGGTGATTTTAAAATAGGGACGTTACAGTCCTCCCCTCCCAAAATTTGCTTGTCCTCAAGCAAATGAAACAATGGATCATGAAGAAATTGTACATTTTTCCACCAACTTCTGTAAGCATGCTTCATAACCATGAGAATATAATGACTATGTCTAAGGTGAAAATAAATTTTGGGAAGGTAATCAACCTTATTCATGTCATTCCTCTTGAGAAGTGTCTCTTTCCCCATACAATAGTGTGAATTCTCCATCTGGAACAATGGAATCCAAGGATGATCCCAGGGTCCCAAATGAACATGAAAAGTGGGAATTATCTCCTATTCCCACCTTTAGACTACGTAGTATCAACACAAAGGGTCTTTATAAGACTCCCAATCCACCATGTAGGAAAATAGTGAGTCAATCCATCATATGATTTCCCATGTAGGAAACCAAACCAATTATTCTCATGGATAGACTACTCAAAATCAAAGATAACTTGTCCTCTAGGATCCCATTATCAATGCTGCAATCTTCTCAATGTTTAGATAACATGGAGAAACTTGTGTTAGGAATTATAATCCTCCCTTGTCCAAACTGTCTATTAGATTATATTTTCCTAACTTAGGAGCGATTTAGTATAATTGGGTCCACTAGTACCATTGGGTTCACTTGGCCTAATGGGGCCACATGTACCTGCCACTAAAGTGTGGGGAACACCGATAGAGGATAACTAGAACTGACTACACTTGCATGCATCAGTTTAGGCACATCCTAGACCAATCCCTACATTTTAAGAGCCACCGAGAATGCCGACACCAACCTCCTTCAGTTGTTGGAAGTTGGTAACTAGTTAAGCTTATTTATGCTTCAGTTACATTCAGTTAGATGTCCTCCAGTTTATATAGTGCTAGTCTTCCATGGTTACATGTGGATAGGCACCTATTCTCACCTACTTCTGTTTGGGTACACAGGGTACTCCTAAAAGACCGAACACCTAGAGCGACCACTCACACAAACAGATCATATATCAACACACCGATGTTTTGACTTGGTTTAAACCCTCAATAGGGAAACACTCCATGGGCCCAGCCAAATAGCTACTTGAGGCAGTTTATTATGAAAAAGAAATAAAGTTACAAATGAGCTTCTCATAATCGACCAACTTGCCAAGGACCCTCCATGCTCTTTAAATAGATATCATGGACCAATTGGGTGTTAAGCCACAAATAAAGGGTAGGTATTATCTAAGATAAGATGAACCATTAAATCACTCCATGTCTAGAACATATCGTGACCATCGGATTAGATATTTACAAATGCATACTAATTCATACTAAAGAAACACACTTTTCCTAATGAATATATTATAACAATTTGATCTTAACTAACTCCTAAGTGTCTAAATATCCTAACATCCCCCCTTAAGAACAACTTGGGATAGGATTGAAGGATTTACAAAAGTGACACTATTAGGAGAAGGAAGGAGGCATTAGAGCCTATCCCCCCTTAATGACAAATTATTGAACTCCTAACATAGATCAAAGTTTAGAAAACTTCACTTCTGTAAGAGAGTTGGTGAATATGTATGCAACTTGATCATCTGTAGGGAAAAATAGCACTTCAAGAATGCGGTCATGAACAAGATTTCTGATGAAGTGCATATGTAGCTCAATGTGTTTGCTGCGTTGATGTTGAACTGGATAGTTGGTGAGCTTGATGGCACTTTGATTATCGCACCAAAGTGGAGTAGTATGTTGCTGCTCAAATCCAAACTCTGAAAGGTCTTGGGGAAGCCATAAAGATTCCTAACTAGAATTAATTACGGCTCAATATTCTTCTTCTGTTGAAGAAAAAATAAGAGTTTGTTGTTTCTTACAAGCCCAAGTGACAGGTCCAGATCCCATACTGAAAACATAACCTGCATTAGACTTTCGATCATTAGTATCGTCGGCCCAATTTGAATCAGTGAAGCCAACCAACAAAGGTGTCCCCCTTGTACTGTAATGAATCCCGAACTGAATTGTACCTCGAATATATCGAAGTATTATTTTCGTTGCTTTCTAGTGAATTTCATGAGGTGTTTGCATATAATGGGAAACACAACCAACATCAAAAGAAAGGTTAAGACGAGAATGAGTCAAGTATAAGAGACTACCAACAAGCTCATGATACAAGGCGGCATCTACTTCAAGTGAAGTACAAGTGGCATAAAGTTTGACTCCATATTGGAAGGGAGAAGGGGCTGGTTTACAATATTCCATGTGAAAGTGACGAAGAAGGTCAGAAGCATACTTAGACTGAGAAATAAAGATTCCTTATTTGGTTTGCAAGACTTGGAGACCAAGAAAATAATGCAAATGTCCTAAGAGTGACATTTTAAATTTTTGTTTAAGACTGGATTTTACATGGGTTAAAAGCTTAGGGTCACTACCAATAAGAATAAGATCATCAACATATAGGACAAGTATGATGAGATTGTTTCCTACTTTCTTGGTATAGACATTGGGGTCAGAATGGCATCTAGAAAAACTAGTGTCAAGTAGAAAGCTATCCATTTTGGCATACCAAGCTCTAGGAGCTTGCTTAAGGCCATATAAGGATTTCTTAAGGCGTCAGACAAGGATATAGTCATTATGATCATATCCAGGAGGTTGTTCCATGTAAATTTCCTCCTGTAAATCACCATGTAAGAATGCATACTTGACATCCATTTGATGGACTTCCCAATAAGGAAAGAATAAGGAAGATGGAGTTCATTTTTGCAACAGGAGCAAAGGTTTCATTGTAGTCAATCCCTTCAACTTGGGAAAAACCTTTGGAAACTAACCTTTCCTTAAGTCTTTCAACACTTCCATATGATGCATACTTAGTTCTATAGACCCATTTACATTTGACAAGTTTTCTTCATTTTGGAAGAGGTACAGGATCCCAAGTATCATTTGGCATTAAGGACCACTATTCTTCATCCATAGATGCATCCCAATATGGATTTCCTGAAGCTTCTGCAAAAGTCTCTGGATCAAGATTCTCTAAAAAATTTTCCAAAGAGAAGAGGCTCGCTGGAACTGAGAACGTGTTCAACGTTGATCTCGAGGATCACCGACAAGATCACCAGCTGCTTCACATGTTGAATGGACCCATCAAAAAAGCAATTGTGCTGGTGCAACTAGAGGAACATGAGTAGGTGGAGGTGGATTTTCATTGTCATTATCATCATGAGAAACTGGAGTTGGAAATCTGTCAAGGATGTTAGAAGTAGAATAAGTCACAATCGTCGAATTAGGCCCGCAGGCCAAATATGGCACAACCGCCGAGTTAGGCTCGCAAGCCAAGACATTTTCATCAAATTTAACATCTTGTCTAATGATTATATCATGATAATGTGGGGGAAGAAATATATAACCTTTTACATATTCATAATATCCAACAAATATGCACTTTTCACTTTTAGGCTGCAATGCTTTTTGTTTTTCATCCAGAATGTGAGTCCATGCTTCACTACCAAACACATGAAAGTGACTTACATTTGGTTTAATTTTACTCCATGCTTCTTCTGGTGTGATACCTTGTAAAGATTTAATAGGGGTGTGATTAACTATGTAATTTTCACAATTTATGGCTTCAACCCAAAATTAAAGACTTAGTCCCTTAGATTGGATCATACAATTAGCCATTTCTTTTAAAGTGCAGTTCTTCCGCTCAACTACACCATTTTGCTGTGGTGTATATGGAAAAGTGTGTTGTTGTTGGATTCCTTGTTCAGTGCATAAATTAGTGAACTTTTTGTTAACATATTCTCCTACATTGTCAGATCTTAACTTAATAATTTGATGACCTGATTGTTTTTCAGCAAGGGCCTTGTAGGCCAAGAACATGTTAAAAACTTCACTCTTAAGTTTTTTGGAAATAAACTCAAGTGTGTTTGGAGTAATCGTCATTGAAAGTTAAGAAATATTTGAAACCAGAAAAGGGAGTCAATGGAAGAGGACCATACAAGTCTCTATGCACAAGATCTAAGGGAACCGAGGCGTGCCAAGAGGCATGTTTGTCAAAACTGTCCCAATGATGTTTTTTGAGTACACAACCAAAACAAAAACCATCCCTGCAAGATACCATCAAAATACCTATCACCATATTGTTTTTACATAGTTGTTGCAATGAGAAATAATTTAAGTGACCAAATCGCTCATGCCAAAGTTTTCTCAAGTCATCACTATAAGCAACAAAAACTGAAGGAAAAGGTGATGACCCAAATTTGTTAAATTTGTACAACCTGGTAATATCATCAACAATTTTGGTATCTAGGACATGTTGAGGATATTTAAAATCCATGATGACAACTTGGTGAGGTGTAAACATTACAATTTTACCTTCACTAGAATGAGTGATCTGATAGAATGACAACAAGTTGCAAGAAATCCTTGGAACACATAGTACATCAATAAAATGACCATTATATACTAGAACTCTTCTAGATCCTACAACACTTAGAGATCTATCATCACCAACAAATATTTGTTTGGTGTTACATTCATGCATAGTAGAAAATATGGCTTGATCCTTAGCCATNAGTATAAGAAGAAGATGCAGTATAAGAATAACTAGAAGAAGAAAGTTCATGTCCATGAGAGGTAGATTCTGAAGAAAAATCGAGGCTAATGTGGTGCTTCTTCATTCCTGCTTCCAATCTTGCCATCTTCTTGAAACACTTAGATTCATCATGATTATCTTTCCTACAATAGTTGCAATGACGCTCAATCTTCTTTCCTTTTGGCTTGTAACCTTTGTCATTCTTTAAAGAAGGAGATGATTGAGAGGGTTTGGGACCCTTGTTTGTCTTATTATTGCAAATATTTTGTTTCTTGGTAGGCTTGGACTTTTCTTTCTGTTGGGCCAATAAGGATTTCCTATATGTATTTGCATTGCTAATAATTCCAAGATGTATGAGCTTATCTTGCTCTGTAATCAAGGAATCACAAAAGGATTCAAGACTAGGATCTATATAGCTAGTTGGATTTAAGGATTCTTTCATGGAATAAAATGTAGATACAAAAATAGAATAAGTAGGTACAAGTTTGGAAATAATATGATAAATGCATTACTTGTCTTCCCTCTTAATCTTGCATTCTGCACATAAGATTCTAAGAGTTTTGTACTTAGATAAATAATCTTGAATGCATGAAAAATCACTTGGATTTAAAGAAATCACCTTATTTTCGACTTGATGACCTCAAATTTCATTGTGTTTACCAAATACAGCTTCCAACTTTTCCTAAGCTTTATCAGGTTCATCTATTCTAGATATGTGGAATCACAAATCAGTAGATATTGACATCCCAATCAATCCACGAGCTTTGTCACATTTATTTTCCCATTTTATTTTCTTATCATCATTAATGGGTTCTATTTATTTCCATGAGGTAATTTTGAAAAGTCCCCTACTTCGTAGAACATCCTCCATACCATATTTCCCTGAGAAATAGTTGGAACTGGTAAGTACAATATCACAAGGGGCAGCCATATTGTAAAATTAATGGATGTAAAAACATAAACCAATAGTCTAGATGTGAAGAGCTTGAAAAAACATGTTGTTTAAAAAAAACGACACTGAAATCTAACTCCGTATGATGAAGTTATGCTTGATCAAAAAAAATGTTGAAGATGTCCCCAATAGTGACATGGTAGATAGAGAATTGACCAACTAAAAAAAGAACCCCCCTCTTCCCAAGATGAACCTTTGAAACTCACTTTACAAGAAAGTTGCTTTAAGTGAATCACTTTTTTAAAATAAGTGAATTTCACTTTTACAATGATGTTACTTTAAATAGTGCAGCAAAAAAAAAACTAAAAGACTTAAGTGACTCTTTTTTTTTTAAATTTAAGTGAGATGCACTTTTACAATAAAGTAACTTAAAATTAGAAATTGTGCACACTTTGTAGAAAAGTAACTTAATAAGACTTGAATTGAATACCTATTAAGGAATAAAGCAACTTTGAACCAAGTGAGCCAATATTAAAAGGTACGTAGAAGAAGCGAAGGAGGAAGGGGGATTTTTTTTTACTCTTTTGTCTCGATCTTCGTGCTTGCTTATTTTCCTACAAATCACACCACAAACCGAAACAAAAAAAAATTCCACACTTTTGGGTTTAGATATCGTTAGCTTTCCCAGAAAGTATATGTTTTATTTATGTTTCTGATTCGCTGCGATTGCACAAGGTGCACAACAAAGAGCATACACCGTAGAGAAAAACCCTTTCCCTTTATGTTTTTGATTCACCGCGATTGCGCAAGGTGCACAATAAAGAGAATATGTATACAGGGAAGGAAACAATATGATACTAAAACACAAAAAATAGATCTAAT
Source organism: Pseudotsuga menziesii (assembly GCA_001517045.1). Lineage (NCBI taxonomy): Eukaryota > Viridiplantae > Streptophyta > Pinopsida > Pinales > Pinaceae > Pseudotsuga > Pseudotsuga menziesii. The sequence continues at coordinate 136,668 of LPNX010390447.1, forward strand.
AAAATATGAGAAATTAAAAAAAAACATCATTGTAACATTATACCTTCATATCTGATGAAATAGGCGTATCTGGAGAAAATGTATACCGTTTTCGATCAAATGAAAAGTATTTCCCAATGGAAATGACACTTCGGATGCACTGGAAACCTTCCAGAACCCAAAAATGCACAAAATTTTTAGAACCAAAACCCTTTCAAAGCTTCGACAACAACAGTTCAAGATATAGACCATTAACGAAAGCGACTCTTAATAATCGCTCCGATACCATGTAAGGTTTGTCGTTACACCAAAACTTGTATATTGTTGATGAACATTTGAAACCCAACACAAAATCCTATCACCAAGTGTGGCGATTATTCCACATTTTTTATATTCCTAGAGGTGCGGTGGTTATACCATGAGGAGATTGTACCAATACTCCAACACCCCACCTCTGACGTAGCTAGGGGGTGTTACAACTGATTTTACCACACATGGTGGATCACACCTTTATGGCCTTCCCTATCCCTCTACAGTGTAACATCCCTGACCCTTCGACCGACGAAGAGGACGCTACGATACATCAAATCATCCGGGCATCTATCCCCATGAACATGAACATACATACAGATAATGCTGAAGTATGATACTTAAAAACATAAAACATATTACGAGGCATAGTCATTCATATACACAATGGAAGCAAAACATATCAATCAACATTCATGCATAAACAGATAAGCATTTAACATGTATATCACCATTCATCAATGGTAATACGATTGCAGACACAAATCAGGTAAGAATACTTATCTTAATAAGAACTTGTCCCACAACCAGCTACGTCGCTACAACAGTCTACCCAACCATAGGCCCACGTGCTCCTTAATCTCTTAGCAACACTGCCACCCCCAAGCCGGGCATGATTTCCCAAGGAATAAGGAACTAATAGGCTTACACATAGCTAAGGATAACAACACCACAAGGGTACATAGTTCAACCAAGCCAACACAGTTGGGATTATCAGGCCATCCAGGAGCTGGGAAAGGCTAAATGCTAAGTTGGTGATCTCATTGAAGAGCTACAGACATTGACACCAGAACCAGCTTGGCTTCTAGAACACCCACACACACCCAACACAAGGAAATCAGTCCTTTCTCTGCAACGCAGTCCCTCAGACCCCGATCTCCCTTCCAGTGCTATCCAGGGGTTGTGGAGAAGAAATCCAGCTTAGTAGCTCTATCTGTGTGTTTCTCACCCCACCAGGTTTATCAAGCACCTCAGGCCCTCATTTACCACTCCAATGCAGTTCGAGGACAAAAGCACTGCATGCAAGCAGCCAAACAACGATTCAAGCTTTTACAAGGGAAAAACATAGTTCATCAATCATGGGAAAACAACAGCCCATGAGCAACCATGTGCCCACAACACACAATCCTCAATGCAATTGCTAGAGAAAATTACGCCGACAGAAATGGGAAAGGAACTGATTCTCAAACTGTGCGTGAGGGAAAAGGACGCTACCAACCAAAACTGTGACTCCAAAAAAAATCACGACCACGATTCCACGGTGGAGTAAATAGAACGATGCATAGTCTGGAAATGGTAGAAGGATACAAACTCGCTGCATGAACAGGAGGAAGAATGTTTCTCCGATTAGCAAGGCGGTGTGTGAAAGGAATGGCAAACCCCCATCAATGAATTGTGGCCCCCTTTTTGCTTCGCTCATCATGAGGGAAATGATCAGACTCATGATCCTGGTTAGTGGGTAGGCCATCTGCAACCCAAAAGGAACGTCGTGGAAAGAGTGCAGGTGCATGAGCATGGTGGTGATTTTTTTGCCAGCAAATAGATGCCCCCAACTAACAACAGGGTGGTGACACATGGATTTTCCCCCCATGGATCAAGGTTTGTTATTTTCCCCTCCTTATCCTTAGGAATCATGCCCCTTCTCAATTGAGTTGCAGTGAACATAGCTGGTTGGGTTTATTTAATTAAAAAGCACATTTACATGATGCCACAATTTAATATATGCCATATGTACCGATATACCATCAGTGAAAATTCCAAATCCGAAACATAACATATCCAAATCGATGGTGGGGCCTTGGCCTTTAGCTTCGCACCATGATTATTTACAATATATGTTTCATGTTTATTTAATGCAAACGGGGTCGAAACCGGGGTGTTACATTCCCCTCCCCCTTCAATAGCACTATCCTCAGTGCTTTTACAAAATTTGAACAAAAGCTGCACTCGTATCGCCTCGGTGTTCCACAGGATTGAACAAAAGTGGATGTGCCAATCGAATGGCATCCTCCAGCTCCCACGTAGCCTATTTAGGTCCGTAATGCTCCCATTACATCTTTACCTGCCCTATGGCTCGGTTCCAAAGCATTGTGACCTTCCTGTCGAGGATACACATTGGATCGATTCATAACTCTCCCTCGAGTTCCACCTGAATCGCATCCCAATTTATCACATGGTTAGGATCATGTATATATTTCTTAAGCAAAGAAACATGAAAAACATTATGAGCTCTAGTACTAGTAGGAAATGCAATTCTATATGCAACTGACCCTATTCTTTCAAGCACTTCAAACAGCCCACAATATCTAGGTGATGGCTTGGCACAACTTCCAAGCTTCAAGGAACTCTTCTTTGCTTTCACTCTGAGGTAAACATTATCCCCAACACTGAACTCTCTGTTCATTTTATGCTTATCTACATAGCTTTTCTGTTTGTCCTGTGCTGCTTTCAGATTCTACCTGATCTTTACAACCTCTTGCTCCATTTCCTTGAGCAATTCTAGTCCAAGCACAACCTTGTTCACTGGGTTATCCCAAGTCACTGGTGTCCTACACCTTCTTCCATACAAAGCTTCATAGGGACTCATCCCCAAGGATGCCTGCTGTCCATTGTTGTAAGCAAACTCTACCAAGTGTAAGTAATCTTCCCACTTGGTTGGTTTGTCCATCACATACATGCGAAGCATATCTTCAAGCACCTGACTAACTCTTTCTGTCTGCCCATCTATCTGAGGATGGTAGGCAGTGCTGAAGCTTAACTTTGTACCCAAATCTACAAACAACCCCTTCCAAAAATTGGAAGTGAACTTGACATCTCTGTCAGAAACTATTGCCTTCGGAAACCATGCAATTTGAAAATCTCCTTCATGAAGATCTTTACAATGTCATCAGTTTTATGTGTAGACTTCACCGGTATAAAATGTGTTGCTTTTGTCAACTTGTCTACCACAACCATGATGGAATCATGTTGTCTCCAATTCATCGGCAATCCTGTGATAAAATCCATGGAAACAACTTCCCATTTCCATTCCGGAACTCGCAAAGGCTGCAACAAGCCTGCTGGATGTTGATGCTCAACCTTTACCTATTGACATTTCATGCACCTTGAAATGTATTCAGTCATGTCCTTTTTCATTCCTGGCCAAAAGTACTACTTTCTAGCAGTAGCAATTGTCTTCTGGTATCCTGGGTGACCAAAATACGGAGTTTGATGGATTTCATCCATAACAACTCTCCTCAAATATGCTACATTCGAAATATAAATTATGCCTTTGTAAGTAAGAAGTCCATATTCTTCCAATTTATATCCTTCATACTTCTTCTCAAGACTTTGCTGCTACAATTTGTCTTTAACCTGCTCATACAATTCATCTCCGGCAACATGATTAACAATTTGTTGCCTCAAATCTGATTGGCAAATACTAAGAGATGCCACATGCATTTCTTGCATCTTCCTACTGAGTGCATCAGCTACCTTATTCTCTTTTCCTTTTATGTGCTTGATTTCGAAATCAAACTCACATAAAAATTCCAGCCATCTCGCTTGCCTAGCATTCAAAGTAGGATGATCAAACAAATACTTCAGACCACAATGGTCTATCCTGAGTTCAAATCTTTTACCCATCAAGTAATGTCTCCACATCTTGAGAGCATGCATTATGGCTGCAAGCTCAAGATCATGAGTGGCATAGTTCTTCTCATGCTCCTTCAGCTTTCTTGACTCATAGCATATCACGTGGTTGTCCTGCATAAGGACTCCTCCAAGCCCTTTTCTGCATGCATCGATACACACCACAAAATCTTTCTCTGGATCTGCAACTTTCAACACTGGTGCACTGGTGAGAATATTCTTCAACTGCTAGAATCTCTCTTCACACTTCGAAGTCCATTCGAACTTTACCCCCTTCTTTTGCAAAGAAGTGATGGCATGTGCAACCTTGGAGAATCCCTCAATGAATCTCCGGTAGTATCCTCCAAGTCCCATAAAAGATCTTACATCTGTCACATTTCTTGGAGTAGGCCGATTCATAATGGCTTCAATCTTCTCAGGGTCTACTGATATACCCTCTTCTGAGATAATGTGACCCAAATATTAAATTCTATCTCTATAGAAGTCACACTTGCTCAGTTTTGCATACAAATGATGCTCCCTGAGCAATTGCAATGTCAATCTCAAATGCTCTTCATGCTCTTCCTCATTCTTAGAATAAACAAGAATGTCATCAAGGAAAACAAGAACAAACTTGTCCAGATACTTACTGAAGACACTGTTCATAAGGCACATGAATGTAGCTGGTGCATTTGTAAGACCAAATGGTACCACTACAAACTCATAATGTCCATACCTTGTACTAAAGGCTGTCTTATGAATGTCTTCATCCTTGATTCTCACCTGATGGTAACCAGATCTCAAGTCAATCTTGGAAAATACCTTTGCTCCTCTCATTTGATCAAAGAGGTCATCAATCCTAGGCAAAGGATAATTATTCTTTACAGTAAATTTGTTCAACTATATGTAATCGATACATAACCTGAGTGTACCATCTTTCTTCTTGACAAACAGAACCGGTGCTCCCCAAGGAGACACACTCGGTCGGATATACCTCTTTTCCAACAAATCTTGCAGTTGCATTTTCAACTCTAGCATCTTTAGTGTACTCATCATGTAGGGTGTCTTGGACACTGGTTCCGCTCCTGGCACAAGTTCAATGGTGAAATCAATGTCCCTCTTTGGAGGAAGCCCTAGAATCTCATCAGGAAACACATCCTTGAATTCCTGTAGCACCTGATAGTCCTCCAACCTAGGAGTTTCATCTCCTGTTGGTTCCAGAATATGAGCTGCATACAATTGGCAACCCTTCCTACAGAACTTCTTCAACTACATTGATGAAACCTGCCTTACTAAAATTACCTTTGGAATACCTTTCACAACTACCAGGTTTCCTTCTTCATCCATGCATTCAAAATTCTTGTTATAACAATCAAGCTTCACTCTGTGAGCTTCTAACCAATCCATTCCATTGAGAACATCATAGGAACCAAGTGGTAGAACATTTAGATCTACACAAGTGATCAATCCATTCATAACCAATGGATATTTCTCAACTACTTCACTAACCTTTCTCTTAGTCCCATTGGATAACTGAACTAACCAAGATTTTCTATGCTTTACCTTCTTAAAAGCACAAATCTCCACTACTCTAGGAGTAACGTAAATGTGAGTAGAACCAGGGTCAATCAAAATAGAAACAGATTGTTCAAAAATCTTACCTGCAACTTCAACCACAGTTGACTGGTGATCTTCCTGGCGGTCCTCCAGTGCTGCATAAATTCTAGGGACTGCTCTTGCTACCTGACCCACTATTTGTGCTTCCTGAATGTTATAAGCTGGCCTTGCACTTTCATTCTCAAGTGGACAATATCTATGCAAGTGGGGTCCTTCACATTTCCAACATTTGAGTGGACCTTTATTTTGATGTGGCTCTTTAGGCTTTCCACCTGTCACTCCAACTGGATTACTCGTAGCTTGGGATGGATGCTTCTGTTGATTCCTGAATCTAGAAGGTTTGAAACCTTTCTTTCTTTGATCAAACTTCTCATTCTTCTTGTCCTTCAATGCCTTATGGTAATCAGGTTTACCTTTGCTTTTCTCATAGCAATACTTATCCTTTCTTATTGCTTCTTCAAGAGTCCTTGGTTCATAAAACTCAATTCTATCTTTGTAAGACTGAGGAAATCCACCTAGAAACTGCTGAACCTTTACTTTTTCATCTCTAATGTACCGAACATACCTCAACAATTCCAAAAAATTATTTGCATATTCATCCATGGTCTGTTGTTCCAATCTTAGCTCATGGAACTCCTTAATCTTGTCATCATAATACCTGTCAGAGAGGTATTTCTGCCTAAAATACTTCTTGAACTGTTTCCACTTTAGTTTTCATTCATTGATCCTCTTTACTTGCTTGAATTTTTCCCACCAAATGGATGCTCATCCATTCAGATTGAATATGGCAACTCTTGCCTTCATGTTTCCTGAATAATCCTGCACTTGAAAGTACTTCATTATCCCAAGAAGCCAAGCTTCAACTTCTCTTCCCATCTTTATATCACCATCAAATGTAGGAGGTTTAGCTTTCCTAAATTTATCTCGAAAGCGATCCCTATGGTGCCTTCTTCTTTTCCTTTGATGAGAAGATGAACTTGTATCTCCACTGGATTCTTCAGAGTTAGATGATCCACTGGAAGTCCTTCTTCTTCTCCTAGTGCTGCTCTTACTGCCTTCTGGTCTTGATGTACCTCGTCCAGAATCTATCTTTTTCTGCAAGTCTGTCAAACTCTGCAATATGGTAGCATTCAACTGTTGCTGCTCTTCCTATGCTTTAACCAAGCTTCTCATGGTGGCTGCAACCTTGGACGGTGTCCCCTGGAATCTCCTTCCATTAGAATCTATGTCATCATTTCCATTGCGGACATTTTCTCCCATGGCATATTCTGCTCGCTCGTAAGAATCTCGAGCATCATACCCATCATGGGTTCTCATGAATGAACCACCTCTTGCTTTACCACACTGTTCTTTCTGGAATACTGCTCTTGAGTTGTCTATTTTTCTGCAATGTGTTAGTAGCAAACTGTTAGATGCATGTCATTAATATAAATCAAAACTACTTACCTTCCTCTTTTGGAAATTCATAAAACACAATTTTGCTTAAAACACAAAATTTTTCTCTCTTTCTTTTCAGCCCTATGACTGCTGATAATCTGCTAAAATCTGCTCAAAACCTACTGAAAGACAGTTGAAAACTGCTTGAAAAATCATTGAGAAATTCTTTCGAAAACCCCAATTTCCTTTGGCCCAATCGGACCTCCTCCCAACTATCTTTCCGATACTTCGGTGGTCAAAACACCTAATTAATCAGTGGTCTATTGGCTTATTTCTCTCCGGCGTTTCGACGGAAAACCAACTAAACTTCTGATTTACATCGGCGAGGAAATCGACTGTTGATTGGGTGCATAGTCCCTTGAGCAACCGCAACAGTGGAAAGTGTTCCTCCTATGGTTTCCACGGACATCCTTCGGCTATCAGGCCTACTATCCATTAGGTGGATAGTGCTTTGGATTGCCACAATGACGGGTTTAAGATCCTTTGATTCCTTTCGATCGATAGCCTGATCGTCAAAAATTTTCCAATGAATTTATACTCTTCAAAGTTTTCTTCTAATCGGATCTTCTCCTTGCTAGTCTCCCGACGTTTTGGTGGTTGAAACCTCTAACTTTCTCTGCTGTATCGGCGAGTTGCTTGTCTATTCCCTTCCACCATATCATCCCTGCAGTGGTCTACTTTTCCAAGTTTTATCGGTGATTCATAGGTATAATTTCTTCCACCTAACTGCTGTGTCGGCGGCCGGGTGCCCTACGCATCGGACAGTTAGTCCTTTCGGCTTCCGCAATGATGGCCCACAATCTTCCTATGTCTTTTGTAGCTCACGAATTTCTCGTCGGTCGGAGTGACTAGTATTTTGTAGCATCGGCACTCAGATGCTCATCAGGTGATCAGTTCTTTATGTGGCCGCAATGGAGGCTCACGATCTTTCTATGCCTTCCGCAGCCACGGGTCTATCAGCAGTCGGAACAATGTCCATCGGTGGAATAGTCTACTAATTAGCTGCAATGGCAGATGTTCGATCAACTAAATTTATCCAACGTAGCTCATCGAAAACTGGATCATCTAAGCATTGACGATGTGATCAACTAACCATCGCCGATGGTTGATGATTCTACGACTTAGAAATAGTTTCAAAATTTTTCTCTAGTCTTCCTTTCTGCCACTTCATCGGCTCAACTATCTTCTATTCATCGGTGATCAAGCAACTGTTTATCGCCGCCGTATTTATGAACCTGGAACTATTGTTCACTAAACACCTCGGCATCGGCGACTGGAAGGACTGGTGCATCGGTAGAGTAGTTCAATCAGCAACCTCAACTACGGCTTATCAACTTCGATCCTTTTCCGATTGGCGGCCCAATCCGCTAATGATTTATGACCGGTGAGCTGAAGCACATTGGCATCGGCAGTCAAAACTTTTCCTCATTGAAAGAATAGTGCTCTAGGCTTCCGCAACAGTGGGCACACGAACCACTAACGTCTTTCGATGGCCGATGATTCTGGCACTCAGAAAATTTTCTGAATTTTCCTACCACAATTTCCTGATCGGTGCTGGGAAGAAGGTAACCTGCCTCTACTATCTAATCTTTCATGGCCCATTCAGGCCCATGCTGCAACTAGAGCTCTGATACCATTTTGTAACGTCGCCGACACTCCGAGCGGCGAAGAGGACGCTACGATACATCAAATCATCTAGGAATCTAGCCCAATGAACATTAACATACATACATATAATGCTGAAGCATGATACTTAAAAACATAAAACATATTACGAGGCATAATCATTCATATACACAACGGAAGCAAAACATATCAATTAGCATGCATGCATAAATAGATAAGCATTTAACATGTATATCATCATTCATCAATGGTAATATGATTGCAGACACAAATCAGGTAAGAATACTTATCTTAATAAGAAGTTGTCCCGCAACCAGTTACGTCGCTACAATGTTCCACCCAACCATAGGCCCACGTGCTCCTTAATCTCTCAGTAACGCTGCCACCCCCGAGCCGGGCATGATTCCCAAAGGAATAAGGAACTAACAGGCTTACACATAGCCAAGGATAACAACACCACAAGGGTACACAGTTCAACCAAGCCAACACAATTGGGTTTATCAGGCGAACAATAGATCAACCAAGCCAACCAAGTTGGGTTTATCAGGCCATCCAGGAGCTGGGAAAGGCTAAATGCTAAGCTAGCGAGCTCATTGAAGAGCTACAGACACTGACACTAGAACCAGCCTGGATTATATAACACCCACACACACGCAATACAAGGAAATTAGTCCTTTCTCTGCAACGTAGTCCCTCAGACCCTGATCTCCCTTCCAGTGCTATTCAGGGGTTGTGGAGAAGAAATCCAGCTTAGTAGCTCTGTCTATGTGGTTCTCAACCCACTAGGTTTATCAAGCACCTCAGGCCTTCATTTACCACTCTAATGCAGTCCAAGGACAAAACCACTGCATGCAAGCAGCCAAACAGCTATTCAAGCTTTTACAGGGGAAAAACACAGTTCATCAATCGTGGGAAAACAACAGCCCATGAGCAACCATGTTCCCATAGCACACAATCCTCAATGCAATCACTGGAGAACATTACACTGATAGAAATGGGAAAGGAACTGATTCTCAAACTGTGCGTGAGGGGAAAGGACGCTGCCAACCAAAACTGTGAATCCAAAAAAAATCACGACCATGATTCCACGGTGGAGTAAATAGAACGCTACACAGTCTAGCAATGGTGCAAGGATACAAACTCTCTGCATGAACAGGAGGAATAACATTTCTCCAATTATCAAGGCGGTGTGTGAAAGGAATGGCGAACCCCCATCAATGAATTGTGGCCCCCTTTTTGCTTCTCTCATCATGAGGGAAATGATCAGACTCACGATCCTGGTTATTGGGCAGGCCATCCGCAACCCAAAAGGCACGTCGTGGAGAGAGTGCAGGTGTGTGAGCATGGTGGTCATTTTCCTACCAGCAAATAGATGCCCCCAACTAACAATTGAACAATAGGGTGGTGACACATGGATTTTCCCCCCCATGGCTCAAGGTTCGTTATTTTCCCCTCCTTATCCTTAGGAATCATGCCCCTTCTCAATTTAGTTGTAGTGAACATAGCTGGTTGGGTTTATTTGATTAAAAAGCACGTTTACATGATGCCACAATTTAATATATGTTGTATGTCCCGATATACCATCGGTGACAATTCCAAATCCGAAACATATCATATCCAAATTGATGGTGGGGCCTTGTCCTTTAGCTCCACACCATGATTATTTGCAATATATGTGTCATGTTTATTTAATGCAACATGGTCGAAACTGGGGTGTTACATGCAGACTCTTTAGACACCTTGGACCATTTTTGTACGTTTTATGTTTCCAAGATCATCCCTAAAAACATGCATTATTTTCTAGACGTGACTTTTAATCCCTTTCTTGCGTATATATGTGGATATGACCCTCAAACCCACGTACAACGGGATGTGTGCAAAAGGCCAAATAGTTTTGGAGTTTTCCTTGATGTGGATCTGAGTCACTTGTCTCTTGGCCTTATATATGCCTTGAGATCACTTGGATTTGACCTTCCATTACCCCATAAGGAACACTTTGGATACATTGAAGGGGGAGGAATTGAAGAGCAAGAAAACTATAGTCCATTGTTGATGGAGCTTATACTTGAGTCTGCATCCCTTTGTCCCTTGATGCACTTTGTGTTCTTCCCAAGCTTGCCTTTGCTTGTGATATTGCTATCGAGAGATGGAGGATTGAAGTGGTGGAGGACTCAATTTCTCCGATTCACAGATGTGCCGACAGAGGTTGTCACTATTGTAATCTCTGATTTATATTAATAGAAATATATTTTCCTGTCCAATAATTTATATTTAAATGAGTATTGAATCCATGGATGCTTTTAAATGCTTATATGTTAAAGATTATATATGCTAGATTAGGTCTAACACAATTATATAGCATGCTTGTCTTGTTTGCTGAATGTTGAGAGAGCAAATTGCTAATACAAGTGAGAGTGGAAAAGCTCAATGGGGATCTACATCAATCGTCAAGAATAAGGTATGTATCGAGATACTTTAGTGTTAGATATTTGGTTTCTCTTGCATATAGGAAAGGATTGATTTCTACGGTTATTCTATCTGTTGTGGTACCCAAGCCATAGGAAGTTTTCTCCATAACAGGGGGAATTGATCCCGAGACCTGTTCTCTGATACCATGTTAGGGTACACATGGTACTCCCAAAAGACCGAACACTTAAAGCAACCACTCACATAAATAGATCACAGATCAACACATTGATGTTTTGATGTGGTTTAAACCCTCAAGAGGGAAACACTCCATGGCCCTAGCCAAATAGCTACTTAAGGTAGTTGATTATGTAAAAGAAAGAAAGTTACAAATGAGCTTCTCATAATTGATCAACTAGCTAAGGATCCTCCATGCTCTTTAAATAGATATCATGGACCAATCGGGTGCTAAGCCACAGATCAAGGGTAGGTATGATCTAAGAGAAGATGAACCATTGGATCACTCTATGTCTAGAACATATCATGACCATCAAATTAGATATTTACAAATGAATACTAATGCATACTAAAGAAACACACTTTTCCTAATGGATATATTATAACAAGTTTATCTTAACTAACTCCTAAGTGTCTAAATATCCTAACAACTTCTCACCTACCACCTCAGTTAGACCATTTTAACTGATTATTACTAATTGAGAGACTAAATTAGAAAACTGGAGCTTAGCTAGTCAGCTTCGATAGTGATTTAAACACTTCTAGTTAGCCATGCAATGAGATTGATCTGGTATATTCAAATTCTTCTCTCATAATTCGAATTCTCCTTTATGTATTACCATTGTATACTGTTGGGATGTAATGAAGTTTATACTGTAATTATCTGAGCAATACTTATATGTATGTTGTGAGATTTGATTTGTTCATTGTGTATTATTCATTCCTTTTCACTGCATAATAACTCAGAATATGATTGCACTCATTTATATGGAGATCTAATGGAATGATAATTCTAATATGGTATCAGAGCCTCCTCAGGAAAGCTTCAAGTCCGTCTACTCTCCATTGTACACTAGAAGCAGCTGGGTTTACACAGAAGTCCCACAAAGAGTGCCTGGATTCCTCTGAATTTATTCAGATTGGTGGTGTGGGTGTGACAGACCCTAAGAAAGTGTACATGTTGAGAGGGAAGTCTCAATTCTAACATAGTGCAAATGGTTTTGGTTTTGCAATGATTTTTCTATAGGTACTACGTAGCTTTATTGAATATATTGTCCGATCAACATGAGAATTATGTATTCTCAACCTTCCACACTTTTGATCCTAACACCCTTCAATTATTTTGATTGGAGGGAATATATGCAAGTTTCCTTGTGCAGCAAGGGCTTCTTCACGATAATACTAGGAAGGGAGGTTGATCCCCATCATCTAGCTAAGAAAAACAAGTGTCTGAACTACTTAGATGAAGCTTTTAGTTATCTATGTACTCACATCTCCAGAGACCTCCTCTTTCACCTTGAAGGTTTGGGGACTCCAAAAGAATCTTGGGAGAAGCTTGAAGTCTTATTTGGAAAGAAATATGAGCTTCGGGGACACATTTTGGAGAATGAGTTGGAAACCTTACATCCCAGCAGTTTCGGAGCATACAACAATTCTTTACCAAATTCAAGTCTCTTTTACTTCAATGTAGACAATGCGGAATAGAAAGAAAGGAGGAGGAGCATGTGCTCTCCATACTCAAAAAACTAGGTACTGAGTATTCTGTATTTGTCTCAATAATCCATTTCGGAAGAGCTTCCATTCCTAATTGGAATATTCCCTCACTTGATTCCTTTGAAGAGTCCTTAATACAGGAGCAAGAGAAGTTGGTCCAAATGGGAGTCATCCAGACTTCCAAATATCAAGCTCTCCTAGACAGACTCTACCAAAGCACAAGATAAAGGGAGAAATAAGGGGAAGGAGCCTAAAGCATCTGATTTGAAGCTTAAAGAGAATTAGAAGACTTACGAAGGAGATTCAGGCTCCAAGAGGAATAAAAGGTTTGAAAATAAAAAGTGTCTCTATTGTATGAGGGGTTTTCACCCAGAAGACTCATGCATGAAGAAGACCCTCAACCAGTTGAAAACTCTCCTTGTACAGAACAATATTTCCCTTCCATAAGGTGATGATATGTTTGAAAATGGAGAGAATAATAAATAACATGAGAGATTCCATTCCATGAAAGCATGCCTCACTCCGTCAAAGACTTACTTAATAGATTCTGGAGCATCCAACCACATGGTTGCTTCCAGGGAATCCTTCATCACTTACAATCTATCAGGAGGACCTAGCAGTCATATGGGAGATGAATCTAAAATCCCAGTTGTTGAGAAAGGTTCAAATAAAATCCAGCATGCATATTTCAATAATGGACTGTATGTTCCCTCTCCTACAACAAAGAAAATTGTTGAATATGAAGAAGAAGCAGAATATTTCACACAGTCAATTTGAATTGAAGAAAGTCTCCTTGGAGTGACTCCTTCTCCTTCTTATCCATAAGTTTATGAGATCTCTGATATCTCATATTCTCATATGGCTGATCTAGGAGAAGACATTTGCATCTCTGTTATTGAATAAAAACTCTCCTTCCATTCTATGCAAAAATTCTCTAGTGATTTTTCTATTTTAAATTATGTGCATAGTTTACCGGTGATTGTTTCAGAAAATGAAGAGGAATTTTATATCTCTATCTCTAATGATGTTGTCGGTGTGAAGATAAGTAATACCATGGATATTTTGGAAATAATATCATATTGTAGGAGTGATCCATTCACTCTCATTGATCTAGAGCTTCCAGTAAATTCCTACATGATTGCATGCACTAATTCTCAGAATTTTGAAGAAGGAGAAAATTGTGCATCTACCATCTCGGTGGAGCACACTCTTGGATATGATATGAACCTATTTGGATATGATATGACATTATTTGGTTCAGGTTTTAATTTTCAATATCTTTCAGTAATGCTTGTAGCTGGTCTAATCAATTTTGGTGTGACAAATCAAGTACAACAAGTCTCCTTCAAACTTGTTGTTGGGGATTTGATGTTAGTTTCCTCTTATGATTTTGTTGATATTATATTTTGTGAACCATTGGTTATTTATAAATATATATCATATTATGGATCTCAACCATTCGTTCTCCACAGTCCTAGGGCTTCTCTACGTATCTATTTGATCACATGCTCATCTCCACACATAACTAGTAAAGATGGAGACATTATGCATTCGCCTGGACACTTGATCCTAACACTTGGGGCTGGTTTTACCTCACATGGTATGATTTTCAAGGCTGCAATATATCAGTTTCTTGGGTGTTCCTCACATGGTTCAAATTCTCAAGCACTTTTCCTCTCTTATCAGTTTATTTCATTTTCTCTACATGGGTCCAGTTTTCATCTAGAAGTTGTCTATATTTGTGATTTAGTTAAGCATATTCTTCTTCTTCTAAATAGAAAAATCCCTCAAGAAATAGACATTAGTTTGGAGAGGTTCACATGCACAACTTCAGGATGCTGCTGCATACAAGAACCATACTGCTGCATAGAGCTGCAAATTTGCAGTAGAGTTTCTGCAAGTTATTTTCTAAGGAGAAAACTTCTTTTCTTCTAAAAATAGCTTGTATTTAGTGTTCTTGATTATTTTGAGGAGGGGGGGGTGGGGGGGTTCCCATGAGGTTTTCCCATATTTTCTCGATTTATTAAGCTGAATTTTTTTATCTTTTAGATTGTATATGGGTGAATTTTGTCCTCGTTTCCAGAGCCCACATTTATCCAAGTTAGTATTTAGGGGGGGTGTTAGGATTTATAATCCTCCCTTGTCCAAACTATCTATTAGATTATATTTTCCTAATTTAGGAGTCATTTAGATATTATTGGGTCCACTAGTACCATTGGGTATACTTGGCCTAATAGGGCCACATGTACCAGTCACTAGAGTGTTGGGAACACCAATAGAGGCTAACTAGAACTGACTGCACTTGCATGCATCAATTTAGGAACCTCCTAGACCAATATGCACATTTTAGGAGCCACTGGGAGTGTGGACACTAACCTCCTTTTGTTGTTGGAATTTGGTGACTAGTTAAGCTTAGTTATTCTTCAGTTACATTCAGTTAGATGTCCTCTAGTTCAGTTAGTGCCAATCTTACATGGTTGCACGTGGACAGGTGCCTATTCTCACCTACTTCTCACCTACCACCTCAGTTAGACTAGTTTAATTGATTATTACTGATTGAGAGACTAAATTAGACAACTGGATCTTATCTAGTAAGCTTCGATAGTGATTTGGACACTTCTAGTTAGCCATGCAATGAGGTTGATTTGGTAGATTCAAATTCATCTCTCATGATTCAAATTCTCCTTTATGTATTACCATTGTATACTGCTAAGATGTAATGAATTTTATACTGTAATTATCTGAGCAATACTTATCTGTTTCCTGTGAGATTTTATTTTTTTCAGTTTGTATTATTCATTCATTTTCACTACATAATAACTAAGAATCTGATTGCACTCATTTCTATGAATATATAATGGAACAATAATTCCAATAATTCTAATAACTTGTCACTCCATATAATACCAATAACCCAGGGCCATATTGGAATTCCATCACTTCCCATTACATCCAACAATGCTTGGATCTCTTCTATGAATGTAGGATGATGGTGGTTCCCATCATGCCATATATATGCACACTCAATCCTTGTATGCATGTGTAATAAAAGTATCCAAGGCATGCAATACATACCCTTGTTACAACTCACATGGTAAGACAATGTCAGTTAAACCAAAAAAATAATCATAGAAGCAAAAATAATCCTTACTAATGTGAGCAAGTCTTACACACCCTTGAGTTTCCATTGATGCTATGTATCTATCGACCCAATCCATGAATGACTAAATAATTTGGATTGTTGGTCCATATGAAATATGGTAATCCATCTCACTTAGAGATAAGTTATCCACCCTCAAGGGAATCTCATGATCTTGTTGCATCAAATCCAATGCTTCTCCAACATCCCCCATCATATTGCTCCCATCGAACACTTGCAATTCTAATTTCTCCTCATGTCCAAGCCCCACATGAGGATCCTCCATCTAAAAATGTGTGTTACCAGCCATATATGCTTTATAGTTAGTGGTGCAAGAGGAAGGATGTGATCCTCCAACTCCATGTGTATATGCTCTATCTTCCTGGCCTTGTCTTCTACATACTTGAGTGCAAGATCTCGATCCATGGCTAGTTGCAAGTAGGATGATTTCATTTCTTCCAATGCTTCTTTTACAATGCACAATTGGACACTAGTGACACCTTAAATAGTGCCTCTTGTCCTTTCCCCCAACTGATCCCTCCACAGAATATATTCAATAATTTTGTGTGCACCATCTGATCTAACCAACACTTGCAAAATATTCTCTTCAATGACTAAGAGTTATCTCTCTAAGTCACACAATGGTACATGACATGGGGATTGATGCAATTCATGTGAGCTCATATCTACTGCTTCCCCCCTTTCATTGTCTTCCTCCATTGGTATGGATCCATATTTAATACTTACATTTTGAATATCAAAAGAAAAATATTTTACCTTCATTTTGAATTCAAAATGGATACTTCCCCATGGTCACACAAAGGAGTATGTATACTATACAAATTAGAAATGTTATCATACCTTTGTGGTTCAACTTCATCCTCTTCATGGAGTGGATTGGTGCAAGAATGATGTTCTATTATGTGGTTTGTAGCTTGGATTTCTCCCTTGCTACAGGGAAGGAATGGCTACCTTCCGTCTATAGGACAGAAGGATAGGTTCCTAGTGGTGAATGCAAAGAAAAATAAACAGAACTGAAATACATAACAGAAATCAAAGAAAAATGAAACCCCTCTACACACAAGGTTATGGGTTAAAGACCTCTGAGACCCTGCATACAACAATGGAGACCTGCAAGAACATGTTAGGCCATAAACCTACAAGCAAATAGATGTTAGGAAAACTCAAATAAACAAAATAAAACAAAAACTATACCTCTTGGTGGAAATGGGCTACCATGCCCTAGCTTGGAGAAGCACCTCTCTCTTGGAAATGGGGGAGCTATGGCTCAAAGGGAAGATGGATGAGAGGGAGTGTGGGTGGCTTTAGAGGCAAATGGTATTAAGGCATCCACTTGGGCAGCATAAGTGGTATGCAAGGGAGGAATGTTTTGAGAGTGACCCCCCACCCTCCTTTTATAGTTTTTTCAAGGGGTTTTAGGGTTTTAAGCCCTTGGTCAAGGATTTAGCCCCTTTTTGGGATTTTAGCCCCTTCCACCCTAACTTTAGCTCATTTTAGAGTTTTAGCCCCTTTTTGGGGGATTTAGCTCCTAGGAGAGTATTTTGGGCTCCTTTTTGGGGATTTTAAGCCCTTTTCTTCATCCTTAGGATATTTTGAGGGTGTGGGGGTCTAATGGAGTGATATGAGGGTCATGAGATGGTGTCCTTGGGTGGTGTAGGTCATTTGAGAGCTGAGTGGGGGATTTTTGGGTTAACAGATTGCCCCCTAATGTGTGAGGGCAGGAGCTCAATGTATGGCCAATGGACATCATAGGATTTGTTGTGTAGAGGTGGTGCTTCCGGGGCTGGGGCATGGTGGCTTTTGGTTTTTGTATTAATATGGTTCCCATCAATGGGTGAGATACAATAAATGTGTGACACGTATATGGATGAGGCGGGCATCCCCATGCTCATGACAATGTCAAAAGAATAATTTGATCTATGCTCTAAAATACAAGAGTCGATCATATACAACTGATGATACAATAATGGTTGCCTCAATGTGAGGCTGAATTCAATACTAATCTGGTACATTAGACCCATGGCATTCTCATGGGATGCTATATCTTCATGACTGATGGTCTGCTAGATCTGGACCGGTACATAGCTGTGTCGACTCACTGATTGAGAGTCAGAGTCTTTGTGGTACAAGTATGTTGTATCAATCATAAAGGTATATCGAAGCACTGCTGGGGCTTCTGAGCACTGTCTCCAACGCAGCCCGGAAATCACAAGGGACATAACCTATTTAGGTCCCTCGAGTAGACTCAACAATGTGCTAGAGTCAGGTGACATCCGGGGTCTTCGACCAAGTACTGTGGGGACCAAACCCTATACGAATCTCAATGGTGCGATGATGTAGTTGAAGTCGAGCACGTGAGAAACAACCATCCCGAGAGGCACTAAGGACTCCTCTCACGTTGTCCAAGGAACTCATCAATGATGTTAATGAAACCAAGGTACAGGGACCTCTAGGTCTATCCTCTGGAATATGTGTGTTGGCATCGACAGAGGGAGACCTGCCCCTAGCCAAGGCAATGATGTTTCCTTGACCAGGAGCACGAGGAAAATAACCAAAAGGTGTGAAGCAATCTGCGGACTGAAACACTGAATAGGGAGGGGAGGGGAGGGAAATATTTGTACAGGGGTAGGGGGAGTGTGGTAGACTCAAACTTCCTTTGTTCAAAGTATGTCGGTAGGGAAGACCAGGCAGCAAATGAAACTGACTCATGGGAATGGGATCATAGCTGTAATACCGAGGATGTCGCTGCAGATGGGAAATACTTGGAGGAGGTAGACACTTTTGATATTGATGGGATCCAAGGAAGACACATTGCAGAGTACTCTGAACAAAGGTGACCCAATGTGGGAATGCTGCCAAACTGTTTGTTGTGGGGTGGTTTCTAGGGACATTGTTATGGTATGATCTCGTGGATTTTTGGCGAGCCCGAGAAGGTAAATGCTCGATGGTGCTTTCAATTTTAGAGATTCTGAAAGCACGAAGAAGACTCCAGTGGGGGCTCTTTTTCATTGGTAGTCTCCTGTGCCCGAAAAAGGATAAAAGTATACATAGGAGAGCTCGCCCATCCTGTAGGGGATGAGAGACTTCTTTACTGTTGGTAGTCCAATCATGTCAAAAAAGGTTAAACCTGTATTGACTGGATGGTCATTCAAATACTTTTACGAGCATGAATGAAACCAAGTTTGCTCGGCAATATTTTCTTGTTGAGAAGGCTGGAAAAGAGCTTAACGACAACCCGTGGTGAGATTTTTCATGAAGTACGGCCCCTCTGCCCGAGAAAGCATAAAAGCATGTAGAGGGGAATGATCTTGGCTTGAGTGTGCCAAGGAGGTCCTTTTCATGAGATGGTCTACATGGTCCGCAAAAGGAGATAAACGAGACAATGTAGATTCCCTTTCCTATACTTTAGCGAGCGGGAAAAGAAGCAGCTGTGCTCAGCTATCTTTTCATTGTTTTAAGGAGTCAAAAAAGAGATTAAACAAAACTCCAGTGTGGTCAACAGATTGCAGTGGCACAGGCGGTGCTCCATGTTGGGATGGTGGACAGAGGTCCAAAGGTCATCCCCACAATATGGATGGAGCAGAAGGCTCTCAAACATACCAATACATGTGTGGGATATATCATGGCAGAGGCTTGCGAGTCGATGTGGCAGAGGCATGCAAACCGAGGTGGCTCTCGAAAAGAGGTCAGGAGAGTGTGTGTGTGTGTGTTGCGGTGGACGAACTTAACTACATGCGATGTGAGTGCAAGTCTGAGGGCACTTATATTCCAAATACATGCAAGAAAAAGAAATTGTTTTGTGGACAGTGGTCCATAGGTATGCGTAAGGTGCGGTGAATAGAAAAGATAACTACGTGTTAAAATACAAAATAAAAGTAAAAATTACATTCCTTAACGGGCGGTGGCCCAAAAACTCGCATGAGTAGCGGTTGGGAGGTGTGATACAAGTACAGGTCCGTGGACACTTGCATCGTCATGTCGTGGCTCATAAACCGAGGTGACTTGTGGGAAATAGTACCGAAATTGATTAATTAAACAAGATATGATGGTCTCATAAAGAGATATAAATTTGAGCCTGGAGGTGTGAGAGGTGTCTCGAACCGATTCCAGGTGACTTTGAATTAGTAGCTGATGGTGCTGCCCCTAGTGTGTTGGTGCACTTAGGATTTTTTGTGTCGCGATGTATATCCTGTTGAGAAAGCATATGTGGCTTCTCATTTTGTATTAGACATGTTTTGGACATGCGACTGATCAATATATATATATATATTGACACACATGGATGCGCTTTTATGGTTTTATTTATGTGAGTCTTTTTATGATGCTATGGAGTGCCAATGCCTATGTGATGTATTATTACACTTGTGTGTGTATTTTTAGACATAGTTATGCATGATGTTATGGTTGTATGTTTCCTATATGTGGTTATGGATGTGCCAATTTAGAATATCGTTGGCCATTTGGTCTACGACACTGTTGATGTTTCTGGGAGCATGTGTGAATGTGATGGATTCAAATGTTCTAACCATCTGTTTAGTGCGTAGGTACTTCCTAAAGTGGCAGGGATCACGTACTCTATAGTGGTTGTTCAACTGAGAAACAAGCAGCTGGGAGTCTAAGAAGACGTCGAGATGGTGAATTCCTAACTGGAGAGTGGCGACCAAGAGGCCATTGACACCATCATATTTATCTTGGTTGTTGGTTGTGGTGTCCACGCATATTCCATCGATGTGGATCAATTCGTGCGATGGGGAGTAAATTACCCATGCAGTCGAGGCAAGGTTCGGGGACCATCTGCTTGCTCCATCTGCAAATCCCATATACCAGTTTGAGGTGTGCTCCATATGAAGCAATGAGAGGAAACGATACATAAGACTCAATTTTGAAAAATGTGTAAAACAAAAAATGGAAAAACTATAATACAAGTTGTAACGTTGTCACTCAAAGGGGTGACGTTAGAGGGAAAGTCATTTGGACTTTCCAAGGATTAGCAGTCATTCCTTTGTGTGACACAATGAATCCTTGTAGACGACCCATGGGGACATAGAAAATGTACTTGAATGGGTTCAAGCAGATTCCGTACTGGCAACATCGTATGAAGACTTCTCACAAGTCGGATATGTGTTGTGTTTGCTTCTGCGACTGTGCGATGAGGTTATCGAAACAAACCAACATAATGTGAATGAGGTTGCGGAAGCAGTGTGTCATGGCACGCTGGAAGGTGGCTCCAACATTTTTTAGGCCAAAGGGCATGACTCGATATGCGAATGTGCCCCATGGGGTTGTGAATGTCGTCTTATAATGGTCTTCTTTCCGAATTTGGATTTGGTTATATCCAGAAAAACCGTCCATGAAGAAAAAGGATTCATGTTCGCCGCATGCATTGATGATCTGATCAATGAAGGGTGTGGGGAAGTTGTCTTTGGGACATGCCCCATTAAGGTCATGGAATTTGGTGCAAACGTGAATGGTACCTTGTCTTTTATTCACTGGAACAAGATTAGAAACCCAAGTGGTGTACGCAATGGGATAAATGAAGTCGGTTGTGTGCAGCTTCTCTATCTTGGATTTAACCGCAGCCACTTTGGACAGATGGATGGGCCATTGCTTTTGGCTTACTAGTGCCACATCTGGCCATGTGTCGATGTGGTGTTCCATGATGGATGGATCTAGGCCGGGAATTTTGGTGTAAGACCAGGCGAAGATGTCACGGAATTCTTGGAAGAGAGATTTGTAGGCATCGACCTCTTCCAAGGAGCAAGATGCCCCCAACATGATTTCTTCAATGATCTCAAAATTGGTTGAGATGTCAAATTTAATGGTTAATGAAATGTTCGCCATATTCCCTTCTTCGAAGGCATCAGGTGCTGGGATGGGGTTCTTGAACTAGTCAACCTTCCCATGGATGAAATCTTTGGTCTCCACGGAAAACTGGTCAGATTGCGACACAAGTTCTTCAGGGAGGAAGAACGAGCGATGGTGCATGTCGTCCCATGGGTATTCTGGGGCGGTCAGAGCTTCAAGTATCTCCTCATCAGTGTGGAAGCAACAAAGAGACAAGTCTGATGGACTGTCATTGGAGGAGGAGATGAGCGAGTTGGTGGAACTGGACATCATGTAAATGGACATGGTGTCTAAAGAAGGAAATGGTTGGTGAACTTATTTGATCAAGGTGATCTCAGACTCAAGTTAATGTTGACAGAGGTCAGTGAGAGCCATTCAAAATTTGGGCAAGTCTTGGAAATGGTGAGAATAATGGCCATACAAGATGCAAAGGGCACAAGCATGGTTTGTCGTCAATACCTTTTTCCTAAATATTGGTGCGGTTGGGAGTTCAACCATGGGGATGTTTTCATTTGTATCCATGGCATCTAAATGCGCACAGATCATTGGGATTTCAGGGCATTTCTAAGTTGGATGGCCCTATTGTTCGTAGATGGCACAAGGTGGGACTTGTCGTGGCTCTGCGGTGGTTTTGGCATTCTTGCCCCTGGCCCTTTTTGGGTGGGGCGGTGTAGGTGTGGATGCGACGGTTGGCTTTTGCGGGCCAGGTGGAGGGTGAGACTCAACCAGAATGGGTTGCACCAGGGTTAGGACCACCTGGGGCATTGGTGGTTGAGCTGGTGGATTAAGATACCACACTGGAATTCCCAATGTAAAGTTGGGTAGGCTTAAGTTGGCCATGACTAGCTTGCTCATGACACCAGGTGGGGGGAAGAGGAAGGGAATCATATGGACTGGAGATGAGCCCAGATAACTCCTGTCAAAACCCCAAAAATTCAGGAAATTTAAAAACTTTTTAATAGCATAATTGTATGTTAACACAATCGTTAAATACTGTTTAGTTAATGCTATTTATTTTGTAAC
>LPNX010390448.1:7820-21622 GCA_001517045.1 Pseudotsuga menziesii
CTCTGTACAAGACCCCTCCTGGTCTCCTCCTGCACAAAGTCATCCCATAGCCTCTCCCAGTCAGGTAGGTTCTCCCTGCCCACTATGGCCTGCACAAAAGCACTCCAGGACTTTGAAGCCCCGTTCACTGCTGTCCGCACAAGCTCTGTAGGGGCAACCTTCTCCCCAACTGCTGCAAGTTCATCCCGAACTGCAGAAATCCTAGTAAGGTAAGCTGTGACTCCCTCTCCTCCATTCATCCTGATACTCTTGAGTTTTTCTCTGAGAACCATTTTCCGGTTCTCATTAGAACTCTCATACAGACTGGTTAGGGCTGTCCACATCTCATGTGCCCTATCCTTCCCTGAAATGTGAGGAATAATGTGATCTTTCACGGCATCAAGAATAATTCTCCTAGCTTTGCAGTCCAACTTATTGAAGGATGTAAGGGCTGCTGCATCCGTAGATGCAGGAATGACAATGGGGTTTGCTGTAGTGTTCCTCACTATGCTCGGGCACAACTCATTCTCTTCAAGTAACAGCAGAATTCTAGCCTTCCACGGCACAAAATTCCCTGTCCCATCCAGCCTATCCTCCAACCTAAGTCCTGTAGCCATCTCAACAACAACTCAACAAAGTGTTGTTCACTGACGAAAGTAGAATAACAAAAATTTCTGAATGCTGCAAATTACTGTGTGTCTGCAAAACTCACTGTTTCTGCCCCCTTTGCTCTGATACCATGTTGAAAAACTGAGTTTTACTGCTTGCTGGTTTAAATGAACAATTTGTGTTTTTCACTTCAGCCGGTTTTGCATAGGCTTGAAGCTACTTAAAAATTTTGCCGAACAATTTTAAACACACAGAAAACTCAAATACTAACAGGCTGAAACAAATAACATTCACACCATAAATTTAACTCAGAGATTTTTGGCTAATCAGCCCTGGAAAAACCCCCACGGGGAAAACCAGTCAGAGAGAGGAGAGATTTTTATTTCTTCAGCAAAAGTATTGGACAGAAATACAGTGAAAATATTACTTATCTCCACCACAGAATTTTATCTCAAAATTCTGGAAACTGAACTCAGCGAAAAGAACCCAGCCGTACACCTCGATTTCTGTGCCAAAGTAAATGCTGACCGTACAGTAATAAATGACAGTCGTACCTTCTCGAAAACAGTACCAAATAAATGTTGTCCGTACCTCGAAAACTGTGCAAGAATTTAATGCAGCCGTACTACAGGCCGTACCTCATATTCTGTGCTGAATAATTAATGCTGTCCGTACAGCATTTAATGCAGGCCGTACAGACCCTTATCTCCTCGATTTCTGTGCTGGGAAATTAATGCAGACCGTACAGCATTAATGGCAGTCGTACTCCTCGATTTCTGTGCAAGTTAAAGCAGCCATACAGTAATAAATCAGTCGTACTCTCCTCTCGATTTCTGT
Organism: Pseudotsuga menziesii; assembly: GCA_001517045.1. Lineage (NCBI taxonomy): Eukaryota > Viridiplantae > Streptophyta > Pinopsida > Pinales > Pinaceae > Pseudotsuga > Pseudotsuga menziesii. The sequence goes on from LPNX010390448.1 coordinate 9,246, forward strand.
GCAGATTTAAATCTCCTGTACTCCTCGATTTCAGTGCATAAATTTCTCTCAGAAAACTCGACCTCCTTCAGCAAACTCGACCTCCTTGCCCAGCTCTCTCTCTTCTCCTGAAAAATGAAAAGTAATTGCCCTTTTGCCTCCCTCAGCCTTTTTGTTTAACCTAAGTGGCCATCTTAATCCAACGGTGGAAAAAGAATCAATCCAATGGATGAGATTGAGTGAGAGTGAAAATCCCTTTTATTTATTTCTCATAAATAAAATCACTCACCCACTTAAATTTATCAAAAAGTGACTTTATTGTTATAAAGTCTCATTAAGTGACTTTTAATGTGAGGGTCACCTTTTTCCCTCTTAAAGTGACTTTAGGCAAAAATTAAAGTCACCTAGGGAACATCTGCCTAGGTACAAAAACTAACACTGAATGATCTAGTGTACGTCTCCTACAATCTCAGGTTGTGGGTGAAGCAACTTGAGAAAAAACCTGAGGTGGAGGCTATTTCATTGGATCACATTGACACCACTGCTGCATGGAAAGTGGAGATTGAGGAACCTATTATGGAGGTAGCGCCTGATTGGTTAGAGGATGATACACAGGACATGGAGACTGAGACATGGGATGATGAGTGGTTAGACGCATCTGAGATTGTGCCACCACCAGAGCCACCAGCCACACAACCACCACTTTCACAGCCACAGTCTCAGTCAGAGGGAGCCAGATATATGGGCAGTGGTAGCAGTAGCGGTGGTAGAGGACTTGATGAGGGTCCAATACCTCATCATTCTTCTAGTTCTTCTAGAGCACATCAGTTTCCAGGCACTTCTAGAGGACGAGGAAGTCCACGACGACCCCCACGAGCACCTGGTTTTTCTAGCCCTGGAGGCAGAGCCATTACTAGAGCGATTACCTTTGCCCGTAAAAGGGGTAGAAGGAATCCATAGTTTACTTTATTTGGTTGATTTCATTGCATATGAGATACATATTACATAAAACATTGACTATATTTTTTTGGTGATTCATGAGTCGGGGACTCAAGATCCGAGACATGATTCATTTTTTATGTGTGATGTATCACTAGACCTCTTATACATCTTATATATCGGTTTTATTTCCATATTCATGTAGCAATGTGTTTATTTGATGTTCTTGTTGCTTTAGATGTTTAGAAAATTGAAAAAAAAATGAATATTTTTGTATTTTTTTACATTGTCGATATATTGCCGATGTTTGCCGACATTCGCCGATAAATCCGATAATATCTTTTTGGACCCTCGGCGATATATTCGCCGACACGATATTTGTAACATTGGTGGTACCTCTTTATTTTAGAACTCAATAACACAGATGCTCAAGTTTTGTAGTCCACAAAAGTAAAAGAAAAGAAAATTGGCAAGTCATAAAGTATTGAGCATTTTATCGTATTGTCCATGGTATGGGGTTTCAAAAGAAGATTAAAAGTGGAAAAACATCTCATTGGAAGGCAGGCTGATTTGATATTGATTTCTTGTGACCGTCTAGGGGTTTGTCTATAGTTTTCGTTTGGGTTTGGAAAAACCCTTCCATCTCTTGTTTGGTTTCGGTGGTGTAAGATTCCACCCTAGCTAAACTACGAGGAAACCAATCGAGATTACAGATTAAGCTTCAACTGAAGATTTCTACCTATTGTGTGGCGTCAAGCTTGCGTGACGAAATCCAATTATAGAGGTCAATCATCTTAGGGAGGTCAATCATCTTGAATGTCAAATCATTCAAGGCTGAATTCATCTTGGGCCAAGATCGTGAGCAATTGCAAGAAGTCGAATTCCTTATTGGAAAGGCCAAATTGTTATTGAGGGTCGATTCCATAAGTGGAGGGTCCGAATTCCTAAAGGATTTAGCATGGTTAAAGGGAGGGGTTCGAATTACCTCCTAGCAGGGCCAAATATATTGTTGAAACGTCATTACTTGAGAGGGTCAAGCGATCTTGTGGGAGTCGAATTGCTAGTGGGTTTACCAGTGAAGAGGCCGTGGAACTTCATAATTAAGGTCAGTTCATATTTATATGCTGAAATTGTTGAAGAAAGGAGGATCGAGCTAGCTATAGGGGCAATCCGTCTTGTGGATTGAAACCCTTGCGAAGATTGAATCTATTGAGAAGACCGAGTTCAAGAAGACCAAAATCATCTGTTGTAGATATCATTTAATTGAGGGCCAAATCCATTGAGTAAATGCATCATTTTTGGTGAGGGCTGAGTTGAGGATAGTGATCCCCGATGTCAAATTACTGGAGGCCAATGTTTGTTGTGAAGGGAAATTCCTGAGTGAACTATTGAGTGACTCAAGCAAGTTATTCCGATCTGACGCTCCTCATCACAATGTTGCACACTCTCTAAGATAGGCTCCCAAACTCAACGCTCTTCCACGTCTATAACTAGGTCCATAAGTAACCTCCTATGGAGCACCCTCTAAGCAAGATTCCCTCAACCCAAGTGTTTTTCCTCCACCCATATGTCATGTGGTCTGGATGCTCCTAGGTCCAAGCATCCTTCCTCCATATGCCTAGTGCTCCTCCACAAGACAAATTCAACCTCCTATGCCAAGCACCCATCCTCCTCAACATGTGTCCATGTAGAAGATGTCAACTGCCACATAAAATAACTAACTCCACAAGAAGTGTGCCTCCTTTAGCACGTACCTTGAGGATAAGCATCAACCTATAGTAAGTTTTCCAAATGTCAATCTACCAAAATAATATAAGATACAACAAGGGGACAAGATTTTACCATGCACCCCACATCACATGAAACACACCCCTAGCATGGTGTAAATAATTTTGGAGCAACCCATAAGCTAACGATTTAAACACTGAATTGGACACCACATGCATGGATTGATGAGTACTTAGTGAAGTTGGGCTTCACCAAGGCAGCAATATATTTATGTTTCAACCTCTACTACTTTGATGATAAACCTAATTTGCTTGTTTTGGTCTTGTATTTAGATAATCTGATCCTTACAAGTAGTTCTAATAAGCTCATTGCATGGTTGTCAAAGAAGTTGGCAAGCAAATATGACATGAAGGACATCATCCTTAAGCATTCCTTTTTAGATCTAGAAGTTTAGCAAGGTGCAAGTGAACTTTTCCTTGGGCAATGGAAGCACACAGTGGAGATTCTGAAAAGTTCTTAGATGTTATATTCCAAACCCTTGGTCACTCCCCTAGTGTCAAATCCTATGTTATGTGTTGATTTAGATTTCAATTTGCTAAATCCACCCTTGTATATGCAGTGGATTGGTCCCCTTATGTATCTTCCTGAATGGCAAGCGTCATATTTGTTTTGCAGTGAATACTTAGAGTCAGTTCATGGTTGAACCCAAGCAGAATCATTGGAACAGAGACAAACATGTGCTCAAATCTATGTTGCACGAAATGGGGAAACGTCTAGAAGTTTCTGAAACGAGGACAGTAGGAAATGAGACCCTCAAAAAATGGAAACATTGGGGGAAATTTCAAGGGAAACATCGTATATATAAATATATATATATAACACATTATCTTGCAAGAAAAAAATAATGGCACACATAAATGACATTTTAGAAGGAAAACCATAACTATATCATTGATTACATGTACAATCGTGTATCTTTTTAAAAATGGAAAAAGAAAACAATTTTTGAGCCCATTTGAGGGACCTGTAGCCCTCTTGGTTGCATGTATAAGCCCACAAAAGGAAGAATTGATGTCGAAACACCACCTACATGGGTTGAAATGCCAATAGTCGTACCATACGACATTTTGCAATTGCAAAACGCCATACGGTATAACTGTCGGAGTTTCAACAGGGTTTCATATTGGTTTCGGCGTTTCGACAGAGTTTCATATTGCTTTCGGCGTTTCGGGAAGTTTTTGGTGCTGGTACGTCCGTTACCTAGGAATTTCTTGCAACATTGTAATGTCCCCATTCAAATAATTGCATAGCAGGAAAATTCCATCCTGCTAGTTCCCTAGGTTGGGTGGAAACATTGGGAAGTTAATAAGGGAGCTAATAAATGGTGTTTAGACATTAGAAGAAATAAATATTTTTTTAAATGGAGTTAATTAAATGAATGCAAGTGAAGAATGAAATGGCTATGGAGAATGGAGACATATGGAGATTATGGGGCCCACTCAAGATAGAATTCCTACGTTAAATGGCATCCTCCTCTTGCAATCTCGAATCTATGGGAACCCTAATGTTTTTGGATGGACTATAAGGTTAATATACTTGTCCATATACTTCATAGGTTGAATTTGGGATGAATTGTAACTTACATGGGGAGAGGAAGAGCCAAATGGGAGTTTCATGGACACTTGGCTAGATTCCCCTTACATTTATGACATTGATGACACCAATGATGGAGATTTTATGACAGTTATGACACAAGTCAGATCTGAAGGCTGACATCTGACATATCTAACATGCCATGCTTGAATAGAGCATCCTAGAGGGCACTCATGGGAGTTGGAGAAGGCCAAGAGGCTCCTACTCGAATTCGGGAGAAGAGGGAAGGTGAAAAGAGAGGCCACATGGCATAGCATTAACAAGCACACCAATTCGACTTGGCTTTGGTTTATGGATGGATTTGGAACCTTAGAAGACCAATAATGTTTATAAAATGCAGGGATCAGCCATGAGAAGGCCCTTTTGATCATTTGTGAAAATTGTTATTGTGAAGAGAGAGAGCTAGTGGATGACTAGTGTTATCACCCACCTTGTAGTTTCCTATGTGAGATGGATCTAGAATGGATGGTAGAGGGACAAGCAACTAAGGAGGTGGAACCAAGATTGCCTCAACTCCCAAATGGATGGTTGTCATGCCAATCGAGGCAGTCTTCGCTTTATGTTATCTTAGCCCAAGACAACAAAGGGGGAGACCCAGATCTACTCCCGATAGGAGAGATCAGACCTAGACACTAGATCAGATGAAGTAGACTTGAGGTACGTAAGGTGTACGGTAAATGGAAACCCTAGATCTATGGATGATGTCACTAGGTGAACCAAGGCTTTAGATTAGGGTTTAGGAAGTGTGAGGCTTGATCCAAAGTGGGACATAGGTGACCTATGAAGTAAATACTAGATCTGGGGTTAAGGTACTAGTAATAAGTGAAGATATCTGCTGCCTTGGGAAGCGTAACCAATGCAAGGAAAGAAAGTACAGGATTGGGGCTATCTAGTACCTATGGATAGACTCGATGAGAGATATGACAATATCAAAGTGCCCGAGTCACCAAGGAAAATTCAGATTACAAGGAAAAGAGGCCAACGAGGGGGTAGCGCTAGGGTTGGAGATCAGTGCTTGTCGGATCTAGGGCAATGGAGTCACTATTTGCCTAGCGTTGGAGGAAACGCACCTGAGAGATACCTCGATCTACAGACCCAGAAAGGTATTTGGCCGAAAAAGTCAGTCTACGGGGAAAACCAACAGCAAGGTGGCTAGCACTAGGGTTTGAAAAGTCAATTTCTCAGATCCAGGGCAATTTGAAGACTTCCAGCTCAGCATTGAAGGAGAAATGGAGAGAGCGTGGCTCGATCTACAAACCCACTAAGTTATTTTGCCGAAAAAATCAGATCTCGAAAAAATTCAAAAAAATGGTGAGGAGCGCTAGGGTTTGGGAGGACAGTTTCTGAAATCTAGGGAAAACCAGTCACTTTCAGATCAATGTTGAGGGTGATATGGTGAGGGTAAGACCCGATCTACAAAATCCAACAGTGGTTTGTCCAAAGATCAAGCGGTCTAATTTTTAGTGTTTTTTGGTTTTTAATTATTATGGAATTTCAGTAAAATGAAGAAAAGCATATGTCAATGGATTGAGATTTGGAAGAAAGGGACTAACCTGCAGATCTTACCTGGAAAACCTTGTAGATGCCTTGATGATGATGATCCCTGCTATCCCGATCAATTTGAGAAGCTTTGAGCAATTTCTATGTCCAACGTTTTTCCCCAAGGAGTCAATGCGCCCTCTCTCCTGCACAACAAACGTCAACCTTATCAGATTTGTTGCCACATGAGAAAAAAGCTAAATGCTACAGAAAAATAGCAAGAGAAAATCATAGATCGCAATGACACTAATGAAAACCCCCTGATAAAAAACGAAGACAATCCAAGCGAGTTGAGGTCCCCCTGCAAAAACGCCCAAGCTGAAGTCGCCCTGCTGTAGACAAGACAAAGATTCCCAAAAATATATAGATCTTGCAACAGTTTCCCGAATGCTAAGAAGCAAAAGACTTTCCAATCACCATCTAAGAACACCAGATGCAAAGGAGATCCAAAAAATATCCACAAGAAAAGTTTTTCTATTATCCAGATCCAAGAACCAAAGACCCCTTACAAATGAGAAGCTCTCTCTAAATAGGAACGAGAGAACCAAAATCCCAACCACTTTTCAAATGAGTGGCTAAGATTAAAAGATACAAATGTGTAATCAATGGTTGAGATGAGCTCAACATACAATACATGGATCAATATAACGATATAATATAAAAGTGGACTAAATCACCCTAGAAGAGGGGATCCCACTCGACAAGAAATAAATGGAGTACATGGTGGGTCCATGGAGTGTTAACTAACTCCCTTTGGGTGTCCCCATGGCACAATAAAATAATATAATCTTTTAAACCTATGAATTTGTGCCTCCTTGAGGAAATCGTGAGCCTCCCAAAATCTCCAGAAAATAATATAAAAATGCCCAAAAAATAGGTGTGGGCCCAATCAGGTGCTACAAATACTTGAGAAGGTTTGGAGGACATCACTCTCATCGTCATGACTCATCCCATGCCATTTCCTTGGCTCAGTAGCCCAAATTGATTTCTTCAGTATCCATTTAATCATTTTTTAATCTGGCTCGGAAAATGTGAACCTGCCAAAACAGCCTCCTAGGGTGCCTGCGTTGTCCAACTGAGCCCACCAGGCTCTCTGGGAGGGGGTTACTATGGTACAATCAAGTGGCTTCACCCCCTATGCCCCATACAGTGCCCTAGGAGATCCAGTAAAAACATCTCCCTGCTCAGACACATCATCTAGTGAAGCAAAACTGCATCAGAAGGGTAAAATGAGCCTGATCATCTCTACAAGTGCCTAGAACTGAAAACAAGTTGTCTCATTAGACTCAGAGAGTCCAAATCTATCTAGGGTATATACTCATACCGTTTCCAGGTCTCTACCTGATCATCAAACAATATCAAATAAACAAAATAATAACTTGTAAATGATCAGATAACCAATATAACTCAGGCTAGCATCCATATGCTGCAAGTGTTCAAAGGCTAAGACATGCTCTACAAATCATTTAAGTAACAATCATAACAAGTAGCAGTCACTTCACCGGCGATTCATCAATCAAATACATATATATAGGGTTTCAGTTATTAATCATAACTCAGATCAGACTTTTAAGACCATACTCACTTCATAGTTGTAGTCAATTTGCTAGTAAAGGGTGAAGGCTAAAATTTACAAGGCTAGTACAAAGGATGACCACCAACTCAGCATTGTGACACTTTGGATATGGAAAGGGAATACACACTCTAGCCATATGCCAGGCAAACAATAACAAAGGGGATGGCAATGCCTCACAAATGGGTGAACTACTTCAGAGGAGCTTACTCACCTTGACAAATGCTCACAATCCAACTCAATACAAATAGGCCAACAATCTTTAGATAGAACTTTTAGGAACCATTGCTTTTTGGGCCTTTGATTTTTCCATAGCCTTGGTCTACACACTTTTATGCAGACTTTTATTATTTTAGGCTTTGCATTCATGAATGTTGAAAAACACTACTTTTCATGAATGTTTAAGATATTTCATTACAATATTTTTCAAAGCCAATTTCATTAGGCTAGCCTTTCATTCATGTATGTTGAAAAACACTACTTTTCATGAATGGGTTTTTTTGCAAGATATTCATTTCATTTCCAGATACATTGTATTGATGGCAGCGCTACTTGTTTCAGGTAAGCAAACACATCCTAGGCAACTAAGAGCCGAGATACAAATAAACAGGGAAGTTTGTCCAACAAAGGCTTTAGCGGGGAAAAGGTCCTCCACACCACAAGTCAAGTAGTAAGTCGGGTTAAAACACAACTGGAAGGTAATGGATGGGTGGAGACAATGAGTAATGAAACCAACACTAGCAAGCCAAAGTATGGTGGGAATGACTACCTCTATTCTCCCTAAGGAGGGTAAAACCAATGAATATCGGTCAGGAACTTCCAATGTCTAAGTAGGGACATCAATACATAATATAGATACATCCAAGTCCACATATTTATATGACCGCCATATCATGACACTAAATGCTAGTACATATCACTAAAATGAGTATCAGAGCAATGATAACCATAACAGAATATAATATAAACTAAGTCATAACCATGCAAATATATCCATCTGAACCATCATCTGTCCAATGAGAAACACTGATACAAATTTGGGCATCACTAACTGCTTTGCAAGTGACTAAATGACTACATCAGTCCTTAAATCTGAGTGTCCTGAAACTCAGTCCTGACATGGGAGAGTACTATAGTCCACTGATAACATAATGATCCATCAAAGTTGCTCATCGCAACATCTCATATGTAGGAGATCTGGCTGAAAAATGTACTAAATCTGAAAAAATAAAATATGGTAGCCTGGCTACTATATATGTGATAAAAACTAGTTCATGCCTTGGCCAATTTCAAGGGTGAAAGATTCCCATCCTAGTTGGTGTTTGGAGAGGCCACTCAGGTCTTTCAAGGAGCTTCAATGGAGTCACAAATTACAGGTGCAAGCTACAGCAGCTCATGGACATATCAAGTTCAGCTTGTTCTTCCTTTCATCTCAAGTTTTCTCCCCATATTTCAGCTCTATGGAGTGAGGCGCACTTGGTGAGATATTCATCTCTTTGAGGGAGCTTATCTTGCTCCAGTATTTTGTATTCTGATGTAAATGCTCTCTTCTTTAAGTTCAGAAAGCTCTCAGGTCGAAAGGCCCAGAAATCTCATGTATTATTGCTCAATAATGAAGAAACAGTGCCATTTACCCACTGCCTTGTTGTAAACTCTTGTAATCTTGATGGAATCAAATGGATGTATAAACTATTGATGATTTATGAATGAATGGACTGTCATTAAAGTATGTTATGGGTTTCATGTTCAGTAACTGAGAATTTGTGGCCATTGGGTCGAATTTCATAGCAATTGGAGCAAACTACACCTCATTTCCCCAAGGGTCCAAAACTAGTTTTTTATATTTGATTAAAAGAAGTGATAACAACCAGTGTTTTTAAACTCGGCCCGAGTCGAACCCTCACCGAGCTAAACCGGCCTCTAAACCGGCTCGAGTGGCCGGTTCGGTACCGAACCGGTCAGCTCGGCCGAGTCAAAGCCCAACTGGCCGATTTTTCTCGGATCTCAAATTTTTTTTTAAAATTAAAAATTAAAAATTCCTAACCTAACTCTTGTTTCCTACGAGCCCTAACCTAACTCCTAACCTAACCTTTACACTATTTACCTGCTGTGCATGCCGTCAATTTTCAACTCTATCACGTGGAGTCTGGACAGTGGATCAATTGCAATTTGCTCACGGTTCGGGAGTCGGGACCTCGGGTTGAAGGCTAAACTCGCTGAAGCTCTAGCCTCTGCTCACTACTCTGCTACTGGCCGATCATCCATTCACATTGTTCTCTCAGCTCTGGAGCTCGGGTTGACTGTTGAAGGCTTCAAACTTCAAAGTTGAAGCTCGCTGCTCACTCACAGGCCACGGTGGAAGTGGAACTTGGATTCACGGTGAAGCTCGGCCCCTACAACTCACAAGGCAACCGAGGTAATTGACAACCGAGGTGATTGAAATTTGACAGTGATAAATGTATTATGTGACCATAATCATGGATATGCTTCCTGATTCTGAAGTTTGAAGTTTTGAACCACATTGCCAGCCGCCACCTCTTGCTAGCATAGACTTAAAATCCTAAAAATACAAGTTTTGAACCACATTGCCAGCCTTTACCCTTAAGTGCGTCCTCTTCAAGCCTTAGCAATAGCGAGCCTGTTGGGGATGGTTTGCAAGCCTTTAAGGCCTTGACCACCTGCTGCTCCTACCACAGAGCCTTCATCCATGAGAACAACTAGCCTTCGCAATTAGCAGCAAGGCTGATTTAACTATTGTCTTTATATAAAAGTCATTCTTGAAGTTGATGGATGTTGGCAGAAAATTTTCTCTGGGAATTGAATTCTCATAAATTTACATTGTTTTTCCTGTTGCCTTGCCATATGAGTCAAGATTTGTTTTTTCTTGCTAATAAGGTTAGATACATGGCACAGACTTGACAGTCCGATACACAGACCTGCTATGACAGCTGCAAATACTTTAAAGTTTAAATGACCCTTGTTTATGATAGGTCAGCACAGTAATTGTTTATATAATGCTGATTTAATGCTTGTACTGTTTGAAAACATTAAACTAGCCTGTACTTGCACTGAAAAGGATCTTTTACAGTACTGATGAATGGTACAATTGGATGATTTGGAATGCTGATATCTATCTCTCTATTGTTTACTGTTGAACAAGCAGGTTACTTAATCTTGACAATCACTGTTGAATGGATTGCATGATATATTGGCTATAATTATTGATTGAATGCAAGTTACATGCTCTTTATATTTCGTGGTTGAAAACTTGAATGTTAATTACCCAAATGCCTGCTTCTTGCATTGGTTTACAGTTTACTAAAGTTTGGAGTCCTAGAGTGCTGATTACATTACTTATTATCAAATATTGTTGTCTTCATTATATACAGGGGTTTGCTTAGAAGCTAAAACTGATCTTTCATGTTGTTATTGTTATATGCTTTATGATTAGAATTGATGCTTTATTGTTATATGTTTACGATGCAGTACTGTAAATTACATGTAATTTACAGTATTGTAAAATTGTAAATTACATGTTTTAATGTTTTTTTTTTGTAAATTAACGTATTTATTTTTTTGGACAGAGAACTGTCCATTAACATTTGCATCTCATAATGGCTCCTAAATCAAAAGATGCAGCATGGGCCCATGCTGAAGTGGTTGAAGGAAAAATATATTGCAAATATTGCAAAAAATTGATTAAGGGAGGAGGCATTCATAGGCTCAAACAACACTTGGCTGGCATTAGAGGTAATGTTGCCCCATGTGAAAGTGATTCAGAGGTGATTGGAGACATAAGGTTGGAGTTGCTACAACAATTTGAATAGTATGAAGTGGAGAAGACTAACCAAAGAGAGAGAGAGGTAGAAATAGGGAAGAAGAGGCATCTTGCAGAAATGATTGGCAGATCTGCCCCTTATTCTGAATATGAAGGCTCCTCATCCATACCTTCTCCTTCTCCCAATTTCAAGGATACCTACCAGTATGTTCCTCCTCCCTCAAAAACAAATGTCTCCAAAAAAGGGAGTATCCATAGTTTTTTCTCACCTCAAAACACCCCTTCCAATGCTGCTGCTTCTCTGCCAATTCAGCCCACCATAGATGCCCATTGGAAAAAGCAATACAGAATGACTGCTCATGAGTACATAGCTAGATGGTGGTATGATGCAGATATCCCCTTCAATGCTGCCCGCTCACCATATTTCCAACCTATGTGGGATTCTGTTGTTGCTGCTGGTAAGGGCTTCAAAGGCCCTAGTATGCATGACTTGAGAAGATCTCTTTTGCAGAAAGAGATCAATTCCTTGGATGTATACTTCAAGGAGTTCAAAGAATCATGGGCCATAACAGGATGCACTATCATGTCAGATGGACGGACCGATGCAAAGAACCGAACCATCATAAACTTCCTTGTCTCTTGCCCACAGGGAACTTTGTTTTTGAGATCATATAATGCATCTGATAAGGTGAAAGATGCAAATCTGTTATTTAATCTTTTTGTTGAGGTTGTTGAGAAGGTGGGGGTAGCTAATGTTGTGCAGGTCATCACGGATAATGCCGCTAACTATGTTCTTGCCGGTAAGATGTTAGAGGAAAAGTACACAACAATATTTTGGACCCCATGTGCAGCACATTGCATAGACCTCATGCTTGAGGACATATGCAAACAGGATTGGATCAAGCACACTGTAGAGCACGCCAAAAGCATCACAAGATACATCTACAACCACTCATGGGTATTGAGCTTGATGAGGAAACACACACAGGACAGAGAACTTGTTAGGCCTGCCATTACTAGATTTGCAACTCATTTCCTCACGTTGCAATCTCTCCTTGCACAAAGAAAGAACTTGGAACAAATGGTTTGAAGTGATGAATGGAGTTCTAGTAAATGGGCCCGCAGAACAAATGGAAAAGACACCAAGAAGAAAATCTTGGAAAGCTCATTTTGGAAAAAAGCAGCAGA
>LPNX010390448.1:22010-44478 GCA_001517045.1 Pseudotsuga menziesii
AACGATTAAATAATCTACTCTTCGTGCAGTACAACCTTCGCTTATAGCGTAACCAATTGATGAACAAAAGACCTGATACAGATCCTATTGTGTTGGATGATATTGATCCAACCTCAGATTGGTTAGTGGAGACTCAAGAGCCCGAGTTTGATCCAGATTTTGATATTGAGCTAGATGCAGCTGGTGATCTTACTATGGAAGCAGATCCACTATTACCAGTACCATCATCAGTTCATGTTGATGCAGGTGTAGAATCTAAATCCATAATATTTTTCTTCTATCATTGAATAATATGAGTGTTTCAAATTTTCAATATAATATGTACTAATAATTTGATACATCATACAACTATTGAATCTTGATATAAAATTATTTCATTCCAGATACGGTAGGCACTAGTACGGAGGGGCACATGCGGGCACCTGTACAGCCTGATCCACGTCCACCTCGTGCTTTTACGCATTCAGCTAGTACTTCATCTAGTGTTGCTCCTAGTGCAGCATTTGTAGATGACCCTGAGGGTTTTGAGCCTGACCCAGATGCCATTGCTTATATCATTGCTAGTCCGGGTTCTAGTTCTAGTAGTGGTGCTGCGTTTGATAGTTGATTATTGATCATGTTGATCAATGATGCAGTGACATACTTATTACTGGCATCATAGCATTTTGTTTTTTGGACTCTTTCATGACTCACTCTACATCATATACATTACATGCCATTTAGGCATCTTTGATTATGTATTTTCATTTTGTTCAGATTTTCATATATGTATTATGTATTTGCTGCTTGCAGCCTTGCACATTGGCACAGTACCATTTGTGCAATTTTGATATGTTCACCCTTATATGGTATATATATGATCATACTTTGGATGTTTTGTCTCTAATGCTTTGGAATGATGGATTATAATCTTTAAAATATATTTTTTCTTTAAAATTTAAATATTTTATATGTTTTTTAATAAACCGAGTCATTAAAATCAAACCGCCCGAGTCATTGCCAAGTCATTGCCGAGTCTGAGTTGACCCTCGGCCGATTCCGAGTCCGAGTCCAAGTTTTAAAACATTGATAACAACCATGGGAGGTCAATTGGTTATGCATATGAGTCTCTGATAATGTCTTCTACACATCTCCTGCTTCAATTTAAGAATTCGAGTGGGTTTCTGCACATTTGGGAAGCCATTTCTACCACTTACCCCAGGGGGGATTTGAGCCCAAAATTGCTAGTAAAATCATCTATCTTGTTCAGAATTTAGTACAAACTTGCAGAAGTGATTGGAGGACCATAATACATCCCTGAACATAATAATTGTGTTATTATATCATTCATACACCTTCTCTGAATATTTGGGAGCAATGGGGTTGATTTGGAGACCAAGACACTAAAACTAGTCAAGAGCCAAAATTGTGAAAAAATTGGAAAATTGGGCATTTTGGTAAAAAATTTAAAAAGGGACGTTAAAAGTGGTATCAGAGCATAGTCTTGCAACTTGATAGTGTTAACAAGGAGTCAAAGCAATAAACCACCACCCTTAGAATCTGAATTGGAAGGTGCTCGCCTTGTAGAAGAAGAACTAGAAGAAAAAAAGGTACCTTTGACTAAAGCTATGGCTCACGAGGGAGAAGACTACACTAAGGAGAAAATGGAGTATCTCAAACTTATAAAACCCTTGTTTGAAGAAATATCCAAGGACATGACCCAACATATGGTAGACATAACCCAATAGACAGCAAAAGGATTCGAATTGATGGTCAGTCAAATGGGAAGCGAAGGGATAATAGGCGATAGTGGTAGTTCACAATCAGCAGAAAAGAAGACAATGGGTGAGCACAATTTCTCACGAACAGGACCTCATAATAGACCTCGTGAATTTCAAAGCACACGAAGACCTACTGCACCTAAATTTCTTATTCCAAAGAAGAGACTAATATTCAATTTGAAATTGATACAATAACAAAAGAATGCGCTAAATTGGATGAAGAGTGTAGGAGAAGTATAACATTTGAGCAATACTTCACCTTGGCAAACAAACTAAAAAGGAGGACAATAAGTCTCTACACCAAAACAAAGAATTGAATTGTGCCATAGGTAAAGTCTCACTCCCTACCTCTGATGGTTCATCTCAAAGTTCTGCCAACACTTGGGTGCAAAAATTGGATGTGTATTTTCAGTTGAATCCAATGGTGGAAGATGATGCTTTAAAAATGGCTATTTTGCACTTGGATGGAGATGCCAATGAATGGTGGTTCCATGGCCTGAAAACCTTGGGTGATGATCAGGTTAAAACATATGGGGAATTTGTTGACATGGGTATTGGAAAGGTGGAATTTGTTAACAGGGTATTAGAAAGGTTTGAGCAAAAAGATCTAGAATTGTCTTTCAAAGAACTAGCACAATTGAAGCAGGTAGGGGCTCTTATTGAGTATATGTTGGAATTCCAAAGATTATCAGTTAAAGTGGCTAATGTATCTATGGGAAGGTTAGTATTGTTGTTCACTGAAGGTTTGGCAGAGCCCTTGAAAGGTTTGGTCAAAGCCCACAAGCCTACTAACCTAAATGATGCAATGAGTTTGACTAGAGATCTTCAAAATGTGCTTCCTAGAACAAGATTTGCTCCCGAGCCTAACTTCAGATTTGAAAGAAAGCCTTGGCAAAGGGATGCACCTCATAAGAAGTTTTGGCAAAGAGATACATCTAAAAAGAATAAGAAAGAAGGACAAGACAGGGATGAGCTTCGGAGTAAAAAATTGTGCTTCACATGCTTCCAACCATGGACACCAGGGCATAAATGTGCTAAAGGAAAAGCTCAATACATAAAAGTATTTTTTCATAATGATGAGAATGAAGGGGGTATGTATGAAGAAGGGCACATTTCAGATCAAGAGGAGGCATGCGAGACAGCAGCTGAAAAAGAAAAACAAGGAGAAAATCAGCCTTCACCGGACAAAGCAAGAATGGCAGTACTAGCAGCAAGTGCCTCGCTATCACACTATTCGATGCAAGGGGGTGGTATTGGGACAAAGAGCTTCAGTTTTGGTAGATGGAGGAGCTACACATAATTTCATTGATGCAGAGATGGTGGAGAAAAGAAAGATACCAAGTGAACCATTCGATGGCTTCATAGTTGTCATTCCAGGTCACAACACAATGCAATGCAACACATGGGTTCCAAAGCTGCAAGCCAACATAGGTGGAGGAATAGGGGTTGTCCTAAAGCAAGGACAACACCCTACAGCCTTTGAGAGCAGAAAGTTGCAGCCTCATGAAAAGCTTTATTCCATATATGACAAAGAGATGTTGGCCATCATGCATGCCTTGGCCAAATTCCGACAATACTTGGTAGGCAACAAGTTTGTGGTGCAAACTGACCACAATAGTCTAAGACACTTCCTTACCCAAAATGATCTAAATGAAAGGCAACAAAAGTGGGTAAGCAAGATCCAAGCTTATGATTTTGATATTGAATATGTGAAAGGAAAGAATAACATTGTAGCAGATACATTGTCTCGAAGACCTTCTTTTTCTCTCATGGACATTGCTAAAAATTGGAAAGACATGCTACTAGTTGAATATGCCAAAGATAAGTTTGCTTGTGATGTATTAGATGGACTCATGGGAGATGATAACTACAGAATTTTGAATGGGCTGACATCTTATTGCTATCACCTATATAGTAGCCAGACTACCATATTCTATTTTTCAGATACAGTACATTTTTCAGCCAGATCTCTTACATAAGAGATGTTGAGATGAGCAGTTTTGATGGATCATTATTTTGTTAGTGGACTATTATACTCTCCCATCTCAGGACTGAGTCTCAAGACACTCAGATTCGGGGACTGATGTAGCCATTTAGTCATTTGCAAAGCAGTTAGTGATGCCCAAATTGGTGTTAGTGTTTTTTCGTTGGACAGATTATGGTTCGGATGGATTATTTGCATGGTTATGACTCACCATTTATTATATTGTGTTATGGTTATCATTGCTCTTATACTCATCTTTGTGACATATATTAGCATTTAGTGTCATGATCTGGCGGTCATAAATATATGGACTTAGATGTATTTGTATTATGTATTGATGTCTCTATTTAGACTTGGAAGTTCCTGATCTATCCCTCCCTAGGGAGAATAGAGGTAGTCATTCCCACCATACTCTGGCTTGCGAGTGTTGGCTTCATTGTTCATTGTCTCCACCCATCCATTTCCTTCCAGTTTTGTTTTAACCCGACTTACTACTTAACTTGTGATATGGAGAACTTTTCCCCGCTAGAACCTTTGTTGGACAAACTTCCTTGTTTATATTGTGTCTTGGCTTTGAGTTAGTGACAGAACTTGCCTTTGGTGAGTTGGATTGTATGCCTAAATCATTTTGGTCGGTTGTCCCAATGTTTGGCACTGTGCAGAACCCCCCCTAGTCACTTGAGATGTTGTTGGCTAAAACTAAAAGCTCGTGTACTACTTGTATTGAAAATGTTTATATATGCGCCCATGGAAAATGTAAATTCTAAAATGTGTTTATGAACATATACGAGCAAAGGAAAAGAGCAATGAAATGCTAAAATAATCCATGAAGGGTATAAGAAAACGTCCCAAAAGCAATGGTTAAATATATGTTATATCTAAATATTGTTGACCTTATAAATTTGAATATGTCTTGCATGAAAGCTGCAGTTAGCTGTGCTTTAAAGCACTGGTGAAGTCCCCAAAAGGTCATATAGGCCAAAAAGGCCATGGAAATAAAATTGATGGTCCTAATGAACCTCGATCAAACTTGATGTAGGCATGATGCCTAAGTTGAATAAGCACTCTCTGAACAACTCACCCATTTGTGAGGCACTGCCATTCCCTGTGTTGTTGTTTGTCCGACATGTGGTTATAGTGAGTATTCCCTTTCCATATCCAAAGTGTCATGAGGTTAAGTTGGTAGTCATCCTTTACCCTAGCCTTGTCAATTTCAGCCTTCAACCTTCACTAGCAAATTGACTACAACTATGAAGTGAGTATAGTCCTGAAAGTTTGGTCTGAGTAATAATAAATAAACCCTTATATATATATTTGGTTGATGTACCGCCAGTGAGTTGACTGCTACTTGTTATGAATGTTACTTAAATGATTTGTAGAGCATGTCTTAGCCTTGTAACACTTACAGCAAATGGATGATAGCCTGCGTTATATTATTGGTATCTGGTCATTTACAGGTGATTATATTGTCTATTGGATATTGTTGATGATCAGGCAGAGACCTGGAAAGGGTGTGAGTATGCACCCTAGATGGATTTGGACTCTCTGAGTCTAGTGAGATAACTTATTTTTAGTTTCGGTCACTTGCATAGATGATCAGGCTCATTTTACCCTTTTGATGCAGTTTTGCTTCACTGGATGATGTGTCTAAGCAGGGAGATATTTTTATTGGATCTCCTAGGGCATTGTATGGGGCACAAGGGGTGCAACCACTTGATTGTACCATAGTACCCCCATCCCAGAGACCTTGGCGGGCTCAGTCTGACAACCCAGGCACCTTAGGAGGCATTTTTGGTAGGGTCACATTTCTCGAGGCAGATTAATAAATGATTAAATGGCTATTGAAGAAATCGATTTGGGATATTTAGGAAAGGAAATGACATGGGATGAGTTATGACGATAAGTGTGATGTCCTCCGCACCTTCTCCGGCAATTGCAGCACCTGATTGGGCCCACACCTATTTTTGGGGCATTTTTATATTATTTTTTGGAGCTTTTGGGAGGCTCACAATTTCCTCAAGGAGGCACAAAGTCAAAAAATTGAAATATTATATTATTTTATTGTGCCATGGGGCACCCAGAGGGAGTTAGTTAACACTCCATGGACCCACCATGTGCTTTATTTATTTCTTGTTGAGTGGAGTACCCTCTTTATGGGTGATCTAGTCCACTTTGGTACTTTATGGTTATATTGATCCATGTATTGTATGTTGAGCTCATCTCAACCATTGATTAGAACATTTATATCTTTTAATCTTAGCCACTCGTTTTGAAAGTGGTTAGGATTTTGGTTCTCTCATTTCTATTTAAAGGAGAGAGCTTCTCTTTTGTAAGAGGTCTTTGGCTCTTGGATCTGATTAATAGAAAAACCTTCTTATGGATATTGTTTGGGTGTTCTTTGCATATGGTGTTCTTAGATGGTGATTGGAAATTCTTTTGCTTCCTAGCATTTGAGAAATTTGTGTGAGATCTATATTTTTTTGGGGATCATTGTCTTGTCTATAGAAGGGCAAGTTCATCTTGGGCATTTTTGCAGGGGGGCCTCAACTCGCTTGGATTGGCCTTGTCTTGTATCAGGGGGTTTTCATTAGTTTCATTGTGATCTATGATTACATCTTGTTACTTTTTTGTAGATCTAGCTTTTCTTTCGTGATACAGCAAATCTGCTATTGTTGATGTTTGATTGGTAGGAGAGAGGGCGCATTGGTCCCTTGGAGCAAAACATTGGGCTTAGACATCACACAGGTCTTCTCAAATTGATCGGGATAGCGGGGATCATCACCTTCAAGGCATCTACAAGGATTTCTAGGTAAGATCTATAGGTTAGTTCCTTTATTCCGGATCTCAATCCATTGACACATGCTTTTCTTCATTTTTCTGAAAAATCCATAAATAATAAAAAAAACAAAAAAATACCAAAAAATAAACCGTTCGATCTCTTGACAAACCACTGCTTGGTTTTGTAGATCGAGCCTCCCTCTCACCAATTCATCCCTAACGCTGAGCTAGTTTGGCCTGGTTTTCCCTAGATCTGAGAAACTTCCTTCTCAAACCCTAGCGCCCCTCACTGAATTTTTGACTTTTTCCGAGATCTGATTTTTCCGGAAAAATAACAACTTGGGTTTGTAGGTCGGGTCCTCCTTACTCCAAATCACCTTCAACGCTGAGCTAAAGGCCGACAGGTGGTCGTAGATTTGAGAAACTGTCTTCTGGGATCCTAACATTTCTCATCATTTTTCTGACTTTTTCATAGATCTGATTTTTTCGACATTTTTTTTACTTGGGTTTGTAGATCAAGTCATCCCCATCCGATTCCCCCTCCAACGCTAAGGTGATGGTCTCTGAATTTTCCTAGATCTAAGGATCAGCCTCTCCAAACCCTAGCGCTTGCCACCTTACTGCTAGTTTCCCCTGTACACTGAATCTTCCGGCTAAATAACCTTCTAGATCCATAGATCAAGGCATTTCCCTGGTGGGTCCACTCCAACGTTGGGTAGATATTGAATCCATTACCCTAGGTCCAACAAGCACTGATCTCCAACCTTAGCGCTAGCCCCTCTTTGGCCTCTTTTCCTTGTAAATCTGATGTTTCCCTGATGACTCGAGATCTCTGATATTGTCACATCTATCGTCGAGTCTATCCATCAGTACTAGATAGCCCCAACGCTGTCATTTCCCTCCCTACATTGGTCATGTTTCCCAAGGCAGCGGATATCTTCATCAATTGCTAGTACCTCGACCCTAGATCTAATATTTACCCCATAGGTCATCTATGTTCCCCTTTGGATCAACCCTCATTTGTCTAAAACCCTTATCCAAAGCCCCGGCACACTTAGTGACACCTTCCATAGATCTAAGGTCTCCAATTACCTTACACCTTATGTACCTCAAGTCTTATTTATCTGATCTGGTGTTTAGGTCTGATCTCTCCTATTCGGAGCAGATCCAAGTCTCCCCCTTTGTTGTCTTGGGCTTAGATAACATAAAGTGAAGGCTTCCTTGATTGGTGTGACAATCATCCATTTGGGAGTCTAGGCAGTCTTGGTTCGACCTCCTTAGTTACTTGTTCCTCTACCATCCATCCTGGATCCACCTTACATAGGCAACTGCAAGGTTGGTGATAACACCTATAAGGGCAGAATTTATTTGGTTCGAGATTCAAAGCTTATGTACAAAGTTTTGCAGGAAGCACATGATTCCCCACTAGCAGGCCATCCGGGGATCTTCAAAACCTATAGGAAACTAAGGCAAAGGTTTTATTGGAAGGGGCTGAAGGAACATGTTTAGAAGTATGTGAATGAATGTAAGGTATGTCAGCAAAACAAATCAAAACTCACATACCCAGCTAGTTTATTACAACCATTGCCCATTCTAGAGCAAAAATCGGACAGTATATCGATGGATTTCATCACCGGTTTGCCCAAATCTTTGAGCAAGGATTGCATATATGTAGTAGTGGATAGATTGACTAAGTTGCTCATTTCTTTGTTGTTACATCCTCTTTTAGCGCTGCACAAGTGGTTGACTTTTTTTTCAAAGAAATCTTCAGATTGCATGGGATCCCCAAGAGCATTGTGAGTGATAGAGATGGTAGATTCACCAGCGTAGATCCAAATCTCATAGGCTCTATCAAGCGCCAAGATGAATCAAATCTCTCGAGGTGCAAACCTCTTGTTAGGTATCCATTGATTTAATTCAAACCAAAAGACACATATTTTTATTTAAGGTCCACATTCAATATTTTTATTATTAATATTTAATATTATTTATGGCCGACATATAATAATTTTTATTATTTTTTATTTTGTTAGGAACAAACATTGCATCATTTCCCCATACATGGTTTTAAAACCATATGCAATGCCCTCCTACAACAATGGGTTGTTTAGGAGGCCTTGCACATGGTCTTAAAACCATTTGCAACACCCTCCTAAACCATGTACAATAAAACCATGGGTTGTTTAGGAGGCCTTGCACATGGTCTTAAAACCATTTGCAAAGCCTCCTAAACCATGTGCAAAGCCTCCTAAACCATGTACAATAAAACCATGGGTTGTTTAGAATGCCTTGCACATGGTTTTAAAACCATTTGCAAGGCCAACATTTTTTTGCGGATAATTCAATTTTGTGTTTTTTTCTTAACCCACATATTTTTTTACTGATAAATAAATTTTTACTTTTTTATTGTTTTGTTAAGTAGGAAGATTACAACATCTCCCCCATAATAGATTGTTTTATTTTGACCTATTAGAAAATTTATTTTTTATTAATAAAAATAACCTTACGAAAGTGATATTATTTGTTATCTTGTGTTGCAAAATCTCTCCCATAATATTCACTATCACTATTATTTTTTGCCGACATGTTACGAACGTTACATCACGTTACAAAATCTCTCACATAATATTCACTATCACTATTATTTTTTGCGGACATGTTAGAAACGTTACTAACGTTACATCACATTACAAGATCTCTCCCATAATATTCACTCACTATTATTTTTTGTCGACATGTTACAAACGTTACTAACGTTACATCAGGTTACAAGATCTCCCCCATACTAGGCTATAGAGCGCCTCTCGGCGCAATAAGTGTTTTTTGGCAAGAACTTTTCAGATTGGTGGGCACTCAGTTGACTCCAAATACAAGCTACCATCCCCAAACTAATGGAGAAACAAAGAGGGTGAATAAATGGTTGGAAGGGTACCTCCGAAACTATGTGGGAGAACAACAAAAAGCTTGGACAAAATGGCTACACTAGGGTGAGTTTTGCTACAACACCACCTTTCACCTATCAATAGGGATGTCTCCTTTCAGAGCATTATACGGTTATGATGCACTTACATTTGCTGATATTATATTTGGTGATAGTATAGCTCCAAAAGCTAAATATCAGGTGGAAAAAAGCCAAGAAATTTTAAAGCTTTTAAAAGACAATTTGCAGGTTGCCCAAAATCAGCAAAAACAATATACAAATAAACATAGAGAGGAAAGGACCTTTCAGGTTGATGATTTAGTGTATTTGAGGTTGTAGCCATACAAACAAACATCTCTTAAAAGGAATGGAGCAAAAAAGCTAAAGCCAAGATACTTTGGGCCCTACAAGGTAATCCAAAAGATTAGAGAAGTAGCATATGAGTTGGAACTTCCGGAAGGGAGTAAAATTCATAATGTATTTCATGTTTCTTGTCTCAAGAAAGTTATTGGTCAGCAAATTGTCATTTCAGATACACTCCCTCCTTTGCATGATGAAGGACATCTCACACTTAATCCGGAAAAGGTTTTGAAGACAAGGGAGAGAAGATTGAGAAGTAGAACAATCAAAGAATACTAGGTGCAATGGAAGGATCTACCAAGTGAAGATGCCACATGGGAAGAGGAGAATATTTTGCAGCATCCAAATCTGAAATTGCTTGAGGACAAGCAATATTGAGTGGGGAGGACTGTAATGTCCCCATTCAAATAATTGCATAGTAGGAAAAATGAAATGGCTATGGAGAATGGAGACACATTGAGACTATGGGGCCCACTCAAGCTAGAATTCCTATGTTAAATGGCATCCTCCTCTTGCAATCTCGAATCTATGGGAAGCCTAATGTTTTTGGATGGACTATAAGGTTAATATACTTGTCCATATACTTCATAGCTCGAATTTGGGATGAATTGTAACTTACATGGAGAGAGGAAGAGCCAAATGGGAGTTTCATGGACACTTGGCTAGATTCCCCTTACATTTATGACATCTATGACACCAATGATGGAGATTCTATGACAGTTATGACACAAATCAAATCTGAAGGCTGACATCTGACATATCTGACATGTCGGGCCTGAATAGAGCATCTTAGAGGACGCTCATGGGAGTTGGAGAAGGCCAAAAGGCTCCTACTCGAATTTGGGAGAAGAGGGAAGGTGAAAAGAGAGGCCACATGGCATAGCATGAGCAGCCACACCAATTCGACTTGGCTTTGGTTTACGGATGAATTTGGAAACTTAGAAGACCAATAATGTTTATAAAAAGCAGGGATCAGCCATGAGAAGGCCCTTTTGATCATTTGTGAAAATTGTTATTGTGAAGAGAGAGAGCTAGTGGATGACTAGTTCATGCCTTAGCCAATTTCGAGAGTGAAAGATTCCCATCCTAGTTGGTGTTTGGAGAGGCCACTTAGGTATTTCAAGGAGCTTCAATGAAGTCATAAGTTACAGGTGCAACTACAGCAGCGCATGGACATATCAAGTTCAACTTGTTCTTCCTTTCATCTCAAGTTTTCTCACCATATTTCAGCTCTATGGAGTGAGGCGCACTTGGTGAGCTATTCATCTCTTTGAGGGAGCTTCTATTGCTCCAGTATTTTGTATTCTGATGTAAATGCTCTCCTCTTTAAGTTCAGAAAGCTCCTAGGTCGAAAAGCCCAGAAATTTCATGTATTATTGCTCAAAAATGAAGAAACAGTGCCATTTCCCCACTACCTTGTTGTAAACTCTTGTAATCTTGATGGATTTGAATGGATGTATAAACTATTGATGATTTATGAATGAATGGACTGTCATTAAAGTATATTATGGGTTTCATATTCAATAACTGAGAATTTGTGGCTATTGAGTCGAATTTCATAACAATTGGAGCAAACTACACCTCATTTCCCCAAGGGTTCAAAACTAGTTTTTTATATCTGATTGAAAGAAGTGATAACAGCCATGGGAGGTCGATCGGTTATGCATATGAGTCTCTGATAATGTTTTCTACACATCCCCTGCTTCAATTTAAGAATTCCAGTGGGTTTCTACACATTTGGGAAGCCATTTCTACCACTTACCCCGGCGGGGATTTGAGCCCAAAATTGCCAATAAAATCATCTATCTTGTTCAGAATTTAATACAGACTTGCAAAAGTGATTGGAGGATCATGATACAACCCTGAACATAATAATTAAGTTATTATATCATTCATACACCTTCTCTGAAAATTTGGGAGCAATGGGGCTGATTTGGAGACCAAGACAGTAAAACTAGTCAAGAGCCAAAATTGTGAAAAAATTGGAAAATTGGGCATTTTGGTAAAAAATTTAAAAAGAGGCATTACAAACATAGGCTCAAATACTTGAAGGGAACCATTCATCATGCTATGAAGCATGTAGGAGATGGAGAGTTGTTGCTACATGGATTTGTAGAATCAGATTGGGAAGTAGATGCATGCACAAGGAAGAGTACTTCAAGTTATTGCTTCAGCTTGGGATAAAATATGATTTCCTAGCTAAGCAAGAAGCAGGTGGCAATGGCACTCAGTTTAGCTGAAGCAGAGTATATGGCAATGACATCTGCTAGTTGTGAGGCCATTTGGCTTCACAAGTTAATTGCAAAGTTGACCAATCACATGTTGGAGTCCACTATGGTGCACTATAACAATCATAGTTAGATCAATCTCTTCAAGAATCTACTATTCCATGATCACTCAAACCACATTGATATCCGATGCCACTTCCTAAGAGATAAAATACAGAAGGCAGTTGTAGTCCTTGACTATATTCCAACTGATTTGTGGGTTGTTAACATTCTTATGAAAACCTAGCAATGAGAAGTTCAAAATATTCAAAGAGAAGCTAAGGTTGGAGGATACCAACTTCCTTGAAAAGGAGTGTTAGTTTTCCCTTGTTGCTCCAACTTGTGCCCCTCGTGGTTGGGCACACTACACTAGGAGAATATTCCTCTTCTCATGAGGAAATTTTACTTTATATTTTTGGCAATGTAAGATAGAGCTTATGTTACAGTCATGCCAGACTCCCTTACATATCTAAGGCACACTATGTCAAGAAAGAATCCCTGGCGCTTATGACAGGACTTAAAGCTGCTACGTAAGCTGCATTCTTTGAAGAGAGATTCTTGTACAAGTACTGCATTATTCCTTTCTTAAAGGCTGATTGGTTAGGAGTCATCTTTAGCATAGATTTGGGTGTTCCACTAGGTGACATGGAGCGCTCCAATTGAGACCATTACAATGTAGCCTCATTCCTGCTTCTATTCTATAAAGGAGAGGAGGGCATACTAGATTGAGTAATTCACTGATTGAGGTTTGCTAGTGTGTGCCTGAGAGAAGCAATTCTGTTTCGTAGTATTTGTTTTGGTGTTAAGGAGAAGAATATCACTGTTGTTACAAAATTTCAGCTCTCTGTCCATTACATTAATGCTGTGTAATTCTTAGATCGGTTGCTATTTTATGTAGGGTTGATCTCATCTCTTGATATGTAGCATCTGCACTTCTGAGTTTTCCATTCAGCGCCATTGTTTCTGCAGATATTGTGTTTCAGTCTTCAGTTTTAGCAGTAGGATAAAGTCATTGACTGCAGATCTGTGTATCGTGTGATGTAGAATTGAAACATGTCTTGGACATAGCCAAGATGAAGACGTTTTAGTGTACACAAACCCCAGGCACAGATACTCAAAAACAAAGTTTATAAACATTGCAAAATCCCTGAATAGGTGCATATTAGCATAACAAATTCACCAAATCAAAGTCTGCCAGCCACCAAGGCTTGCAAAATAATGGCATTAACAGAATCTCCTTATCAATTTTGGAGTTAAAGACCAGAAGGTTAGGATTTAAACATTCGAAAGGTTAGGCTGTGAAACTTGGTCTCAATTTTAATAAGCACTAAACCGGTATTTACATGTGTCCTGTAGTGCAAGTTTTAAGTTTTCTAAAAGATATCACTTCCATTATCTCCACAAATCTTGAAGGTAGTCAATAATTGGATATATTCTTATCTTAGATCCCAAATATATCCTGGAACTATTAATAAGTATATATTCAAACATCATTAAGAAAGAAACAACTGCATGCTCAATGACGCAATGCCTTTACTGTCCAAATCAGATGAATTCAAAAACAGATAATAAACAAAATTGAAATCTTGTAACAGTCTGAACAAAAGCAGAAATCAACAAGCAGAGTATTTTTCCGTCATAGCTTGAGAGACCAGAGAGTGACTAGAACCCTTAACTTCCACAGATAATGTTCAAACTTCAAATACATATTCTTCAAAGAATTTAGTTGCTTTGTTAAGTGTATCTCAGAATGAATTGAAATTTGACTTATTATTGTAACCAAATTCAGACAAAGTGCAAAAGTCTTACTGTTTGAATCGGCTCTGCAAGAACCTCCCAAGCTTGGTCCAAATCCCTACTGATCCGAGGCTCATTAACCTGCAATTATACTATGGCTAACTGAGAAAAAGCTCAAATTCCCTCAAAACATTGAACATAAAGAACCTATTGATCATCATATAACTACAAGAAATTTTATAGATATTATTAAAGATCATATTAATTTTCTTACCCAGAAAAATAGAAAACAATATGAACAACACTGTCAATTTTTACAGGAGAACAGAAAATGAACTATGGTGTGCCTTGATAATCCAAAGCACTGGACATTATTTTCTGGAAAAATGAATATCTTTCAGACTTCGTGAGACATCAAAGACATAACTGAGAACCAGAAACAAATTGCAGTCATTCTGAGTATAAAGAATTGCTAATAAATAGTCCTTTCGATTTTGAGAAAAAAGAACTTGATGACATTAAAAAAGCTAGAGGAATATTGTGTGCAAAATGGCACTGAACACAGTATATCACACACAATGTTTTAAAACTTGGACTCGGACTCAGAATCTGTCGAGTGTCAACTTGGAATCAGTAATGAATTAGAAATGACTCGGCCGATTTGAATTTAATGACTCGATTTCTAAAAAATACATAAAATATTTAAATTTTAAAGAAAAACAATATTTTAAAGATTCTAATTCATGATTCCAAAGCATTAGAAACAAAATATCCAAAGTCTGCTCATGTATATACCATATAAGAGTGAATATATCAAAATGGCATGAAATGTATTGTGCAATACATATTTGGATTCTAGAACAAAATACATAATCAATGAGGCCTAAATGGCCCATAGAGTCCAAAAAACAACATGCTATGATACCACTACATCATACATGTTATTGATCAACATGATCAATCATCAAACTCATCACCACTGCTAGAACCTGTGTTAGTTGGGAGTGGGAGCAAAAGTGAGAAGCGAAAGCGGGAGAGGGAGCAATAAACAAAATTTTCAAAAGCTTCCGGTTTGGAAGCGTTTCGTGTTGAAATATAGAGAAGGGGGTGAATCAGTATTTGCACAATATTATAAAATTTTTAATCAAGAGCAAGTTGCTAATCACCAATCATAGCATTTCATCAATGTACACTGTTACCGACTAGGTTGCATCTAGTTGAGCTTTCAGTGAGCCGCCAAAGATGAGCAAATCCTTGTTCAGTTTCAGAGTTCAGAAGTCCATTCAGGCCTTCATGGCCTTTTTATTTTTGTACCACATGTTCATACCCCTTCGGGGAAGTTGTAAAAAATGTACTAGCACAACCTTTTTTTGTAAAGGACTTGGCTTCCTAAGACTTAAACGTCAATCTGATGATTCCAAGGTGCTTTTTCCCTTGTCAATTATGCAATGTTGAATAAGCGATGTATAATTTTCAAGTTTTTCACCGCTCCTCCAGAGCTGGAATGGTCGTCTTGGTGGCTAGGCCTTAGGAGGTTATTAAAGTTCACGTGTCAATGTATATGAGCGTGCTAGGCATCAATATTGAGTCGTATGGACATGTACTAGGTCCCCCTAGAGTTTCGTTTGATTCCGAAAAAAAATGCTTTTTTCGTTTTTTTAAGCCATTTTTAATGGTTTAATTAAAAAACTTCTAAATGTAATAATTGGTGGGTCCGAAATCCGTTTTTGGTGTGAGGATGCTCGTTTTCACACTCGAAGCAGCATCTTTACCCCGGTAGCCACTTTCACCATGTTTCGGGCAGCTAAACATCCCAGAAGGCATTATTTGACGAACAGAACATCGGAATGGGCATTTAATTGCTAAAAATGCATCATTTTGGCATTGGTCAAAATATTAAAAAGTCAAAAAAATGATTTTTAAATGGTTAAATGGTGATGGGGCATGGTGGTCCCCATGGTGGTGACCTCATCACATGAGGAAGGCATGCAAACTTTGGATATGATTAAGTGGTATACTTATCATGAATTTTAAGAGGGATGACATCAAGCTAATTGAAATCGTAAGCATGGTTGTGAATAGCAAGGAGTGGACCCCCTCATATGTATATCCCACTTAAACTTTGGTTATGGTGCAAATTGTTACACCATATGATATAGAACCCGGGTTATCTCCTCGCTCACGTCATCGAATTCTCACATGTTGAGTATCGTGAGCATGGTATGTGGGTGATCACGCTAACCATCGTGGTGGTAGCGAATAGTAAGGAGTGGACCCCCTTTCACCCGTACTACATCATCACTGTGTTTTAATTTAAGGTTTACCATCAATCAACATTATGGAACAAGCGATTTATTTTATTGGTGAGACTCTCTCATGCGTGGAGGAGTCGTACACTCATGCGAAAGTAAGAGGGCACCAATGCAAATTGTTGGTGAGTGGTGTTGGTGTGTGTTGGTGGTTATTGATTTGTTGGAGGATTTAGGTGTGTGAGAGGTGCCATTGTCTCTTCCGATGGACTCAATTTAACTTAGAGAAACTCCTACTCTATCTCCGATGTTGGTGATGCCCCCCTGGGTCTCCCATTTCCTATTTATGCATGTCACTTCTCCATTGTAATGATGGGAAGGTGGAACCTCTGCTAAATTGCATGGTAGCTATTGTGAACTATTTTTCATTGAATGAATTAAAGGCTTTGGAGAAAAATCAGTCTGTGGATCTCTCGTGTGTGGATGATAATGTCTTTATGATCTAATGAGGTATAATTGTATTGTTTGCATGCTTGCACTATAAAATATTTGGTTATTTATCTACCTTTTGAAGGAGAAGTATTTATTAGTAAGGTAGAGTAGTGTGATTGTTTCCCATTACTTTTTTGTTAAGTTGCATTAAAGATATTAGACGGACATGTTTATTTGATGAGAAATGCATGTTTTCTAAAGTTTCTATTGTAGTTTACACCAAGTGCTTTTAATCCTTTGTTGTGCGAGTGTTGTGAGATTGCGGGATCTCTAGTTTGGAGAGCGTGTTGAGCATGTCGGCATCCTCACATCTTCAAACATATTTCTAAGAAGGACTAGTCCCTCTGATCCCCACTTTGAGGACCCCATTGCCCAATTTCAACGGTTGTTTGTCTTCACCCTCCTCAACATCTAAAGTTTGATATTCTCGGTTATTGGTTCGATTTTTATTTCACATCTATAATTTCATGCAATAATATAAGTAGACCTGAGTAGCTAGCTAGATCTAAGTGATTTACAATTAAAACCTCAAACTCTAGATCTGGTTAGAGTTGATCTACCGTTTTTACTAAGTCTTTTTTCAAGTAAAATCTATAGTTAAGGGTAGTTTGATTCAAGAGTTTAAAGATTCATATTTGGCATATAGTGCTTGAGACTTGCCTACCAACTCTTTTCAAGAAGGTAAGCAAAGATCCTAAGAAGACAAGCTTCCTAGCTCTCCTTAGTCATTTTCATCTAGTTTTACTTAGAACATTTTTACACTTTTTTGTAGATCTTCCCAAGACACTCTTAAAGTGTCTTTGGGTGTCTTTCACATTCTTTCATTGTTGTTTTTTTGCAGGTTTACAATAAAAGAGGAGGAAAATCTGGCGAATTTTCGCGAAAATCAGGAAAAATAAGACAAATGAAGCTTACCTTCGCATAAAAATTGATTATTTCACAAGTTGTAAGCCTTTGGATCCAAAGTGCACTTTTATTTCATGTTTGTAAGATTGTAATAAGGTTTGAGTAGGCTCATCAGAGCCCACTCCCCATCCCCCTTAGGGGGATTTGTGTCCATGTCCTTTTGGTGGTTTTTTGTGTTGCTAGTGTAGTTTGTTGCTTTTTTCTTTCTTTCACTATTTCATTGTTTTATTCAAGCTTGCAAAAGTAATCTGAATACTTACCCACTGTTCTATACCAACGTACCACAACAGAAAAGATTTGAGCAATGTAGTAATTAAAAAAAATTAATTTCTATGCACTACTGAGTTTATAAAAAAAACCCTCGCTTTCCTGAGTACATGTTCATGGTGTTACCAACTATTTTGTACTATAGTTGAACTTCTTATTGAGCCGCCAATTATTGAGCATGATGAATGCTCATCTCCAAAGTTCAGAAGTTCAGTGTGCCCCAGAGTTAGCCATTTATTGGCTAGCCTTTTTATTTTTTGTAAATACATGTTCATACCCCCTTGGAGAAATTGTAAAAAATGTCCTAGCATTTAATTTTTTATAAAAGGCTCAGCTTCCCAGACTTGAGCGTCAAGCCGACTAGCCCAGAGTATTTTTTCCCTTGGTTATTATTGGTTGTTGAACAAACGACTAATAATTTCTGAGTTTTTCACTCACACCTCTAAAGTTGGGGTAGTTGTCTTGAGGTTTCGGCCCTGGGAGCTTATTAGAGCCTTCGTGTCAATGTTTTTCAACATGCTAGGCATTCAAATTGAGTTGTATGAACATGTACTAGGTCCCCCTAGAGTTTCGTTTGATTCCGAGAAAAATATTTTTTTCCGTTTTTTAAGCCATTTTTATTGGTTTAAATGAAAAAATTCAAAATGTAAAAAAAGTATAATCTGGAGCCCGTTTTCGCCATGATTGTGCTCATTTTCAAGTCCGGAGCAGCATCTTTACCCTAAGGGCCACTTTCACTAGGTTTCGGCCAGCTGAAGCATCCCGAAAGATATCATTCGGCTAACAGAGCACTAGAGTGGCATTTTAATGCTAAATTTGGACAAAATGCACTAAAGTCCAAATATTAAAAAAGTCAAATTCAAAGTCAAAATTAATTTTTTAATGGTGGGGATGACTTAGCATCGGTCCCCCATTGAGTTACGACCCTCTCCAAGTAAGATGGCACATAAATCTTTGGCTTAAAGTATGGTTACGAATTAGCTAATGAAGTGGATGACGTGAGGGGACTCACACTAAACCAATGTGACGTGAGGACTCACGAGTGTGGAAAGGGGTGAGTGGGAATGTGTGGTCCCCTATCCACTTAAATTGTATTAAGGTTAAACCATGGTGTTATTGGATGGTTATCGTGATGGTGCAAAGTAAAGGATCACGCGAGGATAAGTATTCACGCTAAGTGTGAAGAGGTGGTGGGTTACAAATTGTTATGAAGTGGACCCCTCTCCACGTAAAGGATAAAGGATTAAAACCATGATATAAATTCCAAGCATGTGAATTAATGTATTGAGGATTGACGTCACACTAGTGGAGTTCACGTCAAGTTAGAAAGCCTTTCATTATTTCAACCATTCGCATCCATCATTCATTCCAAGGATTCAGTACATTCACGTGAGGAGAGGATTTGCACATGTGGAGTTTGGTAGGGTTGTGGGTGAGGTGGCCCTTAGGGATTGAGTTGTTAGGAGAGGTGGCATCTACCTCTCCAATTCTACTTCTAATTAGTTGAGTTCAACTCAGTTCAAGCTCACTTCAACTCAGTTAACTCTAGCTTGATCCTTAGTTCATAAATTACCCCCTGAGACTTGGTTTTTGCTATAAATAAGAGGTCTCTTCTCCCTTTGCAGAGAACCTTTGGTGAAGCTTTGTAAATGCTTGTTGCTTTAATGCAACCATTGGAATAAGAAGAAAGTCTTTGGAGGCTCATGTGGTGTGATATTGTGGATGCTTGTACTTGATGGATGAGGTAATGTGTAATGTCCTCTTCCGATTAGGCCTTGAAGCCCAAAACCGCTAACCTATGTGATTCCTGTGGGTTCGAGCGGTTACTGACAGCTAGGGAATCAGTTAAGGACTGATGCCATCCATAGAAGATCTAGAGCATCATCATTAGGTCAAGAAGGGCCACCGGGGCCAAGGGCCACCGAGGCCAAAGGCCACCTTCGTGCATGCCATCCAAGCATTATTTAATGATGCATGCACTCTTTAAGTCTCCATCCGCATGCATGCAAGTCAACTGCAAATTAGAAGATAAAGTGACCTAATTAGGTCAAAGATTAGGGTTTTCGCAGTTGAAAGTTATAAAAGGAGGATAAAGCGAAAGGAGACTTCACTTTTGATGATTATTATTTTGGGAGCTCTTGGATAGCAACACAGCGTGCCGCACAGCAGTTGGGATTGGAGACGGAGTCTTCAACTAACGGGATTTCGGCAGTGAAACATCTGTCCTAGTCTCATTCAGGGTAAGCCATACAGGTTCACCATTCGCTCTTACATTCATTCATAAGTTATCTAGTATATGGTATAGATCGTTGCAGGGACACGTGTGCAACCGTAAGGGGGGGTTTTCAGCCAGAAAGCCCTAATCAGTTGTTGGGCCTTCAGATCTCAGCTTTACTCCGAAACTCAGGCACCATTCTCATCATCAGCATCATACTCCGGTACCTGGTGATTATCAGATCCATCCGTGCTCATCCGGAGCAATTACCAGCTATTTCGGGATCAAGGGGGCGTGAGCAGCTGCATCTCTGGAGCAAGTCGCTATCCTGCCTAGAGACCTCAGAAACTCCACATGTACCAGGCATTCTCTCCGGCACGGGAAGGCTATCAGTCCTGCAAATCGGTAGCGTCATCAGACACCTCCTTCACTGAAAACGTCACCCTTTTCTGACTTGGGTTCTTGCTGCTGAGGTTTCACCGGAAGCGGAAGATATCCAGTGGCTCGAAGATTTTTGCCACATTACCCGAGGTGCAAATTAGGCGACAACATACACAAAAATAATAAGATGCATAGTACACAATATATTTGACATGAAAACCCAAGTCCTGGGGGTAACTAGGGTAAACAATTTTAATACAACTTTACCAACTACAACTAGAAGGGGCTACAAGTTACAACCCCTTAGGATTCGTCAGCTACAACTGACATGCTACTACAACAATTAACTCACAAGATTGTGAGCCCTAGCACCACCCTACCACCCTGAAGAAAAAGAGGACTGAACCTATGGACCTATCAAAAACCAATCATTGAACCTGTTGCTAATAATATCTGTGTTCTGATCACTGCCAAGTCATCACTGTATACTGATAAGTCATTTCACTGCCATACACTGCCCATGTACATCATTGTACACCTCATCATACACAATTATTGAACAAGTAATTATGCTCTGCTTTCAATGGACATAAGGCATGCAACATCATCATAGGTATGCATCATCATCATAGGGTATGCATCCTCATCATAAAATATACATCATCATCATCTCAGTGTGCGTATGCATCATCAACATCAAGTATACATCATAGTACATAGGAGAGCATCATCACACTATGGTATGCATGTACATCATATTGTATAGGAGTGCATCAACATCATAGAGTGTACATCATTATCACATGCATTATCATCATAAAGTGTATCATATCATAGCATAAAGGTAACATCATCGTCATATCCTCCATAATGACTTCAAATATATATACCAATATAGAGGCTCACATACTAAAATCAAAGATGAACTCTATCCATGAAAGACATGTGCCATCACAAGAGAAACCCAAAAGCATGAACCATACCTTTTCGAAGATCAAAAGATGAAAAAACAATAGAAAAACCAAAATAAACTCTAGATCATGTCACCACATAGCCCTCATAACAAACTTTCCAACGAGCCAAGGATTTTGTAATTCTGATTCCGTATGAGAAATTTATGTCAATTTTAGTGAAGATGCCCAAAAATTTCTCTTTCACAAAGTTTCGCACTTTTCTCCAAGAGTTGTGAAATACCAATGAGAGACTCGATTGATAAACAAATGAAATGTTTGACATTCTATTTATATAGGTTGTGGAGGAAAGTTAGTACCTCAAACTAGGCCAACATGCAATTCAAAATTACAAATAATTAAATTCTCTTTTGTTTGGTCTGCTCTCTTTTGTTTGGTCTGCTGACCCAAAAAGGTGGGGTACACCAACTTCAAAAATTCATCTCTTCAACTGTAAGGAGTTAGAAGAAGCTCCACATATCAACAGAAATGACTTGGCGAGGACTATCTCTCTATGATGGGTTTATTTGCAAATTCTTGGTATAATACCCTTAAATTCTTCAATTCGTTCAGGACTTCAAAGATTCCACACATAAAGGTGCCAAAGACCATGTTACCTTATGCATAAGTTCCAAGGTCAAAGGATTCAATGGACATCATCAAAGGCATGAGGGATTCAATGGCCTTCACATCCACATACTTAACATCAACAAGGAAGAGGTCTCCACCATATACTCATCATATCAAGGGTTTCAAAAACCCCAAAACCACCAAGGTGTGGGGATGCCTAGATTTTCCTAGGGTACCATGATCTCATTAAAAACACAAATGACCACATAATGGGTCATTTGGACTCTTTGAAGTTCTACACTTCTTCAACCCACCAAAGACTCTTTCTAGGGTACTAGGGCATAGGTTGTGGTACTGGGGAATCGAAAGAAACAATTGGGGAACCATAGAAACAACTTAGGGGAACTTAAACGCTCTAAAGGGTGTACAGAGCTATTGGCATCGTCCCAAGGGCTCCAAGGGCTTCAGACTTGGACTTGGACAAGGTCAAAAGGTCTCCTTTGACATTGACGGACTTCTACCGCTGAAGGGCTCCTCAAGGGACACCAAGACACATCGACACACACCTGTTGGCATCAATGACAATTTAGTCAACATTTCGAAAGCGTTTTTTATAATATATATATATATAT